>PVKZ01000104.1:0-600000 GCA_004027375.1 Macroglossus sobrinus
AAAGAAAGAAAGAAAGAAAGAAACTGGACCATCTTCTTACACCATATATATGAATAAATTCAAAATGGATTAAAGACTTAAATGTAAGACCCAAAACCATAAAACTTCTAGAAGAAAACATAGGCAGTAAACTCTCTGATATTGCTAACAGTAATTTCTTTTTAAATATATCTCCTCAGGCAAGGGAACCAAAAGAAAAAATAAGGAAATGGGACTACATCAAACTAAAAAGTTTTTGTACAGCTAAGGAAACCATCGATTAAAAAAAAAACCAACCGACTGAATGGGAGAAGATATTTATTTATGATACATCTGATAAGAGGTTACTACCCAAAATATATAAAGAACTCATACAACTCAACAACAAAATAACAAACAATCCAATTAAAAATGGGCAGAAGCTCTGAACAAATATTTTTCCAAAGAAGAAATACAGATGGCCAATAGACATATGAAAAGATGTTCAAGGTCACTAATCATCAAAGAGATGCAAATTTAAACCACAATAAGATATCACTTCAAACCTGTCAGAATGGCTGTCATCAATAAATCACAGAACAACAAGTACTGTCACGGATGTGGAGAAAAGGGAACTCTCACAAACTGTTAGTAGGATTGCAAATTGGTACAGCCACTATGGAAAACTGTCTGGAGGTTTTGCAAAAAAAAATTTTAAATGGATATACCTTTTGACCCAGCAACTGCAATTCTGGGTATTTATCCAAAGAAAACCAAAACAATAATTCATAAATATCTATGCACCCCTATGTTCATGGTAGCACAATTTACAATAGCCAAGATATGGAAGCAAGCTAATACCCATCAGGAGACGACTGGATAAAGAAGTTATGGTTCATATATACAACGGAATGTTACTCAGCCATTTAAAAAAAATGAAATCCTACCATTTGCAACAACATGGATAGACCTAGAAGTTATTACGCTGAGTGAAAGTCAGACAGAGAAAGATAAATACTCTATGATTTCATTTATATGGTGAATCTAAGGAATAAAAAAAAAACCAAACTAATCAAAAATAGACTCACAAATAGAGAGGACAATCTGGTGATGGCCAGAGAGAAGAGGGGTTGGGGAATTAGGAGAATGGGGTGAAGGGTTAAAGAACTACAAATTAGTTGTTGATAGATGGTCACAGGAATGGGGAACACGGCATAGGGAATGCAGTTTAACACCAACTGTATGCATATTTTAAAAGTTGAAAATAATTACCAAGAAAGCATATTATTAAAATTCTGAACATTAGCAAAAATAATAGACAAATCCTTTTCTAGAATGATACATTTTAAAGTTCTAAAGTTAGGCCTAATTTATCAAAAGGGTTTGTAAATGAGAAACATCATTAAATTAACTTACAGGTGTGCTGTGATTTCAACATATGTATAAAAGGGATCACTGTCTAGTAAGAGCTAGGAAGTTCTGGATTTGAATCTCTTCTCTCTCCTCTTCTAAGCTTTCAGTACCACTCTTCCCTAGTTCCTTCACAATTCCTTCTCAGTTACTTGTACATGCTCCTCTTCCTCTACTGAACACTAACAAGTGGCATTCTCCATAAAAAAGGAAAAGGGATTCCTTCTTAGTCCTTTTTCCCTCTTATCCTGTGGATACTAATTCATCTAAGATTGGCTTCCATTTCTACCTACAAGTTTATTATTCACAAATTTCTGTAACACTTCAGATGTTAAACAGGTACCACAAAATCAACATATCCAAAACTAAACCAATTGTATATAGCCCAGTCCACCTCCAATGTTCATTTCCTCTTATTAACTCTATTTGAATTAATGATATCACTGTCCATTGTAACAATTTGGTGGCCAAATTTCCCTCTTGTTATAGGGTAAAAGAATAGAACAAGAACAAAAACAAAAAACAATAGAACAAAAGTTGTGATTCAACTGATTTATAGAGTTCACAGTTTTTAAATCTGAAAAAAATACACTAGTAAGCCATAGGTGTCAGAATTTTACCATTACTAAAGAATAAGGTCAAGCTTGCCAAATGGAAATGTCAAAGCAAGAGTTTGCCTTAACCTCTCCTGAGCAAAGTTTAATTTTTAATCTCTCTATAAAATCATGAAATCGTGAATCTTAATTTTGATACAATTTATTATCTTATCAAGAAATGATGCATGCAGTGAATAACTGCCCACTGTGTTTGTGATTCATAGAAAGCAATCTAGCTTAGGTGTGTGCAGGCACCTTAAAATTCTTTTGATGTTAATTTCTTCCTGCAAGTAAGGTTGTGTAAAGATATTGTTGAATGAGATTACAAAATTATCTTCAGTAATCTGATCTATCTTCTAATAAATTATCTAGAACCAGTCTTATCTGATGAACACATGGTCCTTAATGCCTGACCTCCTGGAAGTAGATAGTTAGAAGGTCTAGAGTTCCGATCCTGAACTCAGGAGCAGAGCTGTATATGGGAGCTGATGGAGATAGCTCACACCAGGAGCAAAGATTTGGGACCAGGAGCCATCAACTGGCAAAAAATAAAGAGCCAACTGGTATCCAAGGAAGAAGAAAGCAGAACATGAGGAAGGAGTGGCCCAAACCAAAAATAGGAGTCACAGTGAAAGGCTAGCAAAAGGAAACAGACAAGACAACAGGAGAGTTAGTGTGTCAGAGCCTGGAAATATTCTAAGTCAACAGTGTGCTGTAGGATGGATGTTTCTAAGCCTATAGGTGAAAGTTCTTAAACATCCTGAATTGTTTGGGACACTTAAAGGCAAGGATTTAAAAGGTCTTACATAATTAAATTTAAGTCAAAAGAGCTGAGTTTAAATGCAAGCTTTGACAAATGTAAGATATGATTAAAATACCATAGTATGCTGCTATGTAAACTAATTTTGCTCATTTTTTACTGTGGAAAATTTCCAGACACATATTTAAGAATGAACTCTTATTATGACTAGATACTGGTCATTGTACCTCAATACTTAAAAATTTTGCTTGACTATGTAAGTGTTGAATGGCATTTTTCCACTGCAACTTTATTTAATTTCTCAGTATAACTTCGGACAGTAATATTTCTGCTTTTACTGTTGTAGAAAGAACAATCTGCTCCCCCACTTCTGACCCCTCCTCCAACCTTGTGTGTGTGTGTGTGTGTGTGTGTGTGTGTGTACGTGTGTGTGTGTGTGTGTGTGTGTCCCCATAACTATCTATCAGGCATTACTTAAGCTGTTCCAAACAAAATCTATTAAATCTTTCATGACTAATCTTCAATTTTATCAAAAAGTTATGATGAAACATTATTCCAAAAGTGTAAGTTCCCTTATTATTTGCTTAATTAGTAGAGCATTTTCTCACTCTTTTCCTAAAATAGTATTAAAAAAAGAGACACTTTTAAGTGAGATATTTAAAAGGTAATGGAAAACCAATGAATGGGGAAAAACAAATTGACTCATAAGGAATTTATAGAGAAGACAGTTTTTGTTTGCTAATACCATTAAATTTCTACTGGAAGATTAAAAAAAATGAGATAGCTGAGCTAAGAGCCTATGAAAAACCATCAATTTAAGTTCTTGTGTTCAAGTTAAATTAGGTATAAGTAGACTTGAGCAAATAACAAATACAGTAAGCTTACACACTTACAAAATAGTGAGATTTCATAAAACATACAATATACTCTATATACATGACTTATAAAGCTACTTTTATAAATATTAGGATAAATAATACATGAGTAATGAACCATAATAAATCACATAAAAACTAAAAACAAAAACATCACTTTGAACAAGCTCAATATATATCATTTTTAGTTGTCAATCGTACCTTAATAAAGTTGGGGGGAATGAACTAACAGAATTGATAAAGAAAAAAAAACAAAAACAGTATTAACTTATATTTAGGATGAGCTTCATATAAACTTTTCTATACTGGCATATTATAATCTCTTATTTTTTAAAAGGAGAAATAAAAAGAAATGAAAGCTTAAAAGTAACCATCAATTTAAAAATTTAAATTTAAGTTGAGGGTGATAATTGAAGTGGTTGCTGCTAGAATTCTACTAGTTTTTAGGATTCTGAATAAATGAATCATTTACAAACCTTTGAATAAGTTTAAGTACCTAAGAGAAAAAAAAATGAAGTAGAGTTTTGAACATAAAACTGAAATTCCTTTACTAATCACTTTCTAATATAATAGTTTTTGGAATATTATCAGCTAATGCCAAACATCAATTAAAAATTAGTTAACAAAAAATAATTTATATAAGTAAAATTACAGTTTCTATTAATTTCAAATCCAGAAGTTAAAATTCCTATGTAATAACAACCTCTTTAAAATATACTAACTCACTGGGTAAAAGTAGGATTTAAGTATGCTTGTCAAGAGGGCAATAAATTCTAAACAGTAAAAAATAACTTCCAAAACATCAAACTTGTAGCATTCAGGTGGAAACTCAAAATAAAATATCAAAATCTAATGTAACTATTTATCTTTAAAAACAACTCAGTTGAAATTTCACATAAGTTTGTATCTTGATGTTAAAAATTTAAAGGATGGTATTTTTTATGTCTTTTCAAATCATTCCAAAATCACAAATATCTTTTTAAAAAATACATACATGTATTTTTGAAAAACAAAGATGTATTGAGATTTTTTATTAATTACTAATATTTTTAGTACTTAAGAAAATATATTCATTTTTCAAAAGAATATATTATATGCTTATCTCCCATATAAATCACATTAGGTAATATTTTAACACTAGTGATTTGGTACCAGTCATTAGCTCTACATGACATCAAATAATATTATTCCTAGTATTCACATTAATTCTCTAAACAGTGACGAAATAATGATACCATAAAAACCATGCTCATGAAAAATCTACTTTAAGTTCCAAATGATACTTCTCTCAACTATACCCTTAAAAAAGTAATGAAGAATCATGCCATTTTACAATATAAAGTATATTCATAAATCAAAGCAAACATACACCATTTTAATGTTTTAATGTGCACATCAAAATACAGTAGATAGGTCTTCCTTAATTAATAGCAGGTATGTATATATAGAAAACTGTAGGCAATACAAATTGTCTTTATAAAAAGATTTTCTTAAATCCAGCAATTCAAGTTTGAGGACCACTCATAGATGAGAATAATATATTGTTTTAATTTTGAACCAATGTAAATTTGATTAATTAGTATGACATTTATTTACTGAGTAAACATAGTATAGAAAGAGCTAAACATTTATGATTCTTCTAAATACAAGATTAACCATTTAAAGCATATAATCACTATTAATACTGATTATGTATAACATAAAAAGAATTTGAAAACATACTAAAAGATTACTTTATTTGTATATGCTTTCAAATAGGACATAAATAGAAATTTCTTTTTAATTTAGCACTAACACTTACTTAAACAAGACCTTTTGCCAGCTGTGCTTGCACCACCTGAACACAAATTGCCTCCTCGATGAATTAATTCAAGTTCCAAATTGGTTCTGTAAATAAAGCATTAAAATATATCTCAGTCATTAGGTTGAAGCCACACTTTTTGTTTTATTGATATGCCTGAATCGACCTAAATAATAAAGTTCTTCAACTGTATAATTTCAAAAGTTTATGCAATATCAGTAATAATCACATTTTATGATATTTTGAAATAAAAAAGGAAACAGTTTATCCATCCTTACTTATATGTTCCTATGTGTAACTGCAAAACTGCATATATCACAATATAATTGTTGAAAAATTCCAACTGTTGGCAAATAGTAAAAACTAGGCCATAAGGAAAATAACTGCAACACATTTCATAAACCTGCATATGAATGTGAAGAAAGAATTTGTACTCCAACTGTTAGCCACTGAGTAGATGGTTACTGTCATACAATACACAAGGGCATATCAATTTTTCTAGCAGACAAATAGTTAACATTCATTAGAGCTTAAATAGTATCTAGAAATCAACATGAAGAAACACCACTAACATCAGAGTGGCTATGAACAACACATATAATTAACAGCAGTCTCTTTTATGGACTTCTAAAATTAGTTTTATAAAATACAGTGTGTAATTACTGACACTGCTAAACATTATTGTTCAAACAGATCTGAAGTTATGTATTTAGCAATTACTAGTTTACAGAATAGCAAGAATTAGTAAATTGACATTTCAAAAATCCAACTGATACAGAATTTAAAGATTTGCTCAAAATAGTAATAGTAAAATAGCCAATTTTGTCAAAATAATAAATGAAAATTCTGAGTGTTAAACTGTATTTTTACTTCAATAGTGTGAATAAACCTAAATACACCTTTATTTGCCATAACTAAAACTGAATAAACCTCTTTATATTGAAGATATGCATTTGACACTAATAATGAGCTATCCCCCATCTTAAAAAAAAAAAAAAGGCAGCTGAGTTTCAAGCTTACTCTCTGCAAGTGAATTCGATAATGATTACTATCCTATTTTATTTAAAACAAAACATTTTAAACTGATTTTAGTTGTATTCTGAACACAGAATATTTTAAAAATGTCATTTTTATATATTTACTTATAAATGCAAACTGTTAAAAAATATTAATATTCCTAAATCTGTACAGTTGCCACCCATTCCTAAAGGAATGCTTTAATCCTCTCCACTGGGGGAGAAGTAGGGAGAAGAAGCAATTTAACATTGATAATGTTCCTGCTCAGAGCTCCATCTGGTTGCTGCTGATAAGGGCATCTGTGTGACAAGGGAATTTTCCACCCTTCAGGCGATTTGCATTGCTCACTGAACTTCTAAAAACCTACCAGCAAGGAAGCAGGGACAAGGATTTCATATTAGTGGACAGAAAACGAGCGGAGACCAGCATGTGTTCCTTCATCAAGGGAATATAAATGAGATCAATACATTTTGTTTTCACAAATCTTCTGTTGCCTAATCTGTAGGAAAAAATTAATGGCTATATTCTCTTATAAAAACTAAGATTTCCTAGATGTACTTTTAAAAAGAGCTAACGAGAAACATGATCAATTCTAATAAATCAAATGTCAGAACCAGAATGTCAACTTTTATTTCAGCATAATTTGCAAAAATATTAATTAAAATACAAATACAAGAACAATTCTGTTTATTCAATTATCAAATAAGATACTTTAAAAGATGACAAATAAATTACCAAGAATTTGATTTTAAAGAATGCTTCAAAGAAACTACTGTTATTATTTCACATTGTGGTTGGAAGATCTCCTATACAACCTTCTTTCTGAATTAAGAAAACAAAAACTACCTATCCAAAGGGTTAGTATCATATAATAATATCTAGGACTTTAAAAATCATTGTCAGAGGCCCTAACCATCAGCTTGTCCTTATTTCATTTACAACAAAATTGGCCCTTCGAGACTTGGTAGAAAAAGGAAGACACAAATGCATCTCATGCCCCATGTCTAATCTTCCCTCACTGTTGAAAATCACAACACAATATTCAGTTTCTGCCCTCCAAAATGGATAATGCAAAAATAAAGATGTGCTGGAAACAGGAGTTTTCTGAGCTTTTTTTTTCTCAGAGAAAAGTAGACCCTACTTCTTATATATTCTAATACAAATATAATCAAATTAGTTTGGAAAGGAAAAAAAAAAGAAAATCTCTACACTTAAAAAAATGAGAAAATCTCATGGTGGCCACCTAGATATATCCATGTAAAACTCCTCCAACTTCTTTTCATATGATCAGGGTCTGCTTTCCCTTTTCCACTCTACACCCCTCACTCCATCCCCCTACACCTTTGGTACCAACATCTATTTCCAGAACTATAATATGAAAAACAAATTGTATAATTTGTACACACACATACAGAAACACACATTGGTATAGCGTGGGTTCAAGGACTGAGCCTACCATTTACTGGTTAAGCAAGTTACTCAATTTCTCAAAGAAAAGTATCTTCATCCATCCCATAGCCTATATAAAACATAACTCAAGCTCTGACTCCTCCAGGAGTTATGAAGAACTAACTCCTTTTTCTTGGGACAGGATAGGAGAACTTCCATATACTTTATATTTCAATTTGTTCATCTTCCTTTTTCAAGTTCTAAAGCACTTTCTCAATGATATATATTTTTTAAAAAACTGTATTCTTTTATACAAATTAATGTATTTTAGTTTTGTCTCTCCAACTAAATTGTAAATTCCTGCAAAGCAGGGACCATTTCAGATAAGCTTCTAAATCCCTGATGGTATGTAACCATATCAAAACAGAGAATATCAAGTCCTAAGTTGTCCTCTGTTGTCCCTGAAATTTACTCTTTCTTTTGCTGACCCTTCCTTCTATTCCCTTAAACCCAGCAGTGGATCAATAAAAGGCAGGGGGTGGGGGGTAAATTATTTGTTTTACAAAAGAAATTTTTTAGTTTTAAAAAGAATTCATAATTTGATATTTTAGCAAACATCTCTTTTATTTGGAACATACTTAGTTTCTAAAGTTTAAACTTATAAAGTGACTGAAGTATAAAGCAAGGTGCATTCACTCTACTGAGTAGTTTACCCACTTGTAATTTAAAGATATCTCTCCATCTACATTTCAGTTACTCAAGTTTCATCTTCTTTCCATTTCCATGTTTCTCACCATATAAAATACAGTGCAAGTGCTACTCACCAATACCTCTATGCTATATGTAACTTGGGTCCAAAATCCTTGGAAAAATCAATTACTAAAATTAGTGTTATTCATTGCTTCAATAATAAAAAAATAAATTGGTATTAAAGTGAAGAAAGTTTTCTTCCCCCAAATTAACTTTTCATTATCCATCTGAATGACTGATATTTGCAATAGAACATTTTGGAAATACATTAAAACTTGAATATAATGATTTTGATTTATTTAATATAACAAAAAGCATTTTAACAATTTCTTCTCTGTTGCCCTCAGGATATTTTCCAAGGCTTCATCATACAAATAAAATTAAGAACAAAGAGATCTGCACAGTCCTACAAAAAAATTAGTTCTAAAACAATATTAAAAGAAACAGCTTTACAGGCTAAATATCCACTAGAATTATTTTATTTCTAAATATCAAAAAATTTAAGCTCCCCAAAGAACAAACAAAATTAGGAGGGTAAAATTCCACTCTGGGAAACCAGGGTTACATTCCATTAAAATTACTCATGTCAATTAAATAAATATCCACATTCTAATAAACTATATATTTAAGAATCACAACATTTAATTCAAAAGTTAAGTGATTCAAATTAAGTTTAGTTCTAAATACTTTACTTAAAAATATTTTAATGTCTACCTTTGAGGTATAAAAATACCATAATCTGTATTCATAAGAATTTATATGCTAGGCCCAAGGTAGCATAAGCTATGCCATCTAGGTTTGTGTAAGCACATTCTATAATGTTTGCACAATGACTAAATCCCCTGTCAATGCATTTCTCAGGACATACCCTCATTTTTAAGTAACATATGTGACTGTATATAATGTGTACATACACACACACACACACACACACACACACACACACACACACACACACCAGAACTAAGTTGGCCTACATTCACCCCAATCTTCATTAACATTATTACCACAATATTCTGCAGAATATTTGTAAAACCTTGAAACCTTGGAAAATTAAGTTATTTCTTATTTAGTTTTTAGATCTAAGGTAGGATCTCGTTTCTTATCCTGAGAGAATTACATCCTATTCAAGTAAGATACAACATACTTTTTTCTTCTTCAACCTATGTTTTTGCTTCTTGAGTCAATTTGGTTTTTGTTTTTCTTCTGGATGACTAAATCAAACTTAGAGAAGGCAGGGAATCTCACTGTGAGAACTTTGCGATGGCCTGGGTAATTTTAACCAAAGGATGATAAGGTTTTTAAGGGTTATATACTTTCACTTTCAGAATCATTACCTTGCAGCTTTAGATTTTATCATTAGCAATCAGCGAAGGATGGGAAGAAAGGAGAGCACATTTACTGTTTCTCTACATACCGATCATTAGTAAATAACATTTGACATCTTTCCCTACTTCTCTATAAAAGAGAAAAACTGAAATATGTTGATTCAAAATGTCTCCCATTATCACAAGTTTTATTCTATAAGTTATTTCTATATTTAAATGAAAAAATAGGAATCTAAACCTTCCACTAAATTTAAAACAAATTACTGGATTTATCATACTACAGCAAAATTCCATACACAGATCATTCCCATTCAACCAGAATTTTCTTATAAGGTCAATCCTACTAAAATCAAAGGCATAAATACAGAATCAACATAAATGTGTGTGTTTGTCTGTGTGTATGTGTATGCAGTCATCAACTGCATAACAACATTTCAGTGAACAATGAACAGAATATATGACAGTGATTCCATAAAACAACAGAGCTGAAAAATTCCTATTGCCTAATGATATCATAGCTATCCTAACATCATCCCACAATGCATCACTCATGTGTTTGTGGTGCTGCCAGGTGCATAAAAGTATGGGACATACATTTATGGACAGTACATAATAACAATAATGATAATAAAAGACTAAATTACTCATTTGTGTATTTACTAAACTACACTTTTCATCATTATTTTAGAATGCACTGTCTACTTATAAAACAAAAAGTTTGCTGTAAAACAATATGCCATCTTACACCAGCAGCCAACTCATATATCTTGTGTTTACCACATCTATTGACTGCATCATTTTCCCTTGCGCTTGATTTAATCTTGTGTTTGTACAGTAACATGCTATACATGCTTGTAGCCTAGGAGCAACAGACTATACAATATAGTCTAGTTGAATGGTAGGCTATACCACTTAGATTTGTGTATGCACATTCTATAATGTTTACACAATGACAAAATCATCCATCAATGTATTTCTAAGAACATATCCTCATTTTTAAGTAACATATGTGACTGTATATAATGTGTACACACACACACACACACACACCCATAACTAAGTTGGTGTACATTTCACCTCAATCTTCTAAAATATTATTAGCACAATATTCTAAAGAAGTTTTATGAAACATTGAAACCTTGGAAAATTAAATTATATTCTATTTGGTTTTCACATAAAGTATATTTTATTGCAAATATGAAATCAATAACTCTCCAGAAACAAAATGTTAAATTAGCTGTTATAACTTCCCCCAATGCATTACAGATAAATAACAACAGTCTAGGAACATGCTAGACTAGAAAGTTACTTCCCAATTCAATAGGATCCTTTTCCATCAATCTGTCCCCAGCATTTTTCATTCTTAGACCAAAACCTAATGTTTCTTTATCTTGAGCTATAACTTGCTTACTGAAAATTTCTTAGCTCTGGTTCCATTTTTCCTGGGTTCTAAAGACTACATTTATAACCTTTTTTTATCTGCTGCTCCAGAAATGGGGCAAAGAGAATGGCTATGATAAACTGCATGCATATATAACCTATAAAAGTTGAACACAGAAGAAGAAAAAGGAAGATAGGAACTGCAAGAACACTAGACTTCGACTCAAGAGATCTGAGTTCTAGTCCTATTCTGCCACTAATTTGCTGCATGACTTCCAGTTACATTATTTCTCTAAATATTGCCTATTACAATACTAGTTAGATAAAATATGAAGTATGCTCCTGAAAATACCCAGGTGTCTTCAGTATCAGTTCTGGCAGACTGTGTTTATAAGTTTCTAATTACACCCATTTCTCCCTTATTTACTTCTTTTATGGTTCTCCATTTTCATTCAATTAAGTTTTCTAAAATTTCTATTTGGAACTATTTCTTAGGTATTGAACACCTAATTCAGTCAATGAAACTAATCTACCTAATTTGAAAGATGAGAATTATTCACCTCTGTTTTCTTGAGCCCCTGGCTAAATACTAATAGAGGCTTAGAACGTGCCTGATCTCATGTTTCCTCTCCCTTATCTGTTTTTCTAAACCACCATAGTCTTCTAGGATGTTATTAGATCTTTCACTAGCTTAAAAGAAACAAATAAGTTCTTACTGTTTTTATTTTTTTTTAAATGTTTACCATATTACAATGTTTTAGTTCTCAATATCATCACGTTTTGACAGAACTTGAACAGTGATTTCTTAGCACCACCCTTCACATATAATACTCACATGCTTTGCGAGAGATATCTACCTCACAATGTTAATAATACACTTTTCCCCACATATGCTATAATGCTTAATAACACTTAACCCAATATTTCATTAAAACTCTTCAAAGAATGAAGGAAAACTATATTTTTATAGTCCTTCTAGGAAGTTCTAAAACTAGCCATAATTTCAACCAACATTAAAAAAAATCTTTTCTTCAAATAAATGTGAATAACAATAAAACAATAAAACCAACTAATATTAATAAGAAAATATAAACGTATATACTATATATACCTACCTAGCAACAGAATACATAAATAGAAAATCATTGTCTGGTGAGCCTGGGGTCTTGCTATAGTCTCTATATTTCTTCTGAGTAGTATTTTTAATGTCTTTCATTACAGATTCCATTTCTTTACTTAAGTTGGTTTCTGACTATAAAAAAATACAAACAAAAATATAAAGTTTATATTCATTTTCTCTAATAATAGTCTAACACTACAATGTTTATCATTTGAACATACTAGAAAATTAAAGTTAAAAAGTCAAAACAGATGTAACCTTAGCTAATTACTATAAATTTATTTAGTGCACAAAGACCAAACAGATCAAGAACTATTTTCTCTTATTTCAGGGATTTTTTAATCCTAATTCTATATTGTGACTGGTACCTCTATAACCCCACACAAACTATATTCTAATCAAATGAGCAGGTGTCATTAAAATTATATTTTAGAATAATTCCCATATTTATAAAAATTCTGACTTTGATTTAAGTTCATTTTTCAAAGATGAATATCTCTTACTTTAAGCATACTTTAAACACATAAAAACTTTTAAAAGAAAAAAATCACACAGACTCTAAAATTAGTCTTTAATTCAGAAAAGGAACTGCCAAGAGATGATTCTGAGTAGCTTTAATCTATGAATTTGTTTAGAAAGTCAAATAGTCAATAGTTTTCATAAATTCACTAGATAAATCAGGCATAGCTTCCACTTCTCTCAAGGAACGTATCATAAATCCATAATAAAGGTGAAATATTTAAGAATTTAAATCAAATAAATAAATCCTACTAGATGGGATAAAAGATGCGTGCACTTACACCAAATCTCACAGTAAAATATACCAACTTAAAGCGAATGGTTCAATTAAATATACACTGTGTATATGTAAATCTATTACACATACATACATTGTGTGTATATGTCTAAATATATCATCATATCTTTTAAAATTTTTTAAATTTTTAAAGTTTTTATTATGGTGATACTGTTAACGAAATCCAGTAAGCTTCAGGGCATTGTATGTTCACTGCCCATAGTTAGATTTCTTTCTGTCACCACATAATTGAGCCCTGTTGCACCATCTTAATCCTAATATACCTAATGAACATATTTTTAAATGATTAGGCTGTGCTTTACACTGCAAAATACATATATATAATTTGGCCTTGTTTTCAAATATTTCAACTCTTAAAAAAAGTCTAACCATATCTAACCTTATAGGAATTTATGATCTGAAAGATATATATTAAAACTATAACAATTTAGACTAAGGAAAAATATAGCCTTTGGTAATAATTTCTTCTATTATGCTCAGTTCTGTTTTAATAAAACAAATAAGAGCAAAACCTCTAAAAGTAATTTCTACTAAATGTATAAAGTTTCAGAGTAATTTAGAAACCGAATGAAAACAAAAGCTGAAAAGTAGAGCTGAGTTAACCAGGATATTTCTGCCTTACACTGATGCTTACTGGGAAAGCTCCCGGTCGTCCCTGCAGCTCCTCCACCTCCTTTATGAGATCTTGTATGCTTTTGTTACTGGGACGCTGCCAAAGGTTATTTTCCACATTGCTTCCAGGATAACAAGGAAGAACACTGTTTGCAAACTGCCTACAGAGAGGACATGTGAATTCTCCTTTGTCCACTGAAAACCCCTGAAGAACCTGGTCATTCTAAAAGATGAAATAAACATACAGATGTATGATGCATACTTTTACAGAAAACAAAATTTACACCACTACATTTTATAGCAAATAAACGAATCATACAAAAAAAAGACATCTCTAATATGTCATATAAACATATCATTTCTCATTTAACTATTGAAGCTTATCAAGTAACTTCTTACATCATGGCAATCATGTAATAGTTGCCATAACCAATGAACTATATAAGCATCTTACTCTTCTCTCAGTATGAAATATTCAAATAATGATGCAATCAGTCTGAAATGTGGATTTAAAATAAAGAATAACTCAAAAAACAGGGCACATTAAAGTAGATCACCTTCTTCTTACCCCTTGCCCCTGTTTTCATAATCTACTGGGCTTATTCTCTGAGTGCCCATGTTTTTTGATGTGGGCTAGACAGCTTTTAAGCATAAATTAAGCCAAAAAAAAAAAAGTAATGTGTCTCCTAAAGTATCTGTCTGCTGAATACAACTCATTGAACTTAATGCAGTAGGTCCATTTAGGTTTCATGGATAAGGGGAAAATTTAGAGTACTCAAAATGTAAGTGCAATAAAAGGGGAATTAACACCTTTGTTCTGATAGAAAAAGGAAGAAAAAGAATTTTTTAAACATAATATACATACATCTAGGAGGAAACTTTTGCTCATGAGAGACTGCAATACATGCTAACTAATCAGAGGACTTAAGACAGGAATCCAGGCTGACACATTTGTTCCCTTCTTTTGCCTGACATCATCCCACATCTATGTTATTTTAGGCCATTGCTGGTGTGTAGTCCTAACCATTATATTACTCTTTTTCCTAGCAATCTCTCTCTTATTCTGCCACTAACCTAATGCTTTATCTCAAAATGTTTTTAACACATTAATGTATATGTATGAATGCTACAATATGGCCTTTATTACTAACAAGAAAAAAATGATGAGAAAAAAGGATACAAAGAATAGAAAAGAAATTTATTTCCCTATGGTTACAAAGGGGGCTAATGAAAATGTCAGGATGAAATCAGGTTTCCTAGCTCTTAATTTAGTGCTCTAGTGTACTAGAAGGCTAGGGAAAGGATCCTGGTCATTGAAGGACATTCTGTGATAAGCTTCCCTATAGCCTTAATCTTAAAAAATGTAGGTTCTCCTCCTTACCTTGACTAAAACTAGGTTCTCTCCTGAAACCTGCCCAGAAGCCCTCTCAGTTAAGCACTGCTCATTCTCCCATATCCCTCACACCTCAGTATCTTTCTTATCTCTAGTGCTGGCTTGAGATCATTACTCTTGAATTCTCCTTTGTAGCTCAAGTCATTTAAAGATACCACCCTTTTCTTTTCTTTTTACTGTTATCCACTGCCCTCAAGCACTGAAGACTTTGGTACTTCATCACTCCAAGTCCTACCACCCACCCATACAACTTCAGTGAGTATGTGAAGAACCCATCTTATATCTTAGCCCTTCAACTCCTTGACCTCATCAGTTCCTATGGCTTTAACCTCTATTCCAACTCCAGCACTTATTACCATGACCACACCCTTGTCCTATAAGGATCCAAAATCTCCATATTTGAAAATACTAAATTCAAACATCTTAAATTCTGACAACTCCTATCTCCTTTACTACCTCCTTTTTGTCCCAGTTTATCGGGCCTTTCCTATCCTGCCTATACACCATAATCTACCACTTCAAAAACTCTCAAGTCAATACTTTCTGCCCCCCTCCATATGTCTTTCCATCATACATACCTAACAAAACCTTCAAAAAATTAACCCAATGTATGATTTCTCCAATTCTGCATCAAACTGAGTGCTATTGGAGAAAACTGAAATAACTTCTACAAACTGTTTTCAATCTCAATTGAGACCTGAGTACTGCCTGGAAATCTTGCTCCAACATTCTATGAATATCTAACATCTTACCCAATTACAAAGTAGTTTATCCAGACCACCTCCTCACTTGTAAAGTCTCTTCACTTACCCTGCCTTGCCCCCTTACTCTAGGAACATAAAGCTATATCTCTTTCCTCAGAAAAATGGGAGTCACAGCAGCTCCTTTAACTTCCTGACTTCTCCCACCCCAAACATCTAGTTAACAAATCCCATCAGTCTTTCCCACTTTCATCCTTCTACACTACTTGCAAATATCTCCTAACCAGTCTCCCAACTATATCACTGCCAGTATGATCTACCTAATGTGAGATTCTTATTCCCAAAGTCTTTCAATGATCACCATCACTTCTCATCTTGATTCCTTCCTCCCTTTTATGCACTGCATACAATCTCTCAGAAAATCCTTCTTCTAAATGTATCACATATATACATAAATACATATACATATACATACATACATACATATAGATAAATAGATATTTCAAATATCTAACCTCTTCTCTATCTCCACTGCTTTGACTAAGCCCAAGCTGCCATCATCTCTTACCTCCTAAATGATATCACCGCATTCTATCTTACTCTCCTGCAATCCCACAATAATCCCCTGCGATCTACAAAGCCACAATGACCTTTATAAACATGTCATATCTCTGCATAAGAGTCTATAATGGCTGTGTCCAGATTCATTAACATAAACCACAAGGCCTTTTATAATATGACCCCTTATTACTTCTCCAGTCTTCTTTTTCATCACTCAAGCACCTTACTTTATCAAATGTTCTGGAACTTGGCAGATACTCCAATAAGACTCTATGCATACCTCATAACACTTAGCACGAATACTGCAGCTGTTTATTTCTGTCTCTCACACAGTGCATAGTAAACTCTTTGAGTGAAGAAACTGTGTATTATTCACTGTTGTTATCCCCAATATCTATCACAGTACCTAGAACACTACAGGATAAATATCTGTCAATTGAACAACTAAATAAAGAGGTATGAAAAATACATAATGTGCTTAAGGAGCTACTAATTAGCTTATTAATGCTGAATTGATGGAAGATAAAGCTAAAGCAACAAGCAAGCCCAGATCATGTAGTACCTTGAATGCCATTCAGGGAGAAGTCAATAAAGGATTTTTAAGCCATATGCCATCAGACTTTTTTAGAAAGATCAATGTAGTGATTAAATTTGACTTGGAATAAGGAAATTGATAAGAAAGCAACTGTAATATTCAAGATAAGAGATGAAAGCATACACAAAAAAAGTAGAAGTGGGAATAATAAGGACAGAATATAGTCAAATGAAATTTAGGGAGACAAAAATAAAGAATTTGATAAGTGACTGAATGTGAGAGGTAAGGAATAGAAAAGAAAAACAGAGAAATCCACTGCTTCTGGGTTAGGAATCTGGGAATAGAGTAAACCATGTATTTAAGAAGTTAGGCTGACAGAAAAAGAAAAACTGGAGGTACAGGAAAATGAATGCAAGGTCATGGGAAGGAATTTTAAAAATCAGATAATTTAGTGTCTTTATGAACTAAAAAAGATGGTACCGACCAAGCAGAAAAACTGAAAAAATAGAAGAAAAGAGGTTACTTACAGATACATTAAAGCCTCTGAAGTGATGTAGAGAAAGAAATACTAGAGCATAAACAGAAAGACTATTCCTGAAAAGAAGAAATACTATGTCAAAGAATAGAAAAGAACTGGTTAGGATGCAAAGTCATTTATCAGGGAATAGAAAAAAAGCAAGGTAAGAAGCTAAAGTAGTATGTAACAGAGAACCACTATTTTTTGAGTGAAAAGGAAGAGACAGAAATCTGATGAGAGAATAGGGATCCTGGGATTTAGGCAAAGAGTGAGATAGGGGAGGCAAAGAGATAGAATAGCTGCTGAGGAGACTAGGGGAGGAAACTGATCAAAAACAGATAAATGAATTCATAAGTAATATCTACAGTCCATGACCCTAGTCTAAGGCACAATTATAGGAAACCACAAATTTGTAGAGGTGCTGGATCTAAGGGCAAAAAAGGTAGATTAAATGACTTGTACAAGAAAGTGAGGCTAAGAGCTAATACACTAGGAAAAAATGCAAAAATGGTTAAAAGACTGAAGATGTTGATGCCAGAAACAAAATATGCTAATAATAATGAAAATAAAAGAATCTGAAAAATAATCATATAAGAAAATGATATGGTAGAATAGTAAAGCTTAATATTTCCAAGCTAATGTAGCTAAGTCTAAAATTATAGCTATGGAAGTCAGTTGCTAAAGTGGAGTTATAAAATAAAATCCCTAATGTTGAAGTGAAGGAACTGTGAGGCTAGGTAGTACAAATGATGATCAAAATCACCTACAATGAATTAGGATGTATCTGCTATAAAAAATATTTAATACTGGGAAAGATATACACACTTTAAAAAATTATTCAATTAACTTACCCGTAATGATTCCATGTAAGATTTATGACAATCTATATGTAATGTGTGGCCACAGGTTTGTACATAAACACCTCCTTCCCAGCCAATTGATACTGCCAAGAGACAAGAACTCTTAAAAAAAAAAAAAAAAGACAAAGTACAATTAATTTTAAAGAAGTATAAATGTATCTACATATCTAAATATATCAACATAAGTCTTTGAATGATTTCACATTGTGATACTAATGTGAACTTTTATTTTTGTGATATAAAGTAACACCTGACTTGATAGTCCTAAGGCAATGACATTAAACTAGAAACACCATAAAGTTTTAGCTTCCAAATATTTAATGCTCATAATGAAAGAGATAATTATGAATTAGCCTTTCTCCACCCCATAAATGCAAGCTCTCAATATAATTCTATAAGTCAGTATTAACTATACTGCTGTTATTTTATACAGTACTTAATCTCTCTGTGATATGTGACATTCACAACTTCCTTCTTAAAGTACCTACTTCCCTAATGCTACTCTTTTGGTTTTTGTCTCATCTCTTTAACCATTTGGTTTAGGCCTCCATTTTAAAGACTTCTTTCTTCACCTGCCTCTTCAATGTTTATATACCTCAAGATTCTATTCTTAGTGCTACTCTCTTCTCATTAAAACTATTCTCTCTGAGCAATTTAATCCATAAATTCAACTATCCTCCAAACCTGCATTTCTTGCTTGACTGATATACAAATATTTAGCTGCCAATCAGAAATCTCCAGTTTCAAGTCCCTCAGGTAACATAAAATCAATGTGTCAAAAATGTGTCATTTTCTCCATGAACATTCCTTTTCCTTCTGATATAAACACTCCACAGTCTATTTAGTCACCAAGTCAAGAAAGCTTAGAGTCCATATCACACCCTTTCCTTCACACCAGTTTTAGTTCTCAGATCATACAAATTCTATCTACTAAATAACTCATGATTTGGGCCTCTTATCTTCATTACCACTATAATATTCTAGACTGTATCATTTGTTGTGGAGAAGGGGGTTCTTTCTTTTTTTTTTTTTTTTTTTTTTTTTTTTTTGGAGAAGGGGGTTTTTTTTTTTTTTTTTTTTTTTTTTTTAATAGCAGTAAGTCAAGAGCTTTATTGATGCAGCAGGCCCTTTACAGTGAACCTGAGAGCCCGCCTTCTCTGGGAGGATGAGATGTCTGTACGAACCCTTGGGGTTTTCCACTTCAAAAACACAAACTAAGCTCTCCCTTTCACTACAGTGGAAGAAGGTTCATATATAAAGTTTCCTAACTGGTCTCCTTGACTCTGATTTCTTCTCTCCATGATATACATCTTCCACATCTTTCTCCAAAGTACAAATTTGGTCAAAAGAATAACCCAAAAAAGTGCCTTACTACTTACAAGAGTTTAATTTAATACACAATAAAGAAAGGAAATAGATTATATTTCCTACATACTCATTTGAAATTTGTTTTAAAAGTTAATTGCTTCTCTTTTACATTTTCAACTTTTCTGCTAATTGCCTCCCTTCAACTTATAAACAGACTTAGATTTTCCTCCTATAAAGTAATTTTCTTTGAGTTTTCATTTGGCCTCTGTCAAACAGCACTTGGGTGTAAACTTGAGTTTTCTGTCTAGAGTCTATAGTTAATAGATGGCTGATCCACATCAGTATCAGTCATAAGGTGTAACATGAGTGACAGCATACAATGAAAGATTTGAAAGCTATAAAAACTGAGTAATCTTTTTATTTTTATATTGAAAAGAAATTTATACATTACAATGAAAAATGAACAAATCATCTTTAAACAACAGTAAACAATAGTAAATCACGATTCTTCATGAGCATGCAAAAGTTGAAAATATTGCAGTGCAAAAAGCCTTCCCAAAATATTTAAATATGTGCAGCAGCACAAATCAAATACTTGCAGCAAGTGAGCCAGCTTCTACTATTACAAATCAGAAAAACAACAGGAGACCTGCTCATCTCTGTTTTATCATTTGGAGCCACTTAATGTAGAAGCAGATTTTGATATTAATAAAATAATTTTAGAATGGTTAGTAGTCAGCTAATAAACAAGCTGCTCTCTTTGGCAATGTATTATAAAAATGTAATTAATCTTTCTTTTTAAATAAAATCAGTTAGCTTTTAAAACCAAAAACAATAAGTCACTTTTTAATAGTTAGATGTCTTATTCAAATCTGCTAGAGTGAAAAAAAGCAGGAAACCATTTACTAACGTAAGACTAATAATTTAGAAAGACTTAAGACTTCAGTGGTGTTCTCACCACTGTGTTAAGTATTTAACATTGAACCTTATTTATTATAAATAACCTCAATATTTATTAAAACCTCACATAGTAAGTGCTGTTATTCCTTTTCACAAAAAAAAGGGAAGAAAAATTTACCAAGATCACTCAGTTGTAAGTGGTAGAGCCAAAGTTCAAACCCAAATCTATCAGACTCCAAAGCTCAGGCTCCTACTCCACTGTGTCTTATCTCTCAGATATCATGCTTCCAGTTTCAACAGTAACTGTACTGTCTTACAAGCTCACATTATTAAGAAATGGCAGAATCAGGACTAAACTCGTTTTCTGACCTGGGATTCTGTCTATGATACGTGACACCTCCCTAATTAGAGCCATCATCTCCTCCAGAATCCACTAGAAACTTTCTTCTCAGTCCAGACTATTGAACCACACTCTACTCTGATTCTTATCATCACTAGGTCAGTTATTGTTTATTCTAATTAAGTATTCTGTCTTCCATTTTATTGGAAGTTTCTTCCATTTAATCCAGTGCATTATGCACAAGAAAAAAATTGTATTTGGAAATCTATCAAAATAATCATCTCATATAGTTAAAATAATGCTTCACTTTAAATTTTAAGTAATTTAAATTATTATCATACATTTACTTAACTCAAGATACAACATCCAAAAACAACCAGTGAAAGAAAACCCCTTCTAATAAGCCATTCAGGAAACATTAAAAATAGTACAAAAATTTTATAAAGAAATTAACAATGATGCTGCTACTAAAGAAATAAAACTGATCTTTTAAGACTTTTGACACCTGAGTGCTAGAGCTGGAAAAAATTTTATTAAGTTCACAAGAAACCACAGAAGCCAGAAATTAAGCCTGCCTCTACTTTACATTTAAAAAGCAACAAAATGAGATTTTATTGCATATCTTTAAAGTAAAAGAAGACAAAAATCTTCATAAAATATTCATGCAATATCTAAAAGTTTTCAGAGGTAATATTTATATCCACTGAGTTGAATTTCTATATATCACAATAAACAAAATTTAAAATAAAGGTATAACATTTATAATCTGAAATTTTTACTTATTAACAGATTTCCATTTCTTTACTATCCACGTATGAATATGTTTCCTAAAAAACTTTCAGACTGCAAATGAGAATGACATTGGTAGAATAAAAACTATCAAATAAGACTCTGAAAGGAAATAACTATCAATTTTGCACACAAAAAAAAATACTATTGGATAAAAAGGGTACTTACATCCTTAAAATAACGCTGTAATAATGAAAGTCTCACATCGTGAACTGCTGCACATGTATCCCAAGGGTAAATCTGCTCTTCTTCAGTGATAGGCAACTTTTTTGGCTCAATGTTGTCACGGCACTGCCCCAAAACTATATTGACATGGCCAATAGACATATGAAAAGATGCTCAATGTTACCAATCATCAGAGAAATGCAAACTAAAACCACAATGAGATGATACATCACACCTCAGAATGTCTATCATCAATAAATCAAAAAACGTGCTGGCGAGGATATGGAACAAAGGAAGCTATCTTGTACTGTTGGTGGGATTACAAACTGGTACAGCCACTATAGAAAACAGTTTAGAAGTTCCTCAAAAAATTAAAAACAGGACTACCTTATTGCCCAGCAATTCTATTTCTGGGTATTTATCCAAGAAATTCAAAAAATAAATTCGAAAAGATCTATGCACCCCTATGTTCTTCACTACAGCACTATTTACAACAGCCAAACAATGGAAGCAACCTAAGTGCCCACTGATAGATGACTAGATAAAAAAGTTGTGGTACAGATATACAATGAAATATTACTCAGCCACAAAAAAAAATGAATGAAATCTTACCATCTGTGACAACATGGATGAATTTAGAGGGTATTATGCTAAGTGAAACAGGTCAGACAGAGAAAGACAAATACCATATGATCTCACTTTTATGTGGAATCTAGAGAACAAAATAAACCAACAAGCAAAACAGAAATAGACTCAGAGAGAAAGAGAATTGATGACTGTCAGATGGGAGAGTGTTTGGAGGACTAGGTAAAAAGAGGAAGGGATTAAGAAGTACAAATTGGTAGTTACAGGGATGTAATGTACAGCATAGAGAATACAGTCAATGATACTGTAATAACTGTATATTTCCAGTTACTAATCAGCAGAGGGATCACTTTGTGAATTATATAAATGTCTAACCACTATGCTGTACATCTGAAACTAATATAAAATAACACTGAAAGTCAACTCTAATTGAAAAATAAATTTCCTTTGAGAAATGTAAAAAAAAAACTCTATATTTATAAACAATGGAGATAAGAGCTCATTAAATAACCAATATAAAGACCTGATTTTCACCAAGAAAAGCTGAGTTATGTACCACTAGCAACACTAATTTTTTTCACTATTAGAATGTTTTCAAAGACCAAAGAAAAAAATAGTATTCTAGTTGCCTTCTACAGAGTAAACAAAGCTTCAAATATGCCAGTATTTATTTCTTAAAATAACTCTAAAAAGTGAATATGAATTCTGGATGGATGGATCAATAGATCGATGGATCCATGTGGAGCCATAGCATCAAGAGCTCATTCATCAAAAGCTTGACCTCATTCATCAAAAGCTTGACCTTCTTCTTAAAAAAAATGGGCAAACACCTGAATTATCTCAACCTGAAAGGGGCCAGGGTGACCATGGAGCGAAGCTATCATGTTCTCAACTCTCTGAGCTACTTAAGGAATGAGAGTATGGCATCAGAGCTCAACATTGAAGACTTCTTCAACCACCACCTCGCCGTCTACAGCAGCTCTGAGTTCAACAAGACTATGGCCATGTTCCACAACCTGGTGTCCCTGACCCTCAGGTATAACTGCATCTTTGAGGAGCTGTTCAAGGACCTGTGTGAGAGCAATTCCAGTACCTCCGGAACATAAATATCAAATGCCACATTCATGACCCCCACAGGCAGGTCATCTGGGGCATGTCTTGGGCCAAGCTGACCAGGCACACCACCAACTTGAAGGTGAACTTCTTCTTTGAGCGAGTCATGAAGTACAAGCGTTTGGTCCAGATTGTCTTGCAGGAGATCCCAATCAGGAGCATCAGTCTAAGAAGCTACTATTTCAGTGACCCAGACTGGTCCATGAGGCCAACTCTGCTGGATCTCCTGCCCACCTTCTGGCACACTCTGCAGGTAGGTTTGACCTGAGAGTGGGAGGTTTTCAAGGAGTGACTGGATCCACAGATCGATGGATGGATGCAAAATTGGTCCACTGAAAAAGCCTATAAGTTACGACTTTCCAGTATCAATAAACTTCATTTCTAAATATACTACTTCTTACAACATGGAAACACAGAGGTCCTTGAAGAATAACCTGAGTCCAGGGTTGGAGAAAAGTGCAAAGTTAGCCTGGAATTGTGGGTAATAAAAAGCAAAGGGTAATTCAAACACTGAGAACCTAAAGTAGTTCTGACCAGCCAAATTTGAGAAAATTGAGTATTGAAAAGAATAAATAATGGTAACAGACAAGACAATCAATGATTTGGGCAAGAAACATTAAGAAAAAGGGTCTCAATTTATTATCTTATAGATTACCTACCACCTTAACCATTAAGGAAAAGGGTCTCAATTTATTATCCTATAGATTAGCTACCACCTTTACCAAGTAATCAAACTTAGCTGGCATCATCAATAATAGGACAAATGATGCCATTATTCTACAGAACTGGACTCTTTAGAACTTTTTAAAGGGGCTGAAGAAACTGTTCCAGATTCAAGAAGACTTATAAGAAATGATGACTAAATGCAATGCATGGTCTTTGCTTGGCTCTTGGATCAGGAAAAAAAAATGCTATAAAAATATTGGGAAAATTGAGAGAATTGGAATATAGAATATTATATATTCTTTATATTATATTTCTTGGGGTATGATAATGATACTGTGGTTATATAAAAGAATATCCTTGCTCTTAGAAGATACAGTCTTATTTAGGGATAAAATGTCATGATGTCTGCCATTTTCTTCTGAAGAGAGAGAAAGGGAGGGAGGGAAAGAAGAATGTGTGTATAGATTAGAGATAAAAATATGACAATATGTTAACTATTGGTAAGTCTAGGTAAAGAGTATTCAACTTTTCTGTAGATATATAACTTTTCAAAATGAAAAGTTGGGAAAAGAGGTATATGGCAAAAAGGAATAAAACAAATACTAAGATTTTTATTATTGTAAAACATCAAGGCACAAAAAAAGGGAGTGAAGATATAAACATACAGTACCATATAATACCATAGAACTCAATAAGCATAGGAAGAGCCACTCTTAGGGAAGGCAATATCAGGCCTATCATGGTGGGCCTCCAGTTTTAAAGAGATTTCTAGCAGCAGAAGAAAGAAGAAATATAAGCAGGTAAATACTAGCAACTAGAATATAATTAGCCATGATGTATAATCCTCTTCATACACTGCTGGATTTGCTTTGCTAGGATCCTGTGATGTCTTTATCTGGCTTTTGTATCAGGGTAATATTGGTCTCCTGAATGCGTTATGAAGTATTCCTTCTTTTTTTATTTTTCTTTTGACAAATTTGAGATGAATTGGTGTTAATTATTTAATGTTTGGTAGAATAACCAGTGAAGCTATCTGGTCCTTGGCTTTTATTTGTTAAGATGTTTTGGATTACTGATTCAATCTCTTTATTTGTTTAAGGTCTGCTTGAATTTTCTGCTTTTTGAGTTGGTTTTGGTAATTTGTTTTTATGAACTTATCCATTTTATCTAGGACGCTGAATTTGCTGACATAAAATTGTCATATTCTCTTAAAGTCTTTTATTTCTTTAAGATCTATTGTAATGTCACCACTTTCATTTCTGATTTTAGTTATTTATGTGTTTTTTTCCTGGTAAGTCTAGCTAAAAAATGTGTCAATTCTGATGATATTTTCAAGGAACCAACTTTTGGTTCTTCTGATTCTTTCTATTGTTTTTCTATTCTGTATTTCATTTATTTCTGCTCTAACCTTTATTTCTTTCCATCTGCTAGCTTTGGATTTAGCTTGCTCTTATTTTTCTAGGTCCTAAAAGTATAAAGGTAGGTTTTTTATTTGAAATCTTCTTTTCTCATGTAAGCATTTGCTATAGATTTTCCTCTGTGTACTGTTTTCACTCCACCACGTAAATTTTGGTATATAGTGTTTTCATTTTCATTTATTTCAAATTATCTTCTATATTCATTTTTAATTTCTTCTTTGACCCATTGGTTGTTTAAGAATGTGTTACTTAACCTCCACATACTTATGAATTTTTGAGTTTTCCTTCTGATTAGGATTTCTAGTTTCATTCCAGTGGTCAGAGAAGATACTCTGGGTGATTTCAATCTTTTTAAATGTATTGAGATTTGTTTTATGGTCTATTTTGGAGAATGTTCCATGTACGATCTAAAAAAAATGTGTATTCTATTGTTGTTGGATAGAATGTTGTATACAAGTTGTTTAGATTTAATTGTTTTATAGTGTTGCTCAAGAATTTTGTTTGTTTGTTTGTTTGTTTTGACCTTCTGTCTAGCTGGTCCATCCATTATTGAAACGGGGGCATTGAAGTCTCCAACTATGATTGGAAAACTATTTCTCCCTCTAATTCTGTCAATTTTTGCTTCATATATTTTGGATCTCTGTTGTTTGGTACATATATGTTTATGACTGTTTGGATCTCTGTTGTTTGGTACATATATGTTTATGACTAATCCTACTTCAAAATATCAGTACCAGAGAGGATGGAGAGCATTCAGACAAATTGTTCAAATTAAAAAAAAAAAAATTTTAACCACAGATTGGCAAACATATCAATCAATAGGCTGCTTCAAGAATGACTGCTTCTAGTAGCTCAAGATATAAGAGCAAAGCTACCAAAAATGCCTTAAATAGTTACAATATTTAAGCTGACAATATTTCTGGGCTTAAAATACTTTCAGATTTTAGAACAATTAAATGGCCAAGAACACTGTACTCAGTAACTGACCACCTAACACTGGTGATACCACATTTTAAGAGAAAAAGTCATGTAACATTTAGAGAGATCTCTCTGTTAAGGGCTTCTTCCAACACTCAAGTCCAGGAAAGTGAGATAAAATCAGATTAAGAATCTTTGATATAAATTGGTCCTTGCTATACAGATCTACAGTTATATCTAAACAAAGATTTAACTTTCACTGAATACAGATACTAATTAATCTCTTGTATATATTTTGTCTCTAAAATGTTCCAACTCAAAAATTACTTCGATTTTACCTGAAGATGCTTGCAACAGTACAACCAATCCTGTAGGTCGGTCTTCAGAGGAGGGGCCACTCTGTCCACAAATAACACAATCATATACTGCCTCAGAAACCTGTGGTTCTGCTGTGGTGATCTCCATAGGAATATCATTCTCAGGAGAATCTGAGGAGAAAATTTTCTCTTCAATGAAAATGTGAAAAAAAAAAAAAGTTCAGATAATTTTGAGCTTCAATACCAATAAAGTTACATAGTAATAAAATTATGAAAAAATACCTTGCTGAAATAAAATATTTACTCAGAAAAAGACAAAAATACAGAGTTGATAATAAAAGACTTTAAATAATATGTGGTTAAAAACACTTCTGATGTTATATAATTCACATATAAAATTGAAAAGAAAAACACAAAGGCAAAGATATTTGCATCAAAAAAGCCTTTAAAATATTATAATTTAAGAAAATAAGGTGGAAATTATTTGTTTTAATTTTATTTGCGGTACCTCAGAAGGGAAATTTATAACAACATCATAGCTCTTGGAAAGAAATGGCAATATTTACTACTAGGATAAACGAGAAACAAACTATTTCTCATTTATTTTCAATTCTACTGATTATAGCTTAGCAATAACTACCAATATATTTGTTTATGCAGGGAAATCATATAGATATGACTATTATATTAATAAAGTAAAACTACCATAAAAAATAACAGTAACCCCTGGTGATATGATGTCATTAACAGCAGGAAATAAAATAGTGAGTCAGTAACGATTCGCAGATCAAGACTCTTAAATTCATGAAGATTAGTGATACTGTCCATAGTGGCAAAGAAATGGGCAGAGAGGATTAGAAAGATCAGGAAAGCAGAAATAATTAATGATTTGTTTAAAAGATGAAGACATATCTTAATAAATATGTAAAACTACATGACAAAAAAGAGAAAAGATGTCAAGTTTAGATGTTTTAATAAGAATTCATGGACATAAATCTATATCTGTTATCAAGAGTAACTGAGAGGAAACAAGCAGAAACCTAAAATAGAACTTTGGATAATGACCAGCATTAATAAAGCCAAACAAACAAACAAAAAAAGCCAATAATGAAATCAGAGAAAAAACAGCACATGAATAGAATCAGAACCAGAAAGCTCATTATCTATGAAAATAAGATTAATGGGACAAAATGAAAAGAAGATTTCAAATGAAAGTACCAAAGGCCAATAAGATTTGACTGTTTTTTAGGAAGAAAATTTTAGTACAGAAAAGAGGGGATGTTTCTGATTGCTCTCAAGTTCAAAGGAGAATAGAGAAATATCTGACTTAATGTGATGTGAAACAATTCAGTCTCACAGTAAGTGCCAAAGAACGAGAATTTCATTAACTCTACCTCACACACAAAGATAGCTTTCCTTTCTTTATGTCTTGGTACAATCAACTTGAAAACTTCAAGGAAATCCTAATACCAAAATACAATATCAAAGAAGCTGCTAAGTCACCTTTTCCAGAGTTTTTAAAAGTAAGGCTTGATAATGTTCTACAATGATACAGTGCTAAAACCATGAAAATAAAACATATCACCTTCTTTCATGTTCCCTCTAAGGGAACAAAGTCCATGGCTGTGCAGTTAAAGACATAACCAATATCTTTTTTTATAATAAGAAAAGTCATTAATTAGAACTAGATCATAATACCACTTCTTTCATCTATTAGATTAGTAAAAATGCACAAGTTTGAGAATATATTATAATGAAAAGGATATAGGATAACTTATACTTTTACACACTGTTAATGGGAATACAAAACAGTACAGCTCCTATGAAAGTAATCTGGCTATATCTAGCAAAATTACATATGTATTTACTTTTTGACTCATCAGTCTCACCTCTAAAAATCTCTTACAGATATATTATCAAAATACAAAAAGACATATGCACAAGGATATTCATTATGATACTATTTGTATAGCAAAAGACTGAAACAAATAAACTGTCCAATAATAGAAAACCATTTGAATTAACTATGGGGGGGGAAATCTACAAAAGGGAATACTATATAGCTAGAAAAAGGAATAAAGACTTTATCTATAAACTGCATGGTGGAATCTCCAGGTCATAATGTTAAATGAAAAAAGCAAGGTAGTAAAAGCGTACATAGTATGTTATCATTTACCTAAGAAGGGGACACAAGTATTTTTATACCTCAATATTTTACATGTATATAAATTTTATATCACCGACCCCCTTTCTTACATAAATGATAGCATACATACATAGTTAAAAAAATAAAAGAATAAACCTCAAATTAAACTGTATTACTAAATAAAATAAATAGCTCCCTCCACACTAAAAATCAACAAAATTCTGATCTGTGCCAGCTGTTATCTTTATGCCTTGTGCCTGAATCATTCAATCTATCAATCATCAGGTCTGTTAATTCTTACTTTACAACTATTCTCATATATATTCCTTTCTATCCCAAGGCTACCAACAGAATGTGTTTAGCATATTGCTGGATACACAGTTAACATACAAAAATATATATCACATCATCATCATCCCCCAAAATTCATACTCACAGAAGATCCAAAATGCACACAGAAAAAAATTTTGCTTATTCTATATTTACAATAATTAAAGTTAGAAAAAAACTAAAGTCAAATTATGTGAGGCTGAATAAGAAAATTATTAAAAATGATAAAATTAACAGCCAATGTTTATAAACTTATTATGTGCCAAGCACTCTGTTCTAAGTGTTTTAAATGTACTAATACATTCAATATTTATAACTAGTCTATGAGGTAGGTAGTATAGTAGGTCCTCACTCAAAATTGTCGATAGATTTTGTGACTTTAAGTGGAATGACATATAATGAAACCAATTTTACCACAGGTTAATTAATATAAACAAGAGTTAAGTTCCTATGGAATCTCATCAGCATTATAATGAAATACTATTGAATGAAAATGATGTCATCTGAGGACCTGCTTTATAATAATCCCTTTTTAACTATGTAGAAACCAGTGCAATGAGAGGTAAATTACTCCAGGCAATGGAGTGGTTGAAATACAAACCTTAGGCAGTCAGGCTCCAGAGTTCATGCTCATAACCACTAAGGTAATTCACTATACCTCTCTAAGGAAGTACAGCCTCTCTAAAAATTATAGAGTTTCAATAATAATAATATAGGGATTTTTTTATGTTAAAATATTGAGTAAAAAGGTATGATACAAAATTGTTACTATACAGTACCATCAATAATATACATGTTTTTTGGACAGTGAGATTAGAGATAAAGCTTGTCCCTTCTTTATGCTTTTCTGTACTGTATATTTCTCTGATTAAAATGTAGTATGTTTAAGATCACCAAATAATTTCCGAAATAAATTCTTACTCTATATTAAGCATCTTAACTAGCACTTGGAACTCGATTCTGCTGCATTTCGGCCCTATCTATCTGATAAACTTTAATGGATCAAGGTTATAATTTAACATCTTGACTCATATACCTAAATGGTTAGTAAAAATAAATAATGGGAATTAGTGATCAGGAGAAAATTATGGAAAGAAATGCAGAGGTGAGTCTCTTCACACAGGAAACCTGATAACTAAAGAAAGGCATTAGAAAAAGGATGAAGCTGTCAATTAAATTTCTAAACGATTGGAGGAGATGGAGACATGCTGACAGGTGACGCATGTAAGAAAACCACAAAAGCTTCAACCACTTGTATATTATGAGAAAGTTACAGAAAAGGAAAAATTGATCTGTCCATTAGAATGTCATCTCTGGGCTCAGAATCAGCCAGTGATACAAAAGATAGAAGTCACAAGTATGAAATGATTCTGACAACAGAATAATTAACTGAAAAAAGATATACAGAACTCATTACTCAGCACCCAAATTCCCCTCTCAACCTTTTCTAAACCTTGACTGAACTTGCTCAGATTGCTTGGCAATTCCTTCAGGGCAGAAAGTAGTAAAAGAAGTGGAAGAAAGGAAAAGTAGTGTCAATGAACTAAATCTTCATCTTTTGTATAAAGTCAACTGATACTTAATTAATCCAATAAACACAATTTAAGAATTCTTGATATCAAAGTTATATCCTGAACATAAACTCCACCATTGATAGTTTAGAAGACACTATGCTAAATCTGGACTGGCACTCTCTCCATATATCTTCCAGACATTGATTATGTGTGTTTAAATGCACAAAATTGCATGTTTGAACGCACATATGTGTATATATTTCAACTAAACACTTAAGTATAGCTTAAGTTTATTTTCTTTCAGCATATTTGTCTAAAAAAATCACTGGAATGCTAGAATTAGTTAAGAAAGGGAGTATGCTGGTTAACTAAAGACTGAGATTAATTGAGATTTAATCTATTTATATAGTATTTGTAAAAGATTACAAACAGTATTCTACCATCATACAGGAAAATTGCAATGCCTCTCGTACAAATACTAATACTAATCGTAATGAAGTGACAAGTGAACTTGATTTTAAAAAATACTGAAGGGGTGGCAGGAGGAAGCACTAAAAGTATTTAAAACTATTCTTAAAGATCTTAGGATAATTTCACAGAAAAAAAAACAGAATAAGTAAATGCATATTGGTGAACCTCACAAATCTAAAGGGCAGATTAACAGAAGAGAACAGAGGGAGGCTGCTGTATTGCTACCATCAAGAAGAACTTTCTAACAACTGCAGCTACTCAATAACAGAAGGCATTGCCTGTAAAAAAGGTGTGATCTTCCATCGTTCTATTGTTTAAATAAAGATCAGAAATCATCTGTCTAGACTAGATAATCCCTAAGGTAATAACTGAAATTATGAGAGTTCTAAACTAATAAATTTTAACTTACCAACATCCATTGCGGTTTCCATGAAGCTTTTCTGTCGTGAAGCAAACTCTGCAAGCAATTTCTGCTGCCTCTCTCTAGCCTTTTGTCGCCTAAATTAAACAGAAATAAAGTGATAAGCACCTGACATGCTAAAGACTTATCTGCTATCTTTCAGGAGTATGTAATGTATGAAGAGGCCTTGGCATACAGTTAGAACAACCTATTTTCTGAATTATGTCTTAAATTTCATGTAAGATCGTCCTTAAACGTATTCCACTGCTATAAACTGGTTTGAAAATCAGTGGCTTAAATAGATAAAAGTAAAACCCAAGATTTATTTTAAAACATAAAATAATAATTAAAGGAGATAGAAAATTTGAATTTCCAACAACACAATTTCTTAAGAATATGCCAGGTGATAGCAAGAACAAAAAGAGCCTTTTTAGCAAGGAATTCACAATTTAACCCCAAGTACAAACAACAGCAAACTGGTTGCTAAAAGAAGCTATGATGCTTAGATATGAACAGAATCTAAATGACAATAGTCAGATTTACTCTTACCTTAAGAAGAGGTCTCTCCTAATAGAGAATGAATAGAAGCCAGGAAGTTTCCCAGTTTCTACTAGGAAATATTCCAAATTTAGTTTATTTTGTTTGAAGTAAAAGAATATAAAAAGAGTCTCGAATATAACAAAGAATAAAACTCTATTCCAAATCTAAGTATGACTACTCCTTTGGATTAATTCACTATATTCTATTTATTATTTTTTTTATTTTTATTTTTTAGAGGAAGGAGAGATTATTAGGCCGGCGGAGCACGTGAGGCTCTAGACAGCACAAAAGGCATGAGCTCCATCTATTTATTATTTATCCCTTATTTACTTCCAAAGAGTATTTTAATTTGATGTTGGTTGAAAAAAGAAAAACAAAAACAATATAACAGGACTACAACATAAAAATAAAAAAATAAAAGTAAACCAAGAAAAGAAATAGGCTTCCCTAGATTTGGAAATGCTACTACTACTAGTGAGCATAAATTTTTACCCTTGTTAAAATAAAACAAGAGGGGAGGGGGAAAATGAAAAGAAAAATAAAAAGATTAAAAGGTGAATTATATATTAGCAAATTGGTAAAAACAAATTTTTTACTTGAACGAAACTCAAAAAGAAATCACAGCCCATAATACAATGGACACTAAAAACATAACGGATAGAGTATACTACAGCAGTTTCTTTAAATAACCATTTATTATATCTATATAATATAAAAGTCAAAGCATTTTACTATGCTGAGATTCTATGAAATCATTTTTTTGGAAAATCTTAAAAAAAATTCTATTAATGTGAAATAATTCAAGAATATGGAATATAGAATTTAGAAGAATGGAATGCTATAGGTGATTTTTAGATTATTCACGTATCCGATCACATCCAATTAGTAGAGATAATCACAAATATCTATAAAATCAAGTAGTGTGGTCCACATTACCATGAGAAGCTACATATTTTTGCTAATAATATTCAAAATTGTTTAAACACTCTTTTGCTAACATTTGACTTTAAATAAATTTAGAATCCACTTAAGAAAACTCGCTTTATTATTTTATAACTAACACTCATGTTTTATACTGTTTTTGAGCTAACATATTTTTATCCAGGTTGATGACTAACTTTATTATTCAAACATAACTTAATGACACTGGTTATTTCAAAAAAAATTAAATCTACTGCTGCCCTCTCTTCCTTCCTTGAACATGGAGGATGGCAGAAGGTGTCAAGACCCAACAGCCTGGCACAGGAGGGCATTCTTGTGGGGCAAAGGTATAAGAAATTTGTTACATAAAAAGAAATATCAAAAAAAGTAATATATTCTGAAGATTATGGGTACCAAGTTTCTCATTGTGGGAGAGTTACAAATACGGAAAGAGAAAACAAGATTTACTCCTATGGTGTTGAACTGGGATTATTAGGGTAAACTCACAGTTTTTAATACTCACTCCCCACTCCCTCCATCTACCCCTCTTCCTTCCCTCTCTCCCTCTCTCACACACAAACACACTCACATACACACACACACACACACACACACACACACACACACACACACACAATTTTCCCTAGCTCTGTCCTCTAAGAGGATCTGAGAATACCTATACCTCTTTAGAATGAACAAATGGATTGTGGTTTCTAAATACCATTCTCTACTAAAAGTAACCAGGATTCCTTCAAAAAATGGCTGATTCTAAATACAAGATGAACCTGGACTATCTTGTTGGCCCAGAAAATAAGCAAATGCTCAAGAATAATGGGGATAAATCAAAGGAACATAGAAACCAGCTAAAGAGACTCCGACTGGTCAAATCTAGAAAAATTTGAGCATCAAAATGAATAATGAACATATGAAATTACAACCGATAAAATAAATTAGAAATCCATAAATCCAAACTGATATTAATAAATGAATAAATTGAAAGCTGATGAGAAACAGAATATTGCAGCATCTCAAAGTATCTCACCACAAATTACGTATTAATTATAAAGTGTGGGAAAAAGGATAATTTGATAGTGATGAAGTCTGGAAGATATTCCCTTAATCAAGTGATCAAAGTTAATCATCAGTAATGAAACAAACTGAAATCATGTGACACCTGATGGGATGCAATCAAAAGAAAACAGCCAACACTTCCTTGATACTCCTGCCAAGAATGCAAAACCTGAATTGCAACATAAGGGGACAGAAGACAAGCCCGAATTGAAGGACATTCTCTAACATTACTGCCCTATAATCCTCAAAAGTGCTAAGGCCAAGAAAATAAAGGAAAGACTGAGGAAACTATTCCATACTAAAGGTGATCAAAGAGAACAACAACCAAATGCAATGAGTAATTTTGGACTGAATCTTTTAAAATGCTATAAGAAACATTACTGGAACAACTGTCAAAATGAGATCTAAGGATTTTATCATACTCAAATAAAGTGTTAATTTACTTATGTTGGAAGGTGTATTGATATTATGTAAGAAAATGACCTTATTTCTAGGAAACACACACTAAAGTATTTCAGGATACAGCAACTTACTCTGAAATAGTCTAGGAAGTTCTTTGTACTATCTTTGAAATATTCCTATAAGTTTGAGATTTCTTCAAAATAAAGGTTTTAAAAATTAAATTTATCCTCAAAGGACAAAAATTTGCAACCAATGAAGAAATGGAAACAAACAAAAATATGCTGTGGATGCTCAAAGAATTGAGACCTCCAAAAATGCTATAAGCAATGGTAGCCTTAATAGAATACATGTTTTGTCTCCCATATCACTACTCTGTAAATTTATAAGTTTTAGTATGTTTCTTTTATTAAAACAATCAGTTATGCCACTTACCAGCTCAACTTTGAACATATACATTTACATTTAGAAAAAGCATGTCCATAAAAGAATATTTCAAAAAGCAAAATCCATATATCAAACCTAAAAAAATCTCAAATGTAACTGCTTGACACCAGTATTAACATACATTTCTATTCTGCCACGACCACATGAGCCTGGAAGACTGTAAGCTCCAGATAATTATGGCTGTCACCTTGCTTTTGGCCTTGTGAAACTCTGAGCAGAGAACCCAGTCACACTATGCCTAGACTTCAACATAGAGTAACAGTGAGTAAATAAATGGGTGTTGGTTTAAGCTGCTTTAAAAAAAAAAAAAAGAAAGAAAGAAAAAGAAAGGGAAAAAAAGGCATTTCTATACTAGCTTTCTATGATATCCAGAAAGGAAGTGTCATTGTTATTTTTCCCTTGTGAATTTTTTAAAATTTAGATCATTTCTTTCTAAAATTAGGTATATACATGTGAATAAAGACATAAACAAGTTCTGGCAAATTCAGTACAACTCAGGAATTTTCATTATTTCTTCAGAAGTGGAGACATCAAGGTTCCATAATGTGACAATCATTTAAAATTTTCTATTTGTATATTGTTTTCTATGGAGTTAATCTATTATAAAAGTGATGCCAAGCTTTTCTACAGATGAGGTACTTGGGAATGGATCATCATTAAGTGTTTATGAACAATTCTGCCTTTATTATAAAATTTAATCCAAAATCCAAAATAAATTGAGAAAAGACAATGTAAGAAGCACAGTGAGATTCAACTAGATTCATCTTAATCCTTAGCTGTCTGCTCCTGAATTATTGTCAAGACCTTGAAACTAACATCACCATTGTTCAAAGAAAACAAAGCCTATTATGAAAGCCTTAAAAAAATTTAGATTATTTATTACAACAGCTATAGAGCCTTTGTAAAAATAGTATCTGAACTATATCCTCTAGAATCACATCTATTATAATTACAAAATACCTTTAACCAAATAAACTTTAACTCACAAATGTTTATCTTCCTTAAAAAAAAAAAAGTTATTCTACAACCAAAAAAAAAAAAGAGACCATTTTAAAAGTTAATAAAAATTAAAATTTATTTTTGTTTTCAACCTTCTAACATTTATCAGATCTATTAAATTCTGGGCAGTTATTTATTTAACATTAATGAACTGCCATCTAAATTGTTAGTTATATATAGCAACTCCTATTTATAAACTGGTATGAGAAATAAGAACTTTCCTAAATTCTTAATATACTGAAAACTTTTCTGTATATTTATAATACAAATTATCTATAACAAAATTACGTGAGAAATAAAGTACAATGTATGGGACTAAAACTGCTCCTGATAATAGTTACCAAAGATGACCGTTTCCTAACTATAAAATCAAATGAGAAGGCCAATCTTAGCTGAACTTTTTTTTTTTTTTTTTTTACACCTACAGCACCTGGTATTCCTAGGTGGTCTCCCATGCAAGTACTAACCAGGCCCGACCTTGCTTAGTTTCCGATATCAGTTGAGATCAGGACTGTTCAGGGCAGCATGGCCGTAGACCTTATCTGAACTTCTGCAGCATTAACAATCTTAAGTGGTTTCTTCCTTTCTGAACCTCCTCTTCCTATTCTTTCTCTAATGCCACTCTCTGCAGTTTTCCTCCTATTTGACTCTAGCCATCCCTTTTCAGTCACTTTTATAGATATTTCTTCTTCAGTCATTCTCTTTAATGTTTTTCCCTTAAGTTCTATAAGTGTTCTTATCTTCTTACTGTACACAACTCTTCCATATGCTAGACTTTAACCATTAAATATACACCCAAATCTGTAGCTATAGTTCAAAGTTCTCCCCCTAAGTCTCAAGCCCTTAATTTGTCTGGATATCTTCACTGGGATGTCCTCCTTAAATTCAGTAGTGTACAAAACCGAGCATATCCATTTAATGCTAAGCATGAGCCTCCTCCTATCCTCCCTTATCTTGGTAAACAGGAATATCATCCAGAAAGGTTTTTTTTTTTAACGATTTTATAAACAATATAACAACAAATTATAAGCAATCTAAAGTTTCAAAAGCTAGAGGGTAAGTATGTTTTAAAACATTACTGGTTTAATTAGTAATCATATATTAGAAAGATTGGAAAGGACCAAAAGGAACTAAAACAATCAGATTCTTATACTGGGAAATATTCAAAATACTTTAAAATTTTTTCTATTCTCATTTAAAGCTGGATTGATAATCATTTCTGAAAATAACAGAAATATTAGATCTCCAAAGTAATAACAGAAGTAGCAATTTTTCCAAAGAGGCCTACAAGTTTAGGGTAGTAATTTAATGCTGGGGTCAGAAACTCTCATCTTCGCACCCCCAACTAACTCAGCATACTGTACATACAAGCATTAACTATGTTTGGTTCCATTTATCTTAAAAAAAATAATCAGCTACAATTACAGCTGCTAAAATCCATGTGATTAGCCTCAGATGGCCAAAAATGGAAAATATATCAAATCTTCCAACTGTAACTAACATACATGTTCAAAACATTAAAAATAAAAAATTACCTTTCTTCTTTGTCCAATGTTTTCTTCTCTGCTGCAGTTATTTTTTTGGGTGGAACAGGAGGGGTCACTTTTCTACATATCTCTTCAATGATGCGTTTGTTCATTCTGCTTTGCAATGCAGCTTTTAGTAAAATTCTTTCTACTGCAGTTATACCATCTCCATGACTATATTTAGGGATTTCTGGTTGGATTAAAATTTCAATGTCATCAAGCCAAGGAGGATAGTAGGAGTTTTGTTTTCCTGAGAGTTTGTGGTGAAGTTTAATTAGCAAAGACAATATGCTTTCTTTAATTTCCAAAATGGCTGTAGTTAACTGTGGAGCTGAACCAGGAGCAGACCATTTATTTGAAGTTCTGGGACGAACCACCTGATGCGCTTCACTGCTACTGCGATTGATAATCTCCTGAAACTTCTTTCTACGCTCTGCTACTAAGCTGAAAACTTGAGCTGTACCAGAATTCTACCATTTAAAAAAAGAGGGAGAAAGAGAGACACCAAGAGAAGTTAACCATTGTCAAGTTTAAAAACGTATTAATACTATATTTTCCAACGGAATGTTCGAAGTTTCATCCACATATCTATTTAATAGATTTTCTCTAAGGAAATCTGTCCCTTCATTTCTCTTTATCAAATATACTTATTCCCATTCAATCTGAAAACAACAATGAGGAGAAAGGAGATTATCCACAATAAACCTCTTCTGCAACCTCCGAGGCCTACCTACCAAAGGAAATAAGACAAAGCTTGACTAGTATCTATAGCCATACTGAAAGAAATCATAAACTAAGTTCCTTGTCTGTTTAGAGAAAAGCTGTTCTATCCAACATTCATGAAGAATACTATTTACTAACTTTTAGGAGACTGCTACATTTTCCAGTTAAGAAAACTGTAAATTATTTTTTTCTAAGTTAATGAATCTGAACTGCTAATTTCATTTTTAAGAAACTTCAAAAGTTTGAAAATTACTTCTAACATATGTGCTCAAAGTCATTAAGACAAAATATAAAGAAAAATCAAATTGATGTTTCATATTTGAATATCCCTGTAATTTGTTATTTGAACAGATTTTTTTACCGATTTTTCTCAATAATTTACTTTCTAAATAGCCTTTTTTGCTAAAGCAGTCATACTGCATTAGGGCTATTAGAAATCATCTTTTAATTAAGATATAGTCAGATTAATGGATATCATTTATTTTTTAAGCTAGAGTAGAATGGATGTTCCAATATCAGTTGAGCATTTATAATATATTATACACTATTTTTCAATATCCTAGCTGTTTTTCAAAGTACTCTCTACAAAAATTTGAGGCAAAAGCTGCATCTTAGAGGGATTCCAATATTTTAATCAAAATTCTTCATGATGTTCACAGCAAAAACACACTGTCAAAGGCAAAGAAAGCTCCTACAAATAGACTCTGAGAAATGTGTGATTCAATGTTCTTTATTCACAAAAATGTAGACTGTAGGGATCAGACGTATTTAAGGTATATGGCATGTCACTTCAAGACATTTCTGCTTTTTAAAAATTAATTAAGCTACATGCAATGAGAGAGCTGATTTTCAAAATGAGTCCAAATATATAATATATAGAGTTTAAGACTTTGGGACTTATTTTATAAAAGTTAATTAACTGCCATAGAAGAAAAAAAAATTACAAATGGGCATGCTGCCAGCAATTAAAGATTAAATTTATTTTGATTTAGGACACATTTATTTCTAAGATGTTAGTAACAATGCTAAATGTAAACAGATCCAAATATACTGCTTACAATTCATCTAAAATATCTCTGACACTACTAAGAAAAACCCACTATTAAATACTCAGTATTATTTTTTAAGTTCAGTAATATGAATTTTCTTTAAAATTAAGCCTAAATCACTAAATAACACACAAACACATTATAGAAATGCTTTTTAAAATTTAACCATATTAATTAAGCATACACATACACACACAAATACTTCCATGTTTTTCCCCATTTCCAGTTAAAGCTATATTGCTAGTTAACACAAGTATCATATACATCTACCTCTCTTTGAAGAACTTTAGGCCGTCGTGAACTCTGGCAGATTAAAGGAAAAAGATATGTGAGGCAGAAGTTGCTTAGATATAGCAAAGCAAATAAAAGACAATTTAAAGTTATCTACAACCATATTTATTTTTCTTCTGAATATCATGAGATGATATAAATAACATATCCCAACATAACATAAAGCCTTTCCTTTTTTCTTTCTCTCTTCTACACTTACTTGTAAAGAACCCAAGCTATCGGAGCTGGTACTTGCAGGTGAGTCTCTCTTCACTTCAGGAGCAGTCTCTGGAACTCTCACTCTAACATAGTTTATAAAGTGTCTCATGTTGGATACCAAATTACTGCCAGGAAACCAACTATCATGACAACGTTCTGGTCCACACACTAATGCCTAAAACATAAACATAATGAATATCAACCTTTGTCAAGTCAGATCTAAGGTACTATGGAGATGTAACAAGCTCAAACAATCATCTACTGCCTATCATATGCCTATAGTCTCATCCACAAATTATGAAGTGCAGATAAAACAAAATTCACACACAAAATAAAAGAAAAAATTTCTCAGTACTAATATGGGCAAATTCAATGGAAATCAGCTAAATCTCTCCTCAAAAAAAATATATTTTTCAATCCAGAAATACTTGACAGGACAGAATATTTTCCATCACTCAGTAATAATTCATAATATAGCCAAAAAATGCTAATTTGGACTAATTATGGAAGAAAGTATTAAAAAATCAACAAGTCTGACCTACTTTTAGAAGGTATTAATGATCCTTTAATACCTAAAAAAGAATATAATCTGATTCAATTTAGACTATAAAGTACTGCTTAGTCTTTTTACTTGTTTGTTCTTGCTGTTACATTTTGCTGTATTTTGTCTTTTTTGAGGAAGATGAGATATTTGCAAAATCAATTCGCAATAGCAATTCCTTTTATGGAGTCCCGAAACATATTAAATTGTATAATTAAGTACTTTTAAATATTATCCCATAAAACAATATTTACTCCATAAACTTAAAATCTTTACAGAAAAAAATTTCTCATTCAAAAATAATCCCTAATCAAATTATCAAAATTTCTAGACTGAAGTCCTAACAATTACTACCAGTAATCAATGTTAGCATACACCAAAAATTCATTAACTACTTTTCTTAGATTTACATATTATGAATTAAAATTTTCAAATTCAATTTTTCCACATGTAGAGTTTAATGTATTAGTGAAACCTCTAAAAGAACATATGTATTTAAAGATCAAAAAGGGCCTTTTCTGGTAGTTCGTAAGAAGAGTATGATGAATCTATAAATACATTTTAAGATTTAATATTTAAAAATATTTAATATTTAAAAATATAAGAAACTATTTAATATTTAAAAATATAAGAAACTATTTACCTCTTCATCTGATTCCTCATCAGCTGAATTTTCAAGTCCTAATTCAATCAGATATAAAACCATGCAGAGTACATGTTCTGACAGATTTTGATGATCCATCAATATCTTTAAGAAGGGGAAAAATGGCTTGTAATCACTTCTTTTAAACTTAAATATCCAAAAACATTTTAATGTTACAGATAAAAATAACATAAACACAAATATGCAGGTACATACATAAGGCACGATGAGATAAATAAGAAAGCTACATCTTGGTGAAAAGATAAACTAAAACCAAAATACAAGATCCTTTGCAAGACCGTATATTTTAAGCAACATCTAGAAATAAGAGTTTGCTAATTTCCTAAAGGTTAATGCATCAAATAGTCCACTAAAGCCATTATTAGAAATATACTGATATCTAAGAAAATAATTTAACAAGAATATTTTACATCTTAATTTGCTTACACTCTTGATGACAAGACTATCTGATAAATAAGTTTGTTAAAGAGGATAATTCACGCAGATGTAGCACCTGACATATAATTGGGAGCACAATGAATGTTAATGGAACATTAATGTTCTCAAAATCTGTCTCTAAAATTAAAGTTCTAAGCCTGAGTATTTTTTGCATCTATGTAAATGTGTATGTCAGTGTGTGGTTTAGAAAGGAAAAAGAAATACAAATGGTTAGCAGAGATGCTTCTCTGAGAAAACATCAATAAATCTGACGGATTACACAATACAAGTCGTACATATCTTATGGAGGATTTCAGGACTAACCTACACTAATCACTCATTCAATAAAATGCAACAAACTACTAACCAGAATAGACTGACAGCTACCATGTTGGCCTCATTATAAAAAACTATCTGGCCAAACAATGGAAAGAGTAAAAAGAAGAGGTTTTACAGGGAGTGGCATCATCAGCTGTGGGGTAAGATTGCAGAAGGCGGAAAAGAGGACAGTCTAGGCTGAATCTAATAGAAAATGCCCAAATGGCTGAAGGGTCTGGACAGTCACTTAAAAGCTAATCCACTGTGACTAAAGAATAAAGACTTTCAATTCACTGACTTTCTAATGATAATTTTGACTACTGAGAAAACTTTTTCACTCATCTTCTTGTGACACAGTGGTCAGAAACAGACTTTCAAACATTTTAAAAAGTGCATTTTTTATAAAAATTCTGTATATATCTAGCTATTTGATCTTGAGCAACAGATTCTGGCTTTAATTTTCTCATCTTTAAAACTGGAATAATAGTCCATAATTGTTATAAAAATTACATGAGTTAATATCTGTGATTTGCTTAATACTCTAGCAATTGGTTCAACAAATAGTGGGTAGGTGGTACACATGCTAGGAGGAGCAAAAGCAGCAGTAAGAGGGAGGTGAAGGCTAGGAGGCAACAGAGGTCATCCTTTCTAAGCCACTACTTTCCAGAGTGGAAACTAATGCTCAGCCACACACCCAGCTAGAGTAAGCACCACTAGAACACTTTTTAGACTCCCAATGATTGCCTATCATTACTACACTGCCTCCTCTTGAGAAACAAAACCTTACTAGCTAAATTCAAATAAATTTTGACCTGAAATCCTGAGACATTACATCTTACAGCTTCAAATGAGTAACTTAAAAGCTAAGGAAAAAAAATCATTTTATTAGGTATTACCAAAAACAAAAAACAAAACAATATTTTTCTGGGGAGTTTTATTAATATTTTCTATATTAATGTTTTTTAACATTAAACATGGCAGGAGATAAAAGGTTTGCTGGCACTGATTTTTAGAAAGTTGATTTGCCAATACAATGTCAGTTAGAGAAGTTCTCTCTATTATTATTAAAGTAAGAAAAACTACCATGAAGTTCAAACTTTCAAAAATTTGTTCATAATATTCTTGTAACAAATAAACACTGTCTTCATATTTATGATAAAATATGGTTTTTATACTAAGCAAATGAAAAGGTTTAAAAATGTAACTTGAAACAACACAAATCATTTGCAGTAGGCTTCTTTAATTTTTAAATAATGAATTATTGATTTATTACTTAGATCAGTACTCAACTTCACCATCTGAACTAATTATTTAACCTCAAAAGCTCAATGATCATATCTGAAAAATGAGAATAACAGAACTTTCACTCATAAAGATTTTTGATAGAATTAAACAAAGTAATAAATATAAGTATATATAAAGCATTTGAAACAAAATCTGGCACTAAGTAAATATTCAAAAGATGTCTGTTACTTGAATAAATATAAATATCTTTCTAGGAAGAAAAAATATTCTATTTTTTTAATGAAGAACAGAACATTTTGAATCATTTTGCTGAATAATCCTCCTGAAAATTAATGAAAAACTATTCAAGATACTTTTTTGAGGCACGTGTCTAAAATCTTAACAGGAGTAACTTTTACAAGTAAAATAAAAAAATTGGTCAAGTTGAAAAGAATAGGGGAATACAGATATATAAAAGTATTATTTCACTACACAGAAGTACGAAAAAAACTAAAGTTTCTACTTAACTAAATTTAGTGTATATTTTCATAAGTAATTTAAAAGTGTGTATGTAGTAATGAAGTTTTCAGAAAAAATATGCTTACTTTTCTTTTTATGGCACTTAATTTTTAATTTTTCAAATTCTAATTAGGAAGAAAAAACAGTAGTGTTATTTACATCTAATTTTATGTCTATAATTTTTTTAAGTTATTTTACCTATATGAGTATAGTTCTTGTGTCTTTCATCTCTTAGATATATATATATGCCTGTTTATACATACCCCCCAACACACACACACACACACACACACACACACACACACACACACACACACCACACACACTCCACAGTATTATGTATACAATTTTTGATTACACAGTTCATGTTAGCCAAATATGTCAGTTCCGTGTGAGAAGACCCAAGAATAAAAAAATTCTAGGTAACAAAAAAGTATAAGTATCATCTTTTGAGTTTCTAAGATATTTAACAAAAGAAAATTGTTAATGCTGTTACATTGGAACCCATTCAAATCTCTCCATGTCACATTCCTGATCAGAGTTAAGAGAAAGGGAGAAGCAGAGAACAACCCTAAACACTGGGTCACTGGCCCCCAAATGCTGCCATTTTAGTTTTGTCACTTTAGTGGATTCTGGTGGCCATTTGGTTCCTGTTGTTAATTCCGTTCCTCCTATATTCTCACAATACTTTACTTTTTGTTCTACAGAAGCCATAAGTAAATATTCCTATCTGAAACTAAATAACATGAATAGCTCCCCACAAAGAGTGACATAGCTATTCTATAATTTCAACTTAGAATTCACACATATGTAATTATGACATATCCTCATAAATCTTAAATTTATAAATACAGTTTGCTTTATAAATGGTACTTTTATGTAAATATTATCTTTAGCACTTTTATTTAAAAATTATGGAAGTAAATTCTAGTCTGAGTTTCTCTATTCAAATTACTACTGTACCTTGTAAAGCAGAGTGAATAGCACAATGTGTAACGTTTTACAGTGCAAAAGTCTCATGAGACCTTTATAGCTGGGATGGAGTGGTGTCCTTTTCTTATAGGGAGGCCAAGGATTTCCAGGGAATTTTCCACTCTGTTTTAAACTGTAAAAATAAAACAAAACCAAAATTAGGTGATAGACTCAGGATTAAACTATAGTTTAAATAGTGATTTATAGACATTAATTTTTATCACATTCTTCTATGCATTATTATTTTCATCAAACTGCTCAAAAATGTCACATTACTATTTCCTTTTTAATTAAATAAAAATAAGTAGAGAGAGTTGAAAAACAGAAAGAAATATGAATAGAAAAACATTAACAAAGAAAAACAAGCAGAAAGAATGCAAAATAAAGAACTAAACAAAGAAATTTCCAGTTGCAACAATTGAACAAAACAGATAATCTAAAAATTCTCCCACTATGGCTGGAAAAGCTGAATAAAATATTAAATATAACCTTTTGAATGCATTTTTGAATTCAAAATAAGAAAGTGAGGTTTGTCAAGGTACCAGGAAAAAAAGAATTAACAAGCACCAATGCTGTTTGCCAGTGATTTTAAAGTCCTTAAGCAGTCATTCCTCAAGGCACTGGGCTCAGAGATGGACCTGAGATTTCACATGGAGCTGAGACCTTTGAAAGCTTTAACCTCAATTAAAGGATAACTCACAAGGAGAAATAAGGAAGTTTGCCTCTTCTGTGATGGAAAAACAAAAAGCTCCCAAGGAAGATAATAATTATGAACATGTATATAATAATAGTAGACTCAAAACACAAAAATCTGAGAGAATTACAGAGAAACTGACAAATACACATCCATAACAGAGGATATTAACATATTTCTGTCTAATAGAAAACCTAAGAAAAACAAATTGGTAAGAATTTTGAAGATTCTTAACCACGCAATTAACAAGCTTGAACCAAAGACAAATAAAGAACATCCAATAATTAGAGAATACACATAATTATAAGTGCATTTAGAACATTTATAAAAATTGATGAAATAATAAGATGCAAAGTGAATCTGAACAATACCAAAAGAACTAATATAAGGATCACAACCATGTGTTACAAAGCAAATAACACTAGAAATCAACTAAATGATAACTCAAAACTCCAGACATGTAACATTTGAAAACACTATGTGCTTAGTAATTCAGAGATCACTATAATCATAACAGAAAAATTTAAGCATTTAGAATCTAAACTATCTAGAAATAATTGTAAAATACAAGTAAAACAGTACTTAGAAGGAAATTCACAGCCTTAAATGCATGTTTTTTAAAAAATCAAAAACTAAGCATCCAAGATAAAAGATAATAACAAATAAAGGCAAAAATAATGAAATAGAAAAAAAGTGGTAAAAAAGAAATGCCAAAATCAAAAGTTTATTTTTTTTAAAAAAAGTAAAGCTGGTAGTCCTCTGATAAAACTAAGAACAAAAAACAGCAACTACAAATAAATAATAGAAATAAAAAAGCAGATAGAATTTTTAAATTATTAATTATATACTAAAGAAAAAAGATTTAAGGGAAATATAACTTGACAATCCTTCTCAAGAATACATAAAAATCCTAAGCAGGACTGTAACCTTTAAAGAAAGTCAGTCAGTTATTTTAAATTAACAACCAAAAAATAAAAAATGGGGCCCAAGTGGTTGAATAGGCAAGTTCTATAAAAACTTCAATAGTAATATTAAAGTTGGACCACTACATTATACCATATGTAAAAATTAACTCAAAAGGAATTAAAGAATTAAATGTAAGAGTTAAAACTATAACATTCTTGAGGAAAACAGGTGTAAGTATTTCTGACCTTGGTTAAGCAACAGATATGACAGGAAAAGGACAAACAACAAAAAGCAAAAAAATAGACAAACTGAACTTCTTCAAAATTAAAAACTTTTGTGTTACAAAGACACTCCCCAAAAAGTGAAAAGATAACCTACAGAATGGGGGTGGGGGGCAGAGAGACAGAAAGAAAACAAACATCCATGATAGTACTATTTTTACTAGCCCCACAAACTGGAAAGAACCCAAATAACCATTAGTTGATAAATGGATACATAAAAGTGAACTATACCTACAAATGGAACATCATTTGGCAATAAAAAGAAATGAAGTACTGATACATACTACAATATGGATAAACCTTCAAAACATGCTAAGTGAAAGAAGCCAGTTAAAGACCACATTTGATCCCAAATGCCCAAAACAGGCAAATCTACAGAAACAGAATGTAGATTAGTGGTTGCGTAGGACCGGCATGAGGGCTGGGGAAATAGGAATATATAGAGGGTATGTATTTCTTTTTAGAGTGATGAATACGTTCTAAAATTTCTTATGGTGATAGTGGCACAACTCTGTAAACATACTAAAACCCGTTGATTGAATTGTACACTTTAAATGGTGAACTGTATGTGAATTTTATCTAAATAAAGCCATTATTTAAAATATACACTCAAGAAACAAATAATCTCCATATCTGACAAATTTAAGAGACCAGCAAAAGGATAAAAGTACACAGATAATTCTATAATGTTAATATAACCTTGTTACCAATACATGGACAACACTATTATTTTTTAAAGCATAAGACTATCACTTTTATGAGTATAATGAAAAAAAATTATTTAAAAACAAGTAAACCATATAAAGCAATATTTTGTTTTTTTTTAAAAAAAAAGAGTATATCATGACAAGATTGGGTTTTTCCCAATTATGCAAGAATGTTAGATTGTAGACCATCACCTACACAGATATATGAAAAGCACTCAATAAAATTATAAAATCTTTCATAATAAAAATTCCTGGTAAGCATACAATAAAAAAGAACTTCCTCAACCTGATAAAGGGTAACTACAAAAACACTAAAACAAACATTAAATCTAACAGTGAAGCATGAAAAACATAAGGAAAAAGACAAGAATGCTCCTCATCACTGCTATTATTTAGTACTATACTCACCAGCAAAAACAAAGAATACAAAAACAAAATATACACAAAGAAATAAAATCATCATTGTTCCCAGATATTTTAACTGTCCACATAGGAAGTCTTAAGAAATCTATAAATTAATGGAACTAATAAGAATCAGGCTGAACATTAAAATGAACAACAAAAATCAACTGCACTCCTAGTCACTAAAACAAAAAGAAAACTGTAAATTCAGAAAATATATCACACATAATATCTACAAAAATTATAAGATAACTTTGAATAATTCTAACAAAAGATATCTAAAACCTTTATGAAAAAAATTATAAAATTTTATTGAAAGAAATTAAAGATGAACTAAATAAATGGAGATATATGCTATGTTCATGGATAGAAAAATGCATTACTGTTAAGATGGCATTTCTACCAAATTAATCTATGAATTAATCTATGAATTCGGTATAATTTCAATAAAATCCAACAGGTTTTATTGTTAAATCTGATATGATCACAAAGACAAAGGGCCAAGAATAACTATTATAAACAGAAGAGAGGAGAAGGAGTAGGAAAAGGAAGAAGAGGAAGAAGAGAAGGAAAAGGAGAAAGGAAAAGAGACTAACAGTATTTAAGACAGTATAGTATTAGTTTACAGAATGAACAGAAGAGAAATAGATGACTGATTAATACATAGTCAATTGTCTTTATTCATAGTAGCTATGTTCTATAAAGTCACCACAAACACTGAATTATTGTTCCTACAGGAAACACAGGGTTAGGTTCCTTCATGTCTGGTGTCACATTTTTGTCAATCTAAATGCCATTGCGTTATACAAGTTCCTTTGAAAATGTCTATAAAACAAGCCAGTCCCATCCACACTGAATTAGAAATCTTCTCTTCCATATTACCCATTTCCTGAATTAGCAAGTTCAGCCACCTCCTGATCTGCAGAACCTACCTTGCCTACAAGTTTAACATTTTTCACAACATATTACCTTTTGAAACATGCAAGCCAACCAGCACCAGCCAAGAAGGGTTTAACATTTTCCTGACCTTGGGTAAACAATAAATTTCTTTGGCTTTCAGCCTCAACACAATGCTACATACTATACTTTTTTATCAGTCATCAGCTCATGAGTCTAGATTTAGGTTTTCAGTTTTCCCATAGTTTCATCACACACTACACATGTTACTTAAGCACTTTCTGAAATGGTTTCATGTATAAATTAGTGAATTTCCTCTACCTTTTTCTGGATATATCATATTATTATTATCACTGAACTAATAGCCAACAGCATTATAACTCATGCCTGAACAAAGCATATCTAACAATAAATTTTCTCTGTATGGCACATCAAAGTCTTTTTGCCTTTAGAAACACTAGACAGCTCTTCAGTACTACATTTGGGGTCAATTTTAAACAGCAAAATCTCCAACAAATAGGGCTAAAATGCAAAAACATGGCACTGAATAGACCATAAAAAGTACATTTTACAGTATAAGAGATGAAACAAGAGGGCAGAGCTTTGCTTTGACCTCAGCTAGGTGCACTCTGCATGACCACGTATATCTCAAATAACCAAGAAAGTACGACAGGTATTGATTCAAAGTTTAAAAATAAATTTTAGCAAGTAGCTAAATTTACAAATACAGACTTTGCAAATGATGATTATCAATTGTATATGATAGAATTAGCATTACAAATCATTGAGAAATGGATGGATCATTCAATAAACGGTCCTGGAGCAAAAGGTTATCTGTAGGAAAAAAGTAAATAAATCACTACTTCACTCAATAGATAAAAATCAATTTCAGGTGGATTAAAGATCTAACTATAAAAAGTAAAACTGTAGAACAAGTAAACTTTAGACAATCGAATAGAAAAATCAACAAAATAATCCATACACATTTCTCACAATAAGAAACATAAAGGGAAATAGATTGTTAAAAACTCAACCTCAACTAGTAATCCAGAACATGCAAACTAAATACATTATACATTTATCACTTAAAGTTAAAATGACAGAATGAACATAAATATTTAATTTTACTTTTACCCAAAACTCCAATAAAACTACAGTAATGGTGTTTTTTAAAGAATAAATATCACAAAGGTGGGGGAAATTAGAAAAGAAAAAACCACGGGAAGCAAATTTGTTAATTAGAAACCAAATGTGATAACTCATCTAGTAGACCTAAGAAAGCCAAACACAAGAAAGCAATAGAGAAAGCTCAATCAACCCAAATTACACTGCAGAATCTTCAAAAGGCTTAGAAACTGGCAGCACCTGGCACCTCAAAAACTGGAGGTGGGGAGATAGGAAGCTAAAATGAGGATTGGATGAAAACTCCTTCCCCACTCCAACAGAATTCTGGCTGGAGGATTCATTGCCTTCTGAACAATATTTGAATATATTTCTCTAAAGAATCTCACCAGACCAAAAAAAAAGTTCTAAAGAGACTAACATGAGGGCTTCTCAGTGAATCTGCTTACCCAAATCACCCTCCGTTAACGCTCAGAATAGACAAGTTCCACCAAGGCACTGAGAGCTCTTTATCACAAGAATTATCAGATATACAAAGGATGCCTCTAACACGGAAGCTAGAGACAAACAATAAAGAATTCAACATAGAGGAAACAGACATTATGTAGGTGAAGGGAAAAAAATCTTTAAAATAAAAAATTATTAATATCTATTAATAATATTAATATATACCCAGAGAAATGAGTTATCTAAAATTAAGTTTGCATTTAAAAAGATTCTATATAACACTACAGTAGCTACATACAAACATAATTTTCAAAGCAATCTCAAAAGCTTATGATAAAGTATTTCGACTAGTCTATTTCATTTAATATATAGAAAAGCAATTTTTAGTTTTTATTGTTTCTTTGTTTGCTTTAAGCACTACCTCCTAAACATGCAGCACATAAGTTAATAAAGTGTTCCAAAAAAAGGTTATATATTTGTTTAAGGCAGCAGGTAATACATCATTTTGACTGCTCTTTTCATAAGCATTAATGGAATAACGCAAATGAAAAGCTACATGACAGCAAAAAAAAAATTTTTAATTATTGACTAGTTTTAGACAAACTGATATATATAAACTCATACATCATACTTTCAAACATGGGCCAGCAGCCATTAACCTTCAAGATAGGAGTTGGGAAGCAACAAAATATCAGAAATCATAGTTTTAAAATTTTTACTTTCCAGCTGAATTTAAAACAGTCATTGTATAAAAATCACATTTGTGTTTTGGAAATAGCCTTGACAATAGTTCCAACACCATCCTTAACAAATATACCTCACTGAACTTCTGTAGGCCACAATGTCCTCATATGTAAAATAAAACATTGAATTAAACAGATGGTTTTCCAACTGCTGTTTTGTTTTGTTTTGTTTTATTGTTTTGTTTTTGTTCTCCCTTTAAAAGCTGACTGATTCATTAAGGGGTATTGGGAGGAAGGAATGGCAGCAAGATAAGCCACCTCCATTCTCTTAGGCCTCCACTTGCTGTTGTCCAATCCACTCTTCCAGTGATGGCCCCGAGACAATTTTATAGAAACTAGATAAATATTGAAGGCCTCTCCCAGCAATAAGATCCTAAGATTCTAAACATCTAAATATCACATAAAGCAAATAACCTATTTTCACTTAAACTCTCAGCACAAAAATTTAAGGAAATTTACTTTTCACTCATTTAGCAATAAACGATTGCCTGAAAGTACCTAGAACCAAGCTAGTTCTGAGTACATAATAGTTTTAATTTATCCAATCATTTTTCACTACTAGTCTTCAAAAGAACTTTCCATTGCCTTCTTGCAAATAAAAAACTAGATTCAGTAAAATCAGTTTAACCCTTTTTGTACCTTTAAAATTAAAAGAAAATGAAAGTGACCAATAGCCAAGTAATAGTAAATCCTAAGTTTAGGGTTATTTCCTAGTTATGCTCTAAAAAGAACTGAAATAGTCAATTAACAGTCAAATATACAGCAAATAAAAGATATCACACAAAGGAAGCTGATGTTATATTTCACATACAAAATAAATTTCCAAAAAAATTAAGTTTAATATGGAAACACACACATTTCTTCCTGGGTATAATAATTACTTTAAGTATACAAAATATTATTAAATGAATATAATAGTTTACACATAAAATTTCAAAGATTAACTTACAAGCAAACGGTTTAAATGTTTTAGTCTGAAGTTAGAGAGTATGTTTATTTGCCGTCTGTTATTGTTTTATTTAAATACACATTTCTTTTAAAACAAAGATTTTCAAACTGCCAAGAAACATCATAGCACTTCAGAAATATTTCTAAGAAACTATAAAGATATTATACAGGAACTCAAAAGTCTTATGAGGGAATAAATTAGGGAAAAAAAACAGTGAAATAAGAAAAAGGAAAAATAAAAATAGCTATGAAGATATAGTTTTCCCTAACTATGTGAAATAATTATAAATCAAATTATGATGTAGTTCTAAATAACTAATAACACAAATAGATTTAAAAACACAAGATAACCTGCAAACTGAAAAGGTTACCTGTATGTCATTATAGGTCTAAACCAGGTTTCTCAACCTTGACACTAATGACATTTGGGACTCGATAATTCTTTGTTGTGAGAGGCAGACCTAGCCTCTATTGGATGTGAGTAACAACCTGCCCAGTTTTCAGACAATGCCAAATATTCTTGGAGGATAAAAATCACTCTTGGTTGAAAACCACAAGTCCAAATAATAGAAATTAACTGCTCGTAGCTCAATTAAAAGTGTGCTATGTGCAAAATAAAAGATACAATTCTGTTTATTTTATAGAGTCCCTAGCATATGACACATTCAATAAATGTGTACTGTTAACATAAAATTTTCCCTTTAAAATTGTTTATATTAAGTATTTAAAGCCTTTCAAGACTTTGAAAGTTTTAGCCCAATCCCAGTCCAGTTTTCTATTTATTACAAAGTAAAAAGAATAAAATTTACTAAACATTTAAATGTTTATACGCAAATGAGCGGCCACTACCATTGCCCCATGAAAAAAGGCAGAACCACTTAAGACAGTAGTGTTTATGAAGGCCACATTAGGTTTTCCATGCAAATGTTTCCTCCCACCCATCTTTTCGTTTTCCAAAGTGAACCACTCAAATGTATTTATTCGACAAATATATTCTGAATGCCAGCTCTGAAATAGGTACTAAAGATATAAAAGACATATACAGACAAAAATATCTTCCTCAAGAACTAAAAGCCTACAAGCAAACAGCTATAAAACAACATAAGCATAAAAAACAATGCTAAGAAAGCAGAGAAATGAGAACCTCAGACTCTCGCCCCAAGGGTTCTAGAGAAAGGTAAAGAGAGATGAAAATGGCTGAAATAAGTTTTGGTTTGGGGCAGGGGAAAGTATGCTAAAATTCAGCACTACAAACTTTCTTCAGATATATCTGTGATGAATCTTAAACTCAGTATACATCTATTACTACAAAGTCTTGGCAAAAGAGAAGTTTCAGTTATGCCTAATATTTTCTCAAGATTAAAGACATTTTACCATTTTAAATCTGTTTTTCAAATGTTTAACGTAAGCTTTAGAAAAGCACAAATAAAAGATGATAGCCTATGATGCTCGCAATATAATATTAAGGTCTAAAAATAGGTGAAAACAATAGATTAAAAAATAGTCTACAACAATAACATACAAAATTGAATTCTTCATTAAAAAGGTATCCTTCAAAATTTTCCCAGTTGTCAAGAACACAGCAATATTACCATACTTTGTAGATATCTGTCATCTTTGATGTCTGATAATTTTATTCTCTTAACTTGTGCCACCTCTACTGGTTTAAAAGCAGAACAACACAAAATCAAGCTTTGAATTCCACTGGTCAAATAGCAACTAAGTTTGTTATTTTTTTATTTCTGTTTACTTGTGGTGTTTTATAAAAGTTATTTTTATCAAATTAACATCAGATTTTGAATCAAGATCTAGAGAATAAACATCTCAGCTAAATTTTGTTTTTATCTTAAAATATTTTCTTCTCTAAAGACTGAGACTATACTTTAGTAACAGTATATCATATTTGTGTTATAACTGGAATTTTTCTATATAAATACAAAATACCCATTATTATACTAATCAATATAACGGACTTACAATGCTGTATATCTGTCCATTGCAGACTGCACGTCTCTACGGTAAACTGTGCGAAGAATGACCATGACGGGGTCAAACTCCTGATCCCAGACTTCAGCTAGTATTCAAAAGAAAGTAGAAACAAAACACTGACTTCTTAGGAATAAAGTCAATTTCTAATGACTAATTACATGTAATTATATTTTAAATTTAAAATATGGGATACTTTAATTTGATTATGTTTGCCTTAATAAGCTTGATGTAGTGAATACTTTTCTAAGTCAAAAATCATAATTTCATCATTATGAATGTTCTCTCAAGTTCAGCAAGAACAATGAACAAAAAGTTTTATACGGTAATGCCTCAGCATAAAAATTTAGTTCATATATTCATTGCTTTTTTTTTTTTGGAAAGTGCCAACTAGAAAGTACGAAACACAGTGCATTAACACTTTTGAAAGTTGTTATGGTACTGACATTTGGAAACTGATAATTGATCTCCTTACCTTCTGCATAATTATAAACTACCATCCCATATGTGGTTGTATATACAACTAGTAGTATACAAGACCATTTTAAGTACTAACTACACAAAGCTTTTTTAAAAATAATTATATAATTGTATTAATACATATTTGAAAATTCTACATTGCAAATAAAAACTAATAATTGTGGTTAGGATGAGGCAAAATTTTTTAAAAGTGAATCCATTTAAGAAAATACAGCATACTAAGTATATAATAGTAGAGATGGTATTTAGAAGCTTAAGCTTCTCCTTATACATCTATAATTTCAACTTTCTGGCATAAGAAACTATTAACAATTGTCTCTACTTTCAGGTAACATGCTATTCATTTTATCATAAGTATGACTTAAGATCCTTAAAACAGGTCTTCACAAAGACAAAGGCTTTTATTGTTTCTATTATTCTTTACTGTCTTTCACTCTTAAACCTATTAATTTTTCCAATTAAAATGCCAATGCTTTTATGAAAATTATAAAAACAGAACAATGAAAGAAACTTTAATGCTTATTAACTAGTTGTCCAATAGGCTTCAAACAGTGTTCCATTACAGCTGAATTTCCACAGAGGTTTAACAAGGCCTACTTTAGGAGGAAGGAGATGGCAAAACAGATGAGAAGCAATGTCCACTACTCATACACACTTCAACAAGAGTGGGGTTGCTTTTACTGCTTTTGTGTAACAGATTCACTTAAGGCTTAGTTCTCGCAAATTAAAAAGGCTTATTTCAACCACTTTTTAAAGGCTTAAAAACCACTCATCTATTCCAACTCTCTCACAAATAAGTCAAATCCAAAGATAAATTGATTTTCTAACATCACACAACTAGCTAATAAAATTCAGTACCATATTTGAATCATGACACTCAATTTCTTGACTCTAATCTCCAAATGCCCAATGCTCTGTCTCAGTGTCTCAAACTTTATTGTTCATGGCAATCATCTTATACAGCTTGTTTAAAAAGCATATTCCCAGAATCCATCCCCAGAGATCCTAATGAGAACAGACTGGGGCTGAGGCACTAGAACCTGTTTTTTTAATAAGGACCATAAATGAATCTGACAAAAGTAAACCTCACATCATATTTAATAAGCACTGCACTATACAAGAACACAACCGCCTGGAAGTTCATCGAAATTTTAAATATAAAATATTCTTAATAATAAAGAAATATTGTGCTTCTCCTTTAATAGAATATATTCCAACCAAATACTCTGGATTGTTCTTGCTACTTTTGTGAACTCCCTGGGAAATATCCCACATGAGAAGGCCTATTCTTCTGTGTTTTGCCAAACACAGTACATGGTATTTATAACTTCAAAGTGGGCATCAATTTCTCATTTAGACAATGAATATTAAGGGAATCAAGAAGCATGTAACTGCTATCTCCTTCAAATTTTTAACTAAGATTAGTAAAAATATGAGAATTAAAAAGATAAGACTGTGAATCAAGACTTCACCTACTTCTGGCTTTTGTCAAACATATCTATAAATCCAGGGGGGAAACCTTAGAAAACCAACCATTTAAGGGAAAGGCTTCTATCTATTAACAGAGGTTCAAAATACAAGAAAATGTTTCAACATTTTACATAGATTTTAATTTTAACTGTTTAAAATTAAAATTTTAGTGAGAATTATTTCAAAATCAAATTTATATAGCAAATACATTCAAAATGTTTTTAAGTATATATTTTGTTTTATAATGTAGTTCATTTAGTTCATTCAATTACTGAAATGAACTAGAGTTCATATATTAAGTTCCATTTATAATTCAGAGCCATGTAAGAAGCCTTATTGGAACACAAAACCATAGAGTTATAAATAAATAGAAGTGATATCGTTGTATACCATAAAAGACAAACACATCTATAAGAAAGCTGAAGAAAAAATACCAAAGCTGAGAATAAATAAAAGCCAAAACATTTTCTTTCAGTATACACAACTCATGAAAACCGATATTTCGAAGAATATTTATATAAACATACCTTTAGGAGTATACATGCCTTGTTGCATGGAACCTCCAGGTTCAAAAACAGGGGCCTTAAAATCAGCTACAGCTGATAAAACTGATTCGAAGCTATAACTGCCCGGAATAATGCCACTTTTGGGATTTGGGTTTTCTGGAATATGATGTATGTGTCAAGAAAAAAAATTAATGACCAAAAGTGAGTTTTATAATCTTACCAAGGTACTCCAGCTTAAAAAAAAAAAAAAAAAGGCGGGGTTGGGGGAAAGGGCAGGGTAATTGGCTGTAATATAAAAGGTTGGCCACAAGAGGGCTTTATAATACAAGAGTTCAATAATAATTTTTTATTAATTGTAAATTATTTTAATACTTTTAATCTAGAAGCCTACTAACAAATTACATGCTAAAGTAGTTCCAAAGTATATTTTCCCCAAAAACAAATTAATCAAATTTCAATAAATAAATAACTTTTTAAAAATTAATTTCCATTTTCAACACTTTGCAAGTAATGTGCTTTCTCTTAGAAAATCAGAAAATATGCTAAAAATTAACCAAGATTTTATAAGCAAAGATTATTTTCCAAAAACAGAAAATATCATCTTCAAAAAAAAAGATGCTAAGCAAATTTTTAAAAATAAGGAAACCAGAAAATCACAGATTCTTTCTCATTGGTTTTTCATTATACAATTATTTTACATTCAAAGTTACAGAGAATGCTTTTACTGTTATAGCACTGATACACAGTACATAATTGTTGAAAGAAATCAAACAATATTAAATTGATGCTGCTTACTAAAATCTTCAAGGTTATCAAACCTTGAAAGCATTTCAATAGGAGTTATTTCACAAAATTTTAGGAAATTATTCCAAACATATTCACAATACTCAAAATGAATTTAGCCAAAAGTTTACGAAATAAGTTTTATCACAAAGTTGCATAATGATCTTTGTCTAAAATTTTATTAACAATAACAAAAAATAATGTGTCAAATAAGAAACTGTATGATCAGCCCTATTCAATGAACCTATTCAATAAGTTTTCAAAGTTTGTAGACAATAGTCTCTGCCCTTAAAAACCTCTTGGTTTAAGACTGAATTCTAAGAAAAAAATCCTCAAAATGTTTAAAATCCTGATAATAATTTTAAGGTATACCTCTACATTTTAACCATGAATTGCAGCCAGGCTATACAGATAAAGTAGACCCATCTGCCTTTTACAAGGTATTCAGCTTTCTTTCACTAATGTTGTCCTAGAAGATCATATCCTGGAGTGCCCAGAGCCATCAGTCCTGGTCTTACAAGAGGTCCCTGAGAGACGACAATTAGAGGCAAAAACATCTGTCACTAGCCCTGAACACAGTTACACAAAAAGTTAAGTTCTTTTACTATATACTACTTTCAATCTCAAAAAAAATTTTTAATCAAAAAAGTTATATATTTTTAATCCATAAAAATTACTTATATTTAGATCCTGCTAAAATAAAATTAAAGTTTTAAAAGGATATGAGGTCCAGCAATGAACTATGTGTCCTGTCATTCATACACAGCTGGGCTACCATCTCTGCCCTGAGAATTTCATCATCAGACATTCCTAAAATAGTTAAAAACAAAATTAAATCATAAAGAAACAATTTACCATAAAGTTGTTTTACCAAAAATGAAATATGTCAAAAATTAAAGAGCAAAGAATGCAATGCCCCAAATATAACTGCCCTGAAGTTTGCAGTTCCCTCAAATCAGTGGTTTTTTAAAAGATATTCTAAAAGGAGTATCAATTGTATAGCATATCAAGAACTTGAAATTCTGTTCATATATATCCACATCATTTCCTTTTTTCCATAAGTCAGTTACTAACACTTGAAGAGGAGAGGAAAGGGAGAAGAACAGTTACTACCCAAGCATTAGTATTAGTGCTTTTTACCTAAATGTAAACGAAGACTCAAAAGAATCACAAGAAACGTAAGAGCGCCTTCTAACATCGATCTCTCATGCTCTGCATCAAGTACTGTGTTTTGATGTTGTGAAGCCATTGTCAACAAATCCACTACCTTAAATCTATAAAAAATATTTGAGAGAGATATTTTTAAGTTAAAACAAAATTAACTTAAATTCCAAATACTTCCTAATACCTGTCTTAATAAAATTATGCTTACCTTTCAAAGACAGATGAAATAAAATAGTCTGGGTCAAGTCTAGAAGCACAAACCTTTAAAAGACCAAAAAGAAAAAAAAAAAATTTTATTGCGTAATATTCAGTTTTACTTCTTAATCTTTTTCTTCTGCATCTTATGTTTTGTTATCTTGGGGGGCCTTACACACCCAGGGAGAGATTATTACTCCCCTCTCAAGGCTAGCTAATTCCTAAAGATAATAAACAATTTAACTTGGGAGCAGGCCTCTTACATGCAAATAAATCACCCCTTTATCTACCTTTCACATACCAAGCCAATATTCCCTCCAATACCACAAGGCCAGGTACCAGATAGCTACGGACAGCCTCTATACCCCAAAGCTCATGAGAATTATTCAAATTAGCCCATCCTAAAGTGTTTCCCTTGCCTTGCCTTGCCTTGCCTTTCCTGTAGAAATCCCAATAAAGGTTCCGCTTTATTTCCCCTCACTCTTGCTTCTACCTCCTGACCAAAATCTAATGCTTCCTCAGTGGTCCTGCGTGATGTGACATGCCCCTTTCTCTTGGGGAATGTAAGTAATAAATCCTTCTTTGAATAGCAATGACCTCTCTATGCTATCATTTATCACATCTATAAATTAAAATCCTGTGGGTACAAATGAGACATCCCTAAAGTACAACATCTGCATTATCAAATTGGCTTACCTGTAATAGGTAAATGTCAGGATCAATCATGGAATTACAGAAATGAGACTGAACATAGGTCATGGCTTGTCCTTTGATTTGCAGACCATTTCTTACCCACATATTGCTGTGGATTTCAGCAAGACTTGCCTAGTAAAATAAAAATTACATAAATTGTACAAAGAAGTCATCTAAATTCAATCTTTATAAAATCATGTTATATTAAACAATCATTTCAAAATATTTTATAATTTAACCCCAATAAGAGCCTGACATTCTGTCCAATGTTAGTTTCAATTTGATTTCAATTTAAATGTCAATTCGAATATACACTTTAAACATTCTGAGTGCTTTATATAGTCCCTTCTTTTGGAATTTATACATGAGTTAGTTTTCCATGACTCCTGGATACATTTGTAGCAATTTTCACTGAAATTTTTCATGAGGAATCAGTGGCACTTATATTTACTCTCTCAAACATACATAATGCTTAAAGAAACACAGCATAATACAAAGCTAAGTGTTCAAAGTCAGTGAATATAATCTGTATATTTAATTCACCCTAACTCAACCTTCAATCCAAACTAGTCATCTTCCAAATAATTGGCATATAAGAGAAGGTCAGATCAGAATAAATTTTCTTACTATGTTAATATTTCATTCTTCATGTATTCATGTCATGAATCAAGTAAAAAAAAAAAGTATGTTTATAACTTCATCTCCTACTTGTTTCTAACCCCCAAAATTAAGGTTCAATAATGATTAACAAATCTAAAATTGCCAGAAAAACAATCTGAAGTGCAAGTCCCTCCAAAGTACATAAAAGGTTGGCCCACAAAACTGTAGTGCTAGAATTGAAAGAAACTGTAGGTTTATGCGAGCTAATTCTTTTTCTCTCTTCTCATTTTACGGATGCTGAAACTAAGAATCAAGTAGGTGAATTACTCCCAAAGTAATTCACCAAGGCTAGACTTTATTGGGTCTCCTAACTCCTAAAACAGTGCTATAAAATTCCCCAGTAAGTCAATATAGTGAAAAGAATTCCTGGGGAAATTATAACTAAATGTAAATGTCATAAAAGCAGAAATGCCTAAATATAATCTGGCAAAAATAACAAAACTATTTTTGTTATTTTAACTACCAAATTTTTTTTCGAATATTTTGGCTGTAAAAGCAATGATAAAGGCATAAAAAGAAAATAGAGAAAGACTTACTTAACCAAAGAATTCAATTCAAAACATTTTAAAAGCCTGAATACATACTTGAATTTGGAGTGGGTGAATCATTAGTTTCATTAACATTTCCTGATCTGGTAAAACAGAATCCAAATCTAGTTCTTGACATTTCACAGCCTAAAAATTATGATAAAGAAAGTTATTAATTTAATATTTATTTTTGAATTTTTGTAATTGTTTAATGACAGTCTTACCTTACTCAAAAACATAGCATAGTAACGATGTAGTGGCAGATGAAAAGTGACTTGGTTAGGTGCTGGCTGGGAGAAACAAACAAAATCCACAAGTCAAATAATGTTTTACAAAAGTTCAAAGAAGTTTTTAAAAATGCTAAAACCACACTTTCACCTTGATTATTCCAGTACTTTTTAATCAAAACTTAACATTTTAGAAGATACCACTTTAAAACAATACTGTAGATAAAATTATTCCATTTTAGACACCTAACTGCAAGGTGTCTAAAGGCAGAAATTGTATACTCCTCAACTCTGACTCCTTTGAAGCATCTAGCACAGAACGAGGATTAGGAGAGATTTTCCTTTACAGGAGGCCATTTGGGAACCTTCAAATGTATGCATACCAAATACGATGATAGTAATAAGAACAATAATTGCGACTAATAGTCATTGAGCACTTATTATGTGCCAGTTCCCATGCTAAGCATTTTATTCACATTATTTTATCTTCACAAAAAGCCTTTGGAGCAAGAACTATTAATATTCCCATTTTATAAATAGGAAAATTCAAGCTTAGAAAACTTAAGTAACTTCCTAAAGTTAACAAGTGAACTGAGGAGGTAGTCTGGACTCCAATGTTATATTTAGAGTGGTAAGAGGCTTTTGCCACAGCCCTAATCTGAGGGTAGGTGAATGGCTTGTCTAGATTCCTTCATAAACTGGGTGGGATGCTCCTTATATCAGTGCTGAACACACAGTCTCCATAAGAAAACTTTGTTCAGTATATATAAAGGACATTTAGCATCCTTGTGAATATAAAATTTGCATTTTAAATCTGTGAATCCCATAGGTCACACTATCACTGTAGGGCAAAAATACACAACAGTTGTCCCTCTTAAACAACAAAAAAAAATTTAATTTAAAAGGTATTATTTATTTTTAATGCTTTTATAAATTTTTAGTAAAGTGTTTTTGTGTAAAAAAATTTTATCCAGGACATTCAGATGATTATGCTAATACTGATATTTCAGTATAAAGAGTTGCAATATGTCACCATCCCTGAAAGCTTTTTCTAAAACCAATATGAGAATAACATCTTCCTCAAAATGTGAATAAATGGCTACAGAAAATTATTCTAATAAATAAGAGTTTGCCTTTCAAAAAAAGGAAGAAATTTCTGACACACGCTACAACATGAATGAACCTTGAGGACATTATGCTAAGTGAAATAAGCCAGTCACAAAAAGATAAATACTGTATGATTCCACTTATATAAGGTAGTCAATTCACAGAGACAAAATATATAATGGTGGTTGTAGGGGTTGAGGGATAATAAGAGAAAATGAGGAGTTTAATGGACATACAGTTTTAGTTTTGCAAAATAAAAAATTCTAGATATTGGATGCACAACAATGTGAATATATGTTCCACCACTGAATTACATACTTTAAAATGGTTAAGATGGTAATTTTGTTATATGTATTTTACAATTAAGAATAAGTTTGCCCTTTATTACTATAACTATTTTAGTATCATATTCTACACTAACTAGCTAAGTCAGAATCTCCTTCAATTTCCCTTCCTCAGATTCCATTCTCAGTTTTCTACTCTTCTCATTCCAGGTGACTTTATCCAGATTCATAGCTTCAATGCCAACTCTACAGAGATGACTCCCAAATCTCAGCAGAATTCTCACTCAAACTCCAAAGCTTACATTCAAGTGTCTACCAAACATCAGCACTTAATATCCCATGGGGACCCCGAATCAGTTGTGTCCAAACCAAACTCAACATTTTTGCCCTAAAACTCACTTCTCCTGAATCTGTCTTTTCCAAATTCCCAATATTTCAAATCTGAAAGGCAGACTCCTTACTTCTCACAAGCCTCCTACATCTGATGAGGTACCCAAGTTTGTTAATTTGATTTTTTAAGTATCTCTTAAATCTACTTTCTTCTCTTTCCAGACTACCCCTAAACAACCTTAGCTCAGACCTTCAACATTTAATGTCTGATTTCAGTGGTAGCCCTTGTTTCTAGTCTCACCCTCTACAAGACATCTTTTGTAGGATTTGCTTAACTCACAACCCTCCCCATCTTTTCAGAACATCCATCCCTACCCCACCTTCCAACACACACACACACACACACACACACACACACACACACACGGACTAGAATCTAACAGTCAACTTTATAGTAGCCCCATCTGACTGGAATCAGGGCAGGGAACACCTAACCTAAACTGGGAAATGAAGGTCTCTACCTCTTGAAAATTTGAAATGGGGTTCAAAGACATTTGCAGAGAGGTTCTGGAGTATGCCTGAAACTGTGACATTAGCCAACTATTGGAAAGTACTATTTCATGCCATAGAGAAATGCAGAAAGCCAACCTACAGAGAGGGAAGAAAAAATGAGGCAGATGGGGCAAAGCAAAGGCGAGAGTCAGGAGTTCCTGTTCAGCTTTCCGCTCATTCCCTGAGCTGCCCAAGATCCTAGAAATACCTCTCTTTACTCATAATAAATTACCCTCTTTTAAATTAAGCTGCCTCAAAAATGCTTTTTCCTTGCATTCAAAAACATTTTAATTAACACATTTCTCTATTTAAACCTCCATATGCTGCCAGAAAGTAGTCTTACCGAAATATCAACTACTCTGTACTTCCTCCATTCACAATCTTTTAATGGTTCCCTAAAGTTTTTACCTTCTGAAAACCTTCCACCTTTTCTCAAGACAGGACTTACCTCTCTAGCTTCATCTCCTATCATACAAATTCATGCACCACAAGCTTCTATATCTTTGTATAAGTTATTCCCTCTGTCTCAAATGCTATACATTCCTTACCCACTGGATTAATATATCTTTAAGACTTTGCTCTAATGATATTTCTACTAGAAAACTTTTCCTGAGTCCCTCAGGCTAACTCAGATGCTCTACTCTATGCTCCCCATAGCACCTGGTTACAACTTTACAGAAGCACCGAAATCAAATTAATTATTTACTTGTATTGCATTTCCTTAAATTAGGAATCATTTCGTAACTGTAGCCCCAATGGTTATAACACAGTAAACATTCAATAAACATTTGCTGAATGAATGCATGTTCTACTACTCCCTTTTCAGAGGACTCTAATCAAACTACCTTGCTACATACTTAAAACTTTTGCCCTACATAATATTCATGTATCTGAGGATTCTTAAATGGCCTACCTTAAAGGAAAATTTATTTCATCTCTTTATTCCATTTGATTATTGGATTCGGTTTAATTCAGTTAGAAAAATATTATTTGCTTAATCTGTGCAGGATTTCCATAATAACTTCTGACATCTACCCACAAGGATGAAGAACATATATTTATCACACATATAATATGTGCCTCTTAGTTGATCCTCATTGGCTAATATTATCATCCTCAATAAAGAGGATGGGCTAAGCAATGCTTTAAAAAAAAAAAAAACTATCCAAAATCACATAGCTAGCTGGTTTGTAGCACAGCCACAACTTACAGTCGGGTCTGCCTGATTCTAAAGCTCTTTCAATTGCCAACAACCAATATAGTTGAAATACTTACTACCAGACAAAAAGTTGAAAAATGTGAGCTCTAGACCCAGAACTACCAGTAATTTGCTACATTACTATAGGCAAGTCATTTAATATCTCTTCATATCAACTTCACATCTACATAAGAGTGGGGGATAATAAAATTCTCTCTATCTCACAGGGTCATTTTGAAGAACATAATATGTCAAAGCACTTTAAGAAACAAAAAACTTTTAAACTCCATAAAAACAATAATGTATTTGTTACTTACATTCTCTATACTTATTTACTCTTTAAAATATATGTAAATTTTTTATAACATTCAAAAAATATTTTTGTGTGAAAAACAAATGTACTATTTTAGTTCAGCCATTCTGAATATCATACATGATTCTAATATCTTTAACTCCACTCTTGAGATGAACCGTGAATTAATTTCATGACAAACTCTTACTACATAACCCCCTTTGTGTAATGTAATGCTTCCATGCATTAATCTTCCTGTTGTCTTAATGAGGCTACCACTTCAACAATAATTCCTAAAGTTTCAAATACCAATGAGAACTGAATTGAGATAAACTCCAGCTGAAGCTCCATCTGAGGGATTGATCCTAGATGGGGTGAAGGAGTAAAAGCAAGTTGAAAGTAAGATGGAGCACTGAAGGCCAGAAAATGTTTTCTCTGAAGTAATTCATTACCATTTATATACAACAAGTTTAAGCTTAAAGACCAACATTTAGACAAGATAAGAATCATGGTGATTTGATGAAGGCAGAATCAGAATCCAAATGGACAAAATCCAGACTGAAGGCTAAATGCAGACTCAAATGTTTGAGAAGAGGTAATCAGGGATAGAAGATAAATTAGTTTGGGGCAGGAAGGATTAAAGACAGCAGGGGGCTCTTCCCTTCTGAACAATTTCATCCTAAAGTGACTGGGGTTGGGGGGGGGAAGGTGAAGGTTAACAGAGGAAATACAGCAAAATAGGCAATTACAGGTGAAGAATTCAAAGAGGTATGTCAGAGCCAAGAGTGAGACAGGCAACTGGGCAGGTAGGGGAAGGGAGATGTCAGATATGGGGTGAAGGCGGTGGTATGAAATATCAGAGATATTTTTGGTGAAATACACAAAAGGAGGATGTACGGTTTAACAAAGGGTGTGATGTGGCTGGCACAGGCAGTCAGATCTGAGCAGAGCCCAAAGAGCATCCACACAGCAGGGCAACCTAATATAATATGCTGGAGATAATCAAGGTGAGGAGGGCATCCATATGGAGACTGACCTGGGATAAGAAGTAGGAGCCTGATAGAGGTAAAGGAGACAAAGGCATAAAGAGCCATCTTAGAATAGGGAATCAAAATACAAGCAAGGTAAGGAGATTATCCATGTGTGCAAAAGGCCAAATGGTCATCAGACCCAAAGCAGGATGAAGAGGGCATTCAAAAAGAGAAAAAGCCAAGTGTGGGAATTCAAGGCACATACAGGATGAGAAGGGCTTCTTCACAGAAGGGTAGTCCAAGATGGGAGAGCCTTAGCAAGATAAGGAGGTGTTCACTTGTGGCGAGGGAGGCACAGAATGCAGGGAGAAGAGAGCATCTATGTAGGGGGAAAGGAGGCAACTGGGATGAGAAATTGGTTACGTATAAGAGGATTAGTCAAATAAATAAATATATTAAAAATAATAGAAGCCAGGTTTCTCACTGTAGGGGAAAACTAGAATAAGTCTTATGGTATTATACTAGAAGTTAAAATTTCAGTTTAAACTCACAGCTTTCAATATATACACTTGATAGAGAAATACAGATGCAATTACGTGTGTACACGTGCGTGCGCGCGCGCGCGCGCGCACACACACACACACACACACACACACTCACACGTATTTCTAACTTCTGTTCACTGAGAGCAGACCAAGCACCCAGATCCTGCTTTCTAAATATAAGGTGAATCAAAACATTTTGTTTGGCCAAAGAATAGAAGTCCTCAAAGATTAATGGGACAAGTCAAAAGGACACAGAAAGCAGCTAAAGGGGGGATCTCACTGGCCAAATCTGAAACAGTTTGAGCATCAAATAACAGATCATACCACAATGAATGAAATAGAAGCTATGAATCCCTACAGACAAAAGTTAATGAATTAATTGAAAATTAGATAAGCAGACAGATACTATTTACATAGTTTCAAAGTGCATCCTCACAAAATTCTTAACTACAATGAGAAAAAGAGTAACTTTACAGTGAAGAAGTCTGGCTGGCACAGCCCTAATCAAATGATCAAAGGAAACATCGTCAATAATAGTACAAACAAAAATCATAAACCACCATACAGTGTGCAATAAAAAGACCACAATATCGCTTCTATAATATTCCTACAAAAGATGCATAATCTAATCTAACCATGAGACAAATCCAAATTAAAGGATGTTCCAAAAAATAACTGAGTTATACTCTTCAAAATGTCACTGTCCTGAAAGGTAAAAAGAAATGAGAAACTATTCCAAAAGGAGACTAGAGACATGACAACTAAATATGAAACATGTGATTCTGAGTAAGATTCTTTTACTATAAAGAACATCACTAGACAATTGGTAAACCATGAATAAGTTCTAAGGATTAGATAGTAATAGCATATAAATGTTAATTTCCTAATTTTTATAGGTTCCCAATTTGTATCTGGTTTTATAAGAGAATGTTCTTGTTTAAGGAAACATACACTATAGTTTTCTAGGGTAATTGTCATCAAGTCAACAACTTAACTTTCAAATGGTTCAAGAAAACAAACTTCTTTTTACTCTATTTCCAACTTTTTGATAAGTTTGTGATTGTAACAAAGTATTTAGAAAAGAATGAAAAAGAAATAAAAGGTCACCCAACCACCACCAAAAAAAAAGAGAGCAGGGGTTCTATCTCTCCAGGGTTCAGAAATCAGATGGGAGGTTGAAGTAGTCTGAAACATGGTCTTCCTTCTATATATGGAATAATCTGACACTACTTTACAAGAGGAATAGGAAAGGCTTTTAATAGTAAACCTGGCTGACAAATTAGAAGCAAGCCCTTATTTAACATACAGAGGATGTTCTGTACCAACTTGTCTCAGTTCACTAACAATCATTCTTGTTAAAGCCCATAGAAGAACGGTGACCAACTGATATCTTTTCCATTAATCTCCCTTATCCTATTCACATTTGCACTGTCACTTTTACCTCTTCAAATGAAACTAAATTTTTCCTGACAAATACTGAGACATATATACATTTTTTAAAAAATTGAATCCTTCTCTAGGAAATAAGCAAACATGATTAATGCATTGTGGAACCTCCTTAATGTCATAGATCTGGTCTCCCACAACTCCTTTCTTAAAGCCTAATGATGTTATATTCATTCTGACTTCTTTCCTTCATCCCATGAAAAGGTATTCATTATTTTCAACATTAAATGAGATCTAACACTTTTCTTAAATGTTTTTACATATATCCAAAATATACATACCTCATCTACGAAGTTAATAGCATCAAACCAGTCTTGGAGAGCTTCAATGCAGTATCTAACAACATTTCGAGTATATTCTTGAGTTTCCTGAAATAGTAAGTTATATAAATTTTCAGTGTATATATATATATTTTTTCAACTTTTAGTTACATGCAATTTATAAAAATAAGTTATATGCATTATATATATATATATATATATATAAATAAAATGGTAAATTTTTTTTCAAAATAACCACATTTGCCATTTCAAGAAATCATCCCTTCACAAACTAATAGTAATGACAAGTGACAATTAGGAAAATTAAAGAACACAATCTACTACCTTTTATATAATATAATCCTTAAAATGAATTAAAGCTGAAACAGATTTATGTGATATAAACCAGGTTCCATTTCAAAAGGTTCCAAAAATATTATAAATGCCCTAAGGTCAATGTTTGACAGGTACAGAATGTCTTTTGAGACAATTAAAAAGTTCTAGAAATAGACAGTGATAAAGCTGCACAACATTGTGAATGTATTTAATGTCACTGAATTGGACACCTAAAATTGTTGAAGAGGTAAATCTTATGTTATGTATATTTTACGACAATAAAAAAATAAATAAAAAAGACAGAACATATGAGTATGTTAAGCAGCCTTTAAATACTTTGTTCACAACAAAATTTAGAAGAAAAAAAGGATAAGTATGTGCCACTTAAAATAAGAATTTGTGACAGAGAATTATAATGTTTTCTGGAGAAATAAATCCAGTGAAATAAGCAAGTATTGAGTAAAATAAGAAAATTATGATAGTCTCTCTTCAAAAAATGGGCAAAGGATTTGAATAGACATTACTGCATATAAGATCTGCAAAAATAGATAAGACATAAAAAGATACTCAACACTATCAGTCATTATGAAAATACAAATCAAAGCCACAATAAGATTCAACTTCACACTAGGATGGCTATAATTGTTAAAATATAAAATAAAAAGTGTTGGAAAGGATGTGGAGAAATTGAAACTCTCATATTGCTGGTGGGAATGTAAAATGGCATAGTCATTTTTAAGTTAAACATATTTAACCAAGCAATTCTATTTCTATATGCCCACAAGAATTAAAAAACATATATTCACACAAAAACTGTATACAAGTGTTCATAAAAGCATTTATTGTAGCCAAAAAATAAGATCAACTCATGAGTGGACAAGTAAAAAGTGGTATGTCTATGCAATGGAATACTATTCAGCCATAAAAAGGAATGAAGTATTAATTGATAAATGCTGCAATACAGCTAAACTATGAAAACATTATGCTTAGTGAAAAATGCCAGACACAAAAGGCCAAATATTGTATGACTCCATTTATATGAAATGTCTAGATTAGGTAAATTCACACAGAGGGAGATCAATGGTTTCCAGAAGAGGAGAAAACGCTGTAACTGGATGGTAAGAGGTTTCATTGGGGAGTAATAAAAATGTTGTGAAATTAGTGGTAATGGTTGCACAATTTTGTGAATACACTATCAACTACTGAATTGTATACTTTAAAATGGTTAAAACGGTAAATTTTAAGTTATATAAATTTTATCACAATAAAAAAATGTTTTTAAAAAACATGTGGGGGCCTTAATGTATAATAAAATACAGGCAGCATCTAAGTCAAATAGGTTAAACTCATCAGCTACATATATAAATTCTGGGCCTTTAAAATAATGCTAAAAGTCTCACATTTATTGTTGACTTCTCCTTCATCTTGCTCCGTCTCCACATCCTATTAATTCTTCCTTTATATTATCATGCAGGCTTACTCCTATTTCCACCTATTTCTTCTACCAACCAGACCAAAAATCATCTGCCTGTTTCCCTGCTAATAGTCACTCTGTTTTCATCTATGCCATATAAGATTTATCTTATTTCCCCCCTTTTTAAACCCCTCCCCCCACTTCCACCCCTGACTGATGGATGTTGCCATTTCCCCTTAAGAGAGGGCATCTCCTTTCACTCGTTCACCTCAGGACCTGGGGGCCTGCAGGGGAAAGGTTGCAGGAAGAGCGGTTAGGGGTTTTGATCCTGGTGCACCCAAGGTATGATCTGTGGCTCCACCCTGGGGTGGGAACCCAGGACCTTCTGCCTATAAAGCAGATGGGCTAACTACTACACTATGGAGCCACCCCACAAGATTTATTTTTATAAAAAAAAATTATTTTACACATTGTGTTCCCTATCTCTTACTAAAAATATTTAATGGCACTTATAAGTTACCATAAATATGTGTGATAATCAAACTAAAGTGGCAGATAATTCATGGATTTAAAAAACTTCTAAAAACAAAATGTTGAAAAAAAAAGGAAAAAAGTGTTCTCTAATTTTATCAATGGTTTGGGCAAAAGGGTATCATTAAACCCTATTAGCACAAGTGCAAACTGACTCAACCCTTCTGGAGAACAATTTGAAAAGCAAGTATCAAGAGTCTTTAAAAATGTGGCCAGTTAATTCCATTCCTAAATACAGCATACTTTATAATCTGTTCAAATCATCTCTCTCCTATCTCCCCACCATTAACACACTCATCCAAAAAAATCCAATACACATTCTACTTGTTAGTTCTATGATCTTGAGCAAATTATTTAAATTTTATGAGTCTCAGTTTACTCATATGTAAAAATGAGAATTAATACTACCTACCTGCTAGTACTGTTATGAAGAAGCAAATGAAATGATGCATGTAAAATGCTCTGTCATAGTCTAGCACTATGTCTGACAAGTGCCCCACCGAGTAGTGGCCACTCTTGTTTCAAGTCTGCAGTAACTCAAAACTGCCACTAGGTGGAGACTTTATATCTTGTTTGTTTTGTTCAAAAAGCAAAAATTAATAAGATTCTAGAAATGTGCCATCCCTTTATCCATTCTATTTGTTATTAACCTAGTATTTCTTAACTAGCTCTTAAGATTTTCAAGAGCCAAACAGCATTCACGGCAAAAAGTAAGTGAAGTTTTCTTTTTATTGCTTATCCTTTAGTTGCATATTTTATACTTAGAAAATATGAACAAAAAGAAATAGCTTTCTTTTTACCTTAAAAAATAGTATGTCTTCTAGTCTACATTTTTAAAACCCAACAACACTGCTGCTAAAGACATTCTTACTTAAGAAACAATAGCAAAGTGGTAAAGAGCACTGGTTCTGAAATCAAATGGATTTGTTTTCAAACTCAGGTTTCACCCATAGCTGTGTGAACTTGGGCAAGTTATTTAACCTCTGAAAGAAAGGGATGATACTATTTACTTCATAAGAGATGTTATGAGGATTCGATAAAAATATAAAGAATATAGTGTAAAGAACAATGTCTGGCATAGTGTAGGTGCTTGTCAAGAGAACATCTTATCTAGGAACTAAATACTCTTTTAACTGAGAAATTACTCTCAGATCTATACCAAGACAATATGAGCTTTCTCTCTCCCTGTTCTTTCACTTCTTAGGTTAAGGGAATCACAAAACACATTGCAATCCTGGCCTTCAAAGCTGAAAAAATAAACTACTGTCTGGAAACAATGATTTCTTATTATCACATAACCCCCCAGCTTCATAATCCAAATTCGTCCTCAAGACAGTTGTCAGAATAATCCTCCTAAAATATTGTCTCTTCGTATCAGTATCAAATCAATCTTCCTTCTGAATCACTGTCTTCTATTGGCTTATATGATACTGAATTCTTCTGCTTTTCTCCTTTCCCTCCACATCTAAATGTTAGTTTTTTCCTCCGGGTCCACTGCTCTTCTCTTCCTACTCGGTCTTATCATGTGGCAATAAATCTTATCTATAATTCCCAAGAGTCTAAAACTTATAACTTTGGTCCTGTCTTCTCTTTGAGCTTGAGATACATACAGCCATATATTCTAACTCATATATTCCAACTGCCTATTCACGATTTCCACTTGGATTTTTCATAGATATCACACACTTGACTTACCTAAAACTAACTCTGACCTCTCTAAACCTGCTTTACTATCAACTTTTTCTACCTCTGTAAATATTATTTCCATACACGGTTATCCAAAAGTCTTTTCTCTCACTCATCAATAACATACAATCCATCACTAAGTTTACTAATTGTACATCCAAAACACATCTATCCAAAATGTATCTTGAATCCAACTTGAATTGCAAACCTGAATTTCCCATCTAGACTATTATCACAGCACCTTAATTGATCTCCTTGCTTCTAGTCTTGTTGCTCCCTATACTCCCCTCAATCAGTCTTCCCAGCAATCAAAGTGATCTTTTAAATGTAAATCAAATCACACAAACCCCTGCTTAAAACCTTCACTGGCTTCTCCTTAAAATTAAATCCAAGTTTCTTTAACATGATCTACAAGGACCTGCTTTAATAGTCTGATCCCTGCCCATCTCTCCAACTCAATATTCCACTTATGACTCCAGCCACAAATTCCTTAAAAGGATCAATCACTTTCCTATTAGAGGTAGGCTATTCCATTCTACCTCCCCACTTACCCCAATTTTATTCGCATAGTTGGCTGCTTCATATTTTCTTCAGAAAGGCCTTTTCTGAGCCTCAATCTAATTAAGTTCCACACACATGTTACTTTCACAACAACCTGTTACTATCTTACAGAGCACTTAGAAAAAGCTTACAAAATCTGTGTATTTACTTAATGTCTATGTCACCTATCAGGCTGCTCCATAACAGCAAGAACCACATCTATTTGGTTCAACACCAAAAACGGAAGTATTTAATTAGTGTCTACCATAGAATAGCATTCAATAAATATTTTTTGAATGAATGAACAACAAACCTAATATGACAGTTTTTTTGATAAATACTACAGTGGAAGTCAAACAAGGTACTATGAAACACTGGATTGGAACCATAAATCTGACTGAAAGAACTTAAACAAGCAGATTAAACGAGCAGATCAGCTAAATCTTCTGAATAGAATATATGAAAAGCTAACACTAGTGGTTCTTCACAATAGTCAGAATCACTGCTGAGGTCCAACTGCACATCAAATAAATCAAAATCTCTGACAGTGAAGCTTTGGATATGTATTTTTAAAATTTCCCAGATGATTCTCATGCAAAAGAAGCACTGGACTAAGCAGAGAGAATGAGAGAAGATATGCCATAAAAAGGGACTAGCTCGAACAAAAGCACAGAAATCAAGAAAGCATATTGCATATTGACAAATGGTAATTAACCCATTAAAGGCACGGAGGTAGAGGGGTATAGGAAGGTGAATTATGAAAGATAAATTGAGTGCAAATTGTGGAGAATCTTAAATGTGTCTACAGGAAACTCAGGCCTTAACCTGTAGACAGATAAGAAGTTGAATAATTTTTAAGCAAAGAAGAGATATGCACATAATTTAGAAAAGTAACTTAAGTGTTGGGTCAGATTATAGTAGGAAGAATCTAGAGGTAGGAAAACCAGTTAAGAAATTACCTTAAAAACTCAGATTTTAAAAATATGAATAAATTAAGACAGAAGAAAGAACTGGTAGACATTAATGGAATGAAACAGAATTTATGGCAGCTGATTACAGGTTGAACACAACAGGTACAGCAGAGAGAAAGTTTGTGTGTTAGATAACTGCATCATGAAAGATATCATTAAGTGAACATAAAGGCTACAATATGAACAGATGAATTTTTAGTTAGGAACCTGAGAAAATTCATTTATCTATAAGGAGATCTACATAATTAACCAGAGTTGTTTGAAATCTGAACATGGGTAGACTGTAACAAACTGTGAGTCATCTGCATTTAGAGAACAGCTGAAGTCATGAGAGGAAATATAAAGGTGCTTAAAGGAACACGTACATTTAAAGAGTATATGGAAAAGAGCCTCACAATAACTCTGTGAAAAAGTGCAAAAGGCTCTGCTGTCCCGTTTCCATTTTGTTTCATTTTACCATAAAAATAAAGAAAAAACAAAGAAATTCAAATACTCAAATATTTTTAAATGAGTTGACCCAGTAACCTAAGTAAAGAAAGGCAGAGCCCAGACCAGCATCCAGATTTCAAAATATTTCCACTATAAAATTTTGTCCAGCATGCTTATTTGATACAGGCTAGCAAACTGGACTTCATGGGATTCATATAGCAAAATCTTCGTCAAGTCCTTCGTTTAGTGGATAAGGGCATTCCATTTTTTTTGGATTATTCAAGGATTCCGGAGAACCATCAAACCAATACTTTAAAATGCAAAAGTAAAATATATACTTGTATAGAAAGACATAAATACATACAATTACAAATAAGCATGTTCTTATCCAATTATAAGAATTTATGTTGCAGCTATGCTACCCTTAGATTTTTTTTTCATGTACAATTAGAAATTTTATGAAATATATACTGATTTTGTGCTTGGTATCCTAAAAATGTAAATGTTACTGAAGACTATCCTCATTCCTTGAAAGAAGCATTAGGGAACTAACAGGTAATTAGTAAAATTAAACAATAAAGATGAAAGTAGAGACTTATGAAACTCCCAAAACTATTCACAATAAGAAAAGGCTGGAAAGATCTTATAATATAAATTCCAACCTGCCTAAGAATAATAATTACTGCCTCAAGTCAGCTTTCACAGAGATGAGTTCAGAATTAAACACTACAACATTATTATAAACAAGTAAACAAATCAATGTTTCACATCTTTTTCTTAATTCTTTTAAAGGTAAACAAATAAATTAACAAAAATATTTTCAACATACCCTAACTTTACAATGTGATAAGAGTCCCCACATTGGCTGTGCACAGGCCTCAAGTTCAGCAGCAAAGGCAGCATAGTAGGTCTGAGACTCAAATTCCACATGCTCATTTAGTTCTCGCTTGTTTAAGTTCATACCTTGCAAAAATTAAAACAGATATAAACCTTGCAAAATATTAGCAAGTATTAATACTAAAAATCAAGTAAAATACTTCCTAGTACCAAACACTTTCTAACATGCACACAAATGGCATATATGAACAATATGTATAGAAATACATAAATTATTAAAAATAAAACAAGTCTTATTGGAATTCTTTACAAACTAAGTTTCTTAGAAACACTTTGTAAATTGTCTCTTTCTTATATAACATAATAGAATATACTGAATAAAAAAGTCAAAACTTTTAACTGATGCTAGTTGAAATTTTTATAAAAGCATTATGAATCTTTCTTGGATAATAGATTAGAAACTTCTAGATTAATAATTTAAAATACTAAAATAAATTCTTGTTCTCTTGTTTCTTTTTTAATAATTTGACATTTTTCATAACTTTCTGATATGTTTTCATCAATACTTTATTAAAGTACTTACAAATATCAATTAACTAAAATGAAACATTTTATATGTAATCTAAATAGTGTGCTATTATCTTATAATTAGTATTTGATAGTTCAGCATTAGGCATTTTGTAAACTAAAGAAATTAACAAAAAAGTAAAATTCATACCTTGAAAGAAAGACACAAAGTTCATCCATGTAACTAACAAACCATGGTCCTCCAAAAATCTCTTAGCCACACTTTGATGAGAAAGGATATTAATAAAATCACTGACAAGAGGCCAATAAGTGTTATTCTTCAGTAATGCTTCTCCACAGTTCACTACCACATGTAAACTATTTTCTTCATCTAAAACAGACACACATAGCCCAAAAATAAGTTTTTAAAAAAACTTTACCAATGATAAAGATTATACACTGTAGAATCGGAACCACTTAAGTTCAAACCCCAGACTGCCATTTAATAATTATATGGCTTCAGGCATGTTACTTAGACTCTGAATCAATTTCTCTGCCTGTATAATGAAAAAATACACATATTTTAAATGAAATGTTAACATAACTCTTAGCACATCATTATAATAACCATTACCATATGTTCAACGTATTACATGATACTGAGTTAGCTATGTTTACAGAACCAAATTATTCTCCGGATTCTAATGACATAACGCAGTGTTTCAGTTCCAATCAACAAAATATTTTTATTCCTAGATTAATCTCATTCCATCTTAGCAATCACATTTGTATGATTTAAGCAATATATATTAAATTGCTTTCTTCTATTCAATGAATATGTAAATAAAATTTTTTAGCAAACACAGTATGCCAAAAATGAAAGAACAGAAAACACAAACATGTTAAGCCTTTAAAAAAAATTCTCGAAGTTTAAATACATTGTTGGGAGAGGTGGTTATGCTTGCCCAAAATCTTTACCATTAGAAGTTATAGCACATATAATTAGTTCTCTTAACCTATTCCTATTTAACAGATTCACTAAACAGACAAGCCTCCTATTTCCGCCTTAAAATACAATACCCATAAAACACAGAATACTCAAAGCTAATAGCCTATTAGTACATGAGCTGAGGTTTATGCTTATTCAGAGTCAGCTTTTGTTTCTGTTCATGCTAATTGTTCTTTTTATTATAATTATAAAATTTAAATTAAAAGTATAAAAATTGATGAAAAATGAATGCATAAAGAGAGGTATTACAAAAACTGGATCATAAGCTTTTGCAAGACAACAAAAGTAAATGCCTAAGAAACCACCAAAAAAATCTTAAAGAAAAACCATAAAAGCCTAGGAAGATTTTTATGCTCAAATTGCTTCACAATGTTTCTACTCTAAAGAAACTGAAACTGAAATTCAGAGATAATGCTTTACAGATGTGGTAATATAAAAGAAAGATAAAAGAACTTCAGTCAAGGAAACCATATCTTTAAAATGTTTTGCTTATAATTAAAAGATTGGAGAATAAACATGCATTTCTGTGTTTTTAAGTTAAATTTTACCGTTTAAGATATATATAAAATTATATATATATCATTTGGTTAATGATTCCTCACTTTAACCAACTTTTTCATCTAACCACCTCCTTGTCAGATTCATCAGTGAGGAGGGCTTTACTGAACTTCTTAATTTACATACATTAAATTTGGGTTTCAGTCGATGAAATTATTTTATCCAACTCTTGCTTTTTAATATAATAGTCACTTTCTTCTAGCAAGGTTTGTATCTGTTTTTTCTGCAAGGTATGAACTTAAACAAGTGAGAACTAAACAAGCATGTGGAATTTGAGTCTCAGACCTACTATGCTGCCTTTGCTGCTGAACTTGAGGGCCTGTGCTCAACCAATGTGAGGGCTCTTTTCACAGTGAAATTTAACCATATATAAAAACAGGATCCACAAGTTAACTATGCTCTCTTTCAGTGCTTCTCAATAGGATGAGAGAAGGTATAACTTAATAAGGGAGTAGGGGTAAGAGGCTTTCTACAAATTACCCACACCTCAGATTCCAAAAAGCCCACTGACTGACTACTACTGCCTCTGTGAGTTGCTGAGCCACTGATATTGCTGAGACAGTGCTTAGGGATGCTGGGATTTAAAATTTTTTTTTAAACATCGAGAAAGATTGTTCTATGTAATTAAAACTAGAAGATGAATAAAAAGAATATAATTAATCAAAATCTATTTTCTTGACACTGCTTTAAATACTACTGTTCTTGTGAAAAACACCTTGGAATCTTTAACGAAATAAAATGATTAGGACTTCTATTTTTACCCAACAGGTACTTTCGCCACTATAAATATATAGAGCTATGATCTAGTGCTGATGAGATCCACTGATCAACAAATATTTATTGAGCACTTACTGAGAGATAGGTAGTCTATTAAGCTCTGAGAAGAAGGTGGTAAATAAAGCAAGATTTACATCGACTCTCTCTCCACTGAGGTTAATATCTAAGAAGGCAGTGTGTGATAAGGGCTATAATAAGAAAAGTACAGGAAGTCATAAGAATAAATAAAAGTAGTCTATAATTCAGGAAAAGACTTTCCTGAGGAACTGATATTTAAACAGATTTACAGAATGAAGCAGGAATTAGGATTAGCCAAATAAACTAGGGATGGGGGAGGAAACAGTGTTCTAGGTAAAAGAAGCTGTATAAAAAAAGGATGAATTCACTGAGACAAACAACACAAAGGATGGGTGGCAAGAATGAGGCCTTATAATTCAGCTTCAGGAGGTTAGAGTTCATATGAAGACAATGGCAAGCCACTGGAGGGGGTATGGGGTGGTAAAAGAGGGGATATAATCAGATGTGCAGTGTGCTAGTGGTAGAGGCCTAGAGACTACAACGGATTGAACTATGGTGAAGGCATAGAGATGCAGAGATAAAGAGAAGTGGCTATTTTAAGACATTTAGAAGATGTAAAGGACAGACAGTGATGTTCGTGACAAGAAGTCAAAAATGACTCATAAGTTTTTAGATTGGGCAGCTATGTGAATGGTTAGATAGCTGTACCAAAACAAATATTCTTCCCTAAGACCAAATGCAAACCATGTAAGTATAGCTATACCACGTTAGTCAAGAAAAGAGACTCCAGATTCTTTTCAAAAGAACAGACACTTCTAAATTCTAAAAAAAATTTCTAGTTTATAAATCTGAAATACTATTTTTGTGAAAAGACCTCTAAATATAATTCTATATAAAGACATTATTGATATGCCTGAATGATAGATACTATTTTAAAAAATAAAGAGCAATATATGTAGCTAAATCTCTCAGACAGAAAAGGTCCTCTTACATGAAGACAGAATAACTAATACAAAGCAGCTTTAAAATTTTTCTTTAAAAAAGTAAAGAGGTATATTACTTAATATGAATAATTATTACTCTCCCACTACACCTACAATGGGCAGATAGAGTTGCACAGTGGGCAAAAAGGTATGGGTTTTGAAGTCAGACACCCAAGCCTTACCCACTTACAGCTGTAAAATAATAGACCATTAACTTCAACTCTCTAAGCCACAAATGCCTCATCTATGAATGGAGAAAACAGTATCTACTTCACAAAATTACTGATGGTTAAATGAGATAATACATATAAGGTACTGAGAAAAAAGCATGGCAAAATGAGATAATACATATAGGGTACTGAGAAAAAAGCATGGCATATAATGAGTACTCAAAAGATAGTAGCTATCATAATTATTAGCTAGCTATTATTAAATATAAGGCATTGTGTCCTATACTGAGCATATAACAAGTTCAAGCAATGGTATTACATGATAATATACTGAAAATAGACTATCAGTATAAAGAGAAAATAGGAGCTGATATGCAAAAGGAGGTAACAATAAAACAATGCAAGTCTTAACTATTAGATTTCTCCTCCACAGAAAATGGAAAAGTCTTAAGATTTAATGTACTGTTTGTTGTTATTTTTAAAGTTTAGCTTTAGCTGGCAACAAGAGAAGATAATGCTCTATCAGTATTGGCCCGGCCTTATCATAGTTAAGAACAAAGATTCTCACATCAGGAGTTATGAAGTCCTTCTTGGCTCTGTCATTTACTATCTCTATCATTTACAGTAAATGACTTAACTTCCCTAAGTCTCGATTTACTCATCTTTAAAGTGGGGATAGTAATAATGTCAATCTCAGAGTTATTTAGAAGCTTAATTAAAACATATAAATAATATTAACAAAGTGTCTAGTACATAGCAAATATTCAAATAATATAAATTATTACAAGTGGGTAAAGTTAAGATGAAAAACCACAGAGAAATGAGAATGTGAAGAGGTCCTAGAAATATATAGCAGTTTGAGGGGTATCAACCATACAGTGGGCATAAAAGAAGAAAATCGAAGAACACAGAAAAGGCAAGATTTAGTCCATCTTTTAAATTATAAAAGTATAGGCATATTCTCAGAGAAGCAGGCCCCTCCCAGCCTCAATTCCAACGCAGTTTCTAAGTGGGTGGGGATACCTAAGGGGAGACAAGCTGTGGAATGGTGAAGAGGCCCCAGAGATGAGGGTATTAGCAGACAGGGTGCAAGGGATTATATTTCTAGCTAACTTCTTTTTCCACTTGATGGAATCATATTGAGACAATAGATATTTAAGTTGTGAAGTGCTTAATCCTGAACTGATAGACCAGTGGAAATGCCACACAAAGTGGGCATGAATTGAGAGGGAGAATAGGAGATGTGACTATAGCGTACACACCCATACACCAGTGGGATCTGACCATAATGCTTCCAGAAGTGACTGCAACAAGAGCTCACTTGGAGACATAAAGGATGAGAAAGTGATATGTAATATATAAGACAACTATGGACCTTCAAATCAAATTCATAAAACACTATTTCATGGAATTCTGGGTGTGAGTTATTTTGCATTTATATTTTGTTATTTTTATTATAATTAAAAATTATAGAAAAAATGCCTAAGGCTGATAATAAAAAATTTATGATAAAAATAGGACATGTCTAATAAGTAAATTGTTAAATAAATTATTGTAAACCATGTGATATTAATACCTGCAATCATTAAAAACCACGTTCTTGAAATATATACTACGGAAGCATATTTTTAATATATTTATATAAATATATTCATATCACAGAAAAAGACAAAAGAAATACCAAACATGTTAACAAGTTATTTGTGAATAACGAAACTACACAATTAAAGTTTTTCTTTAAATTCTGCTGAAAATTTCAAAATTTTCTTTAACAAATGTGTATTATTTTATAATCTTTTTAAAACTATTTTAAGCATATAAAGAGTTTTTAAGGCTAGGTATACACAGTATAGTAATAATAATAAAACTAGTGAAAATAATTCTGAGTTTACCTTGTAGCTCACTTTTAATAAGGCAACTTTCCATCATGTATAATAGCACAGTGACCATAATATCCAGCAGCTGACATTCTTCTGTTACCTGTCTGGCTAGCTCCTCGTTGCTGAACAACTGAACACTAATATGTACAATTCTGTTAGACATTGTGTCTGATTCATGACTTTTCTTCAGTGTTTTCATAATGAAAGCATAATGCTGAACAAAAGTTTTTGTAAAAGCAACCTATAATTTTTTAAATAGAAAGAAAAAGACATTAATTTAACTTTGTTTTATAACACATTTTCTAATATATTATATTAACATTTTAAACCTATTATTAGCTTGTAAAAATGTCCAAGGTAATTGAAAAAATAATTTCAATGATGATGGTAGTCTTAAGTCACATTTTCCCCCTTTATTGGAAAATTAGCAAAATACTCTAATTGTTAAACAATTTTTAATAGGCATTTTAAATTATTAAAATGTTAAAAGAATTACAATATCATGGTTTAAAATACGAATTTTCACTATGCTCAAAACACATTAATTTATTAAGGTCCAAGTATATGTCGTTGTTCTGTGCTACTACTTTAACAATAAAATCTACAGTCTCAGCTAAAACCTGTCACAGAGGATTTCATACAACTTAATGAGTCAATGTGATTATACCAAAAGAAATACCTTCTTCTATTTGATCTGAAAGCTGACTACTAATCTGACTAAATACTCTTTCTAACATGTACATTTCCTCTGTTGTTTTCTAAGCAGGTAAAATACACAAAACAACAGCATTATTAAAATGTCACTGCTAATAAGGCTTTATTACCTAAACCATAAGAACTACAGCGTGATTTATTTTCTTCTCATACACTAGGTTGTGTCACTGCCATAACTATATGGTGGTTAACAGGTGGGTCCAGACCCTCTGGGACTGGAGACCTATCTACATGTGTACAATGAGCCAATAACTTGTTCTGTCTTTAACAGTTATGGCCAGCAGCTACTAATCTCATGTTTTCCCATGCCTAATACCACCACCATCAAATTCAGTTGCCCTCATCACACATTCTCATAACATCTTGTACCTCTCCTTTAGAAAACTTACTATAATTTGTAACTAAAAATTTATTTGTGCAAATGTATTTGTTTGTCCCCCAGCATCCACTCTGGATCAAGTTCTATGCAGAAAGGCAACCCTCAGGAATTCTGCTTTAGTAGTGGTCCTCTGTCACAGATCTACAATACGACACTTTTTCTGCAGACCCTGTATTGGCAACAGAGGAAGCTAATGCTCTTTCATAGTGTTATATCAGTTTTCAGAGCTACAATACAATAAGCCACAGTTGAGAAATATATCAAAAAGATTTAATAATGAAAAGGCAAAGAAAGGGAAACAAAGCTCAGAAAGGAAGGGGAAAAAATATAGATACCTTATACTCCTGATCTGGAAGCATGTTGAGTAAGAAAGTTACCATCTTCTGAGGGAATTCATACTTTATAGTCCAAAACAATAGTTCTTCTAGGAAACTTTTATGTTTCAAAACATCCATTATGGATTGATCTGCATACAAAAAAAAATTATCACCTAATGATTTAAGTTCCTCATCTCATTTAAATCTTACAATAATTAATAACCCGTAAAAAAAAAAAAATCAACCTCAAATACCTGAATGTATCTAAAAATTAGGGCTACCCCTTTAATAATTCAGTGATAATATGGAAATATATAATCTCCATAGCATATAAATTACAAAATACTTAATCCTTATATTTTAATATAAAGCAGCAACTAAAAAATAATAATTACTTCTCCATAAACATAAGCCATTTATCTAAAATTTCTACTAAGATTCAAAATAATTACCTTACAGGAACACTATTCATGGTACTTAATTTAAAATAATAATTTTTAAGCTGAAAACATACTATTAAAGACAAAAAGTCCAAAATTATCTACATTTTTTCATCTTTAGAATAAAGGAGGGAAATCTTGACAGATTCAATAATTTATCTATTTCTTCACCATTATCTTTCAGAAATAAAATACTAATTTCACTAGAAATAGTTACTAATATATTGCTTGCTCTAATATACAGAAGCATTTACTTTTTTTCTAGTAAAAATATGAGGAAAAGTACCACTCCTTGAAGCTAGCCTGTATCTTGCTAATCTCTGCATCCTTGACACAGTCAACAGAAAGGTCTCAACAGGTATATGAAGAACTGATTATTTATAATACTTTAACTCTCCCTTTCTCTTGCCTTCTCTAATTATTTTTCCCTAAAAATGAACTAGAAAATTCTAATAATCTTTGTTGGAGCAAATGATCTTGGACTACTGCTCTCAGTAATCAATAAGGACATCAAGTGTCAACTGTGAATGAACTAGTTCAGCGACAGTGCTTAAGCAAGAACTAGAGTTTGATGAAAAATTTGAAAAAACAGTATCATCTGCACCAAAATATTCAGATACAGCCCTAACTACATTACAGTTCAAGTTATCTTGCAGGATAATAACCTTGTAGCATTTTTTTCATTTAACCCTACCCCAGTTTCACAGTTCTTCTATTACTAAGTAATGTGTTCATACCACATCTCCCCTCAAGTAATGAGTCTAAAAGAGTAACAAGCTCAGTATGCCATGGCTCTCTTGATTCTTCTATAAAACATTCTGAGTTTAATAAGACTTGAATCAGTTCTTATTAGATATAACTTTAACCTAATTTTTCCATTAGTAATTAATAACCCATTATTTTCAGAATAATAATTTCTATTTTTCTGGAGAAAGCATAATTTTAACTACAGAGAAGCAAAAATATTTACCAATTCTCCATCTAACTCCCTTTCAAAGGGACCTTCAGTATAAACAATATGTAATATGCATAAAAATATAAATACAATTACACTATACATCCCTTTATTAGAAACTAAATAACTCTTTATTTTCGAAATCTCATAATTTTATACTCGTAAAACAGAAATCTCTTCCTCCTGAAATAGTTCATTCCCAGGATATGACAATGATTTAAAAACAGAAATAAACCAGTCTTGCAAGAAATAGGTTAAAATATATTCAGAGACAGACACTAACAGAGCCAAAGCCAAAAAGTAATAAAATTAGGGCCCAAGTGGGTCATGTGGTAGGAATGTAAGGATTATAATTAAAAATTAAAATATAATCCACAGCACACTGCTGAAGCCAATTTAATTCTCACAATTCACTTAGCACTAAAATAATTGAAAATTTCAGACTCCCAAAATAAATAAATAAATAAAACCCTCACAGACAAGTGCTTCTTAACATATTTACAAAGCTGAACAAAACTAGTCATTTTAATCTTACAATTCAGTTATGACTCTACACACATTAGTCAAATGAAAAGCCTACAGCTACCATAATTATTATATGTCAAGCATTTAAAAAGAAAGATACATTCATTTTCTTTTAAATAAATAAAACAACCCAAATGTACCAGAAAAGCTGTGGCATCTACTAAATAATATGAAAATAGGTATTATTATGTACAATTTGATTTTTTCATCTTCAGACCAAAAAAGAAAAACTTCCACAATTCTTTATTGTTCTTAAACTAGGTGATATTTAAACCCTATGTTATGTGCTTTATGTGTTATGCATGGAAATGTGGTTAGAAATGCTTCCATTAGTCATGTATGGCTATTTACCTTTAAAATCTTGATTAAATTGTCATGACTTTTACAATGCCTAAACCCATGTTTACAAAAACATGTAAACCAAACTAAAACTTTACACCTAAAACACTGGATCCAAATCAAAGAATCAATGAAAAGACTTACTTTTTTCTGGATCAAATATGATAATGAATGTTTTATATTTAAAAAAGAGAGAGAGACAAAATCCCAATAGTAAAGGTTTTATTTGCTTTTGAGCCCCACGATCACCCTCTAATAATATTTTATTAGGCAAATCTAATAATATAACTCGCTTTTCAAACAGCTTTGGTGTGAATATGGCTAACGAATCAAGTGTTCTTAGTAATTAAGCATTTTCGGAGCTTTTCATACAAGAAAAAAAATATATATAAATACCTTTGGTGTTACCGCTTAGTTTGACCCTCTTTCTCTTGCCCAGACCTTGACTCCCATCCTGATCCTCCTGAAAGAAAACAAAATCAGAATTATAATAGTTTTATTCATAAATTTTTGCATTTTATATAACCATAAATATGCTTATAAATCACTAAATATATAATATGGCCATGTTCACATATTATTAACACATCTACTTTTATGTATCTGCTATAGTATCTTTTCAATGCTAAATAAGAGTGCTTAAACTTAATCTGTTTCCAATGTAAGACTCTTTAACACCCCAAAATACCAAAATAAAAATTTTCCTAATCTTATAAACATAACATCAAATAAACAAAGAAGCTGAAGGGGAGTGGATTAGCATAGGAAAAAAGAAGGGAAAGAAGGGTAAAACAATAAATAAAGGAAACGCTTTAAAGAGTCTACAACAAGCAAAAGCAGATAAAAGCCATAACTGGTACCTGGAGAGATCATTTGGAAACCCAGGCAAACATCTTGGAGTGGTTTCAGGCAATCTCAAGAGATGGTGCACTGCACTACAACAAGAGAGTGGGAAGCTAGCCAGCTTAGACAAAGGCAAGAGGAGAGCAGAGGAAGCAGCCTGCCACTAGCAAAACTAAGGTGAAGCTAGGAGTATGCTTCTTAGGGAAAAAGCATGAAGGTAGGTGCACACTTCTAATTTTCTTAAAATGTTGCTGCAAATGCTCTTGCTGTCTTCGCAGCTGAATTCAAGTTTTTTTCCCCTCCAGCTAAAGACTGTGACTCTAGTCCATTATCCCAGCTCTCTTAAACTAGGAAAGACAGCATATGAATCCAAAACTTCCATGTTACACTGACATATTTTTCCTATTTTCCAAACATGTATGAGCTAACTGGTATTATAAAGATACATGTGGTAGTATTCTGGCATACAATCTGTTGTGCTAACACTGGTGTTAGTGGCATGTTAGAACTGTAATACAAATTCCCAGATTTCTCAATTAGAGCCTCTCAAATCTCTAAAGCTGAAAAGTAAGTAGCCTTAGCTTCAAGTTGTTGTTCTATCTGAGTAACTTCCTTGGCTTACAACCAGTCTTAACTTCAGGTTTCTATCAAATCCAGCATAAATCCTCAGGGCCATCCTTGGGTTTTCCAGAGCTACCACTTAGTTCAGTCATTCAGCATTCACTGAGCACTTTAATATACCCTCCCTGTTAATCCCCACCTTTGCTAAAGCCTTGATGGCAGCAGGACTGACAGTCAAACTATACTCTGCACTCTTCTCTGCCACCCTCACCTTTCCCTTGGAGAAACTCAACCAGAATGAAATTTGGAGCCTTAAAAGACAGAAAACAGACATAAGAATGTAAAATCATGTCAAAGGGCACGGGGGATTCTGAGATTTGAGATTTTAGCTAACAGCCATTTATGAAACTGTTCTCCCAACCCTGAGAGAAAAGACAAATCTGGAAAAACTATATTCCAGGTTAGGATTACATCATAATTTCAAATAGAAACTTCTTATGAAACAATACCCTTGATCAAGCATGGTTATGAAAATATGAAGTTCTATTAATTTTGTAGCCTTATAGTCTAAAAGACAAGTAAAATTAGCTAGGCAAAGGTAGGGAAAGTCATTCCAAAAAGAGAAGACGGCATAAGCAAAGGCACAATAACAAAAGTCTGGAAACAGACCAGTGAGTTTGGCTTGACATTACAGTAGATATCAACCACAGGAAAGGAGATTATCTCCATCTAAACCAGTGGGAAAATGAGTACTTTTGCATACTGCTGATGAGAGTATTACGTAGTACAATTTTCCTGAATGGCAATTTGTCAATACACTTGTCCTTAAAGTGTATTTATCATTGAAACAGAAATTCCAGTTTAAGGAATTTATCCTAAAGAAATAATCAGACAAGTGAATAGGAACTATGTGCATAACTATTCATCATAATGTTATTTACAATGACAAAAAAAGAGAATCTTTGGCTTCAAACAGCAGGGGATTGAGTAAATAGATTATAGCATATCTGTACCCTATGAATAAAAACAATGCTACAGCTCTATATTCATTGTGACCAGATAGATGTTCAAAAACTATTATAAATGAAAAAAGGATGTAAAATAGAAACACGTTACATGTGTTTTAGGCACAAAGTATGTATATTTGTCCAAAATTAGATATGAAAAACAGATTCAAATTCCAAGTCCACAAAATCTACATATGGTTTCTCAACCCACACTAACCTTTCTTTCTTTCTTGGATATATTTACTAGACAGATGAAAAATATGTGAGCTCTATAAGAGAAGTCAGGTAAATTCACAGTAGTTAAAACAATATCCAAAAAAGGTTAATACAGAACACACAGGCTAAAAGGAATATTTAACATATAAGGTAATAAATATAAAATCCAAAGGAGATCTTGAGATTAGAATAATAAAATGAAAGAAGGATTTCTATAAACCACTTTATTCTGAGATCGTTTGCTTTAAATCAACTGTACAAGAGCAAACTGAGAGAGAGCTCTAACATGTCAGCTGTAAGTATGAGGGTAAAAAAAAAAAAAAACTTAGGCATTTCATTTGACCGCTGGAGCTCCTGCCAACAGTCTAGCATAGCTGCTGAAAGGCCAACAACAAAAAAAAACCAAAGGATGTCTCAACATAGTACACTGAACAGATCACAGATTATTAAAAGGAATGAAAAAACTGAAAGAGGTACATACAGAAAAGAATATTAAATAACTAAAGCTAAATATTTAAAGGGTGTTATATGGAAATAAAAATAAAAATCTTTCTAGGAGGAAAATAAGAAATGTGTGAAAATTACAATGCTTAACACAGTACTGAGAAGAACTTCCTAGTAATTAACAAGTTGCCTCAAACTAAAGAAGCTCCCTACCACTGGAAGTGTTTATGGAGAGACTTACCAATCATCAGGAATGTTGTAAAACCAATTCCTGCACTAGAAAAAAATATTCGATGTTTGTAAAGGTCCTCCCCACCAAGTTTCTGTGATTCCCCATCCCACTTTTAACCATTAATGTACTTTTCATAACTAACAAATTAAAATTAAATCATACATCTCCAAAAATATTTAATTTTCTTTTACCTATTCAATTATGTAAAGCAACTCTGACTTTTAATTTTAATCATCTTTCCTTAGCTACAAGTTTTGACAAATTAGTTTTAACTATTCACTTGGATTCTGTCTTGAATAAAGGCAATAATATTGAGAGCATATCTACAGTGTAATTTATTTTAAGTAATTATTTCTCAACTATGGAAGTGTATGCAGAAAAAAAGACTAGAAGTAAGCAAGCAAAATTAATAAACAATGGTTATCTCTGGATGGTATGGCGAAGGTAAATGTTTGCTCTTTACATTTTTTTATACTTTTCAATTTTTCCACAGTGGATATTCATCTTTTTATAGCTGCATGGGTAGGAGGGTGGTGTTTGAAATAATTTCATTAGTATTAACAAATATATACTTTAAAAATCACAGAAATGAATGATCTGGTCATTGCACACAGATAAGTGGACACTTGCATATGACAATGGCCACATTGAATATAATCTTTCCTTCAAAAGTTATTTTAATCTAAAAGATCTTATTTTCTCTTGGAAATTCTCTAATAAGATGCATGTACATATAATACTAGAGATCATTTTTTTTTAACTGAATTATCTGATGGTTATAAATAATTCTAAACAAAAAATGAATAAATATATATTTAAATTTAAAATTACCACAAAGTTAAAATTTGCTTATTTTCTTTTCTTTTTGGTTCCATAAAACATAAACAACATTTTCTGCTGTTGTTTCATTTGAGCTACACAAAAAAATAAGTAGTAATATGAAGAATGGCATGTATATAAATAGCACTGCTGAGTACATAATGTTCTGTTAGTCTAGGGGCAATTATCTCTGTTAGCAGAGACAAATATCTGACACAACTTGTATGAATGAAATTTAGTAGACTGAAATATGTACGCTCATTCAAATAAAACTCTTTGCAAATAGAAATCTTGCTGCTACTGTAGTTTCATATCTGTTTCTTCATTTTTAAAATAAAGTGGTAGGATTAGATTACCTCTATAATCTCTTCCAATCCTAAATTCTAATTTACGACATTTTTTAAATTGTTCTAATTCGATCTCTATAGTAGTAATAGGGATGTCACTACCCTCTTCTCATCCTTTCTTCCTTTTTATATAATTTGTTAAATTACAAGAATGAAATCATGAAAAGGGCTTGCTCGGTAATTCCATGGGCCTGTAGGGTAAAGTTGTAGAAACTCCAATCCTTAAGCCTTATCCATCATTTCACTTATAAATTTCAAATACAAATACTAAAAGCAAACATACCATTGCCAAAAATAAGGACAATATGACTTTAAGAGCATTAATGAAATTTTTAAATGGCATAAAATAGGTATTTGTTCAAGAACATCAGTATCTGGGTACTCTTCTATCACACTCTATCTTACTGCTTCATCTACTTTCACCTTTATGTATTCTGTCCTTTATTAAATTATTGCTTGCATTCTTTATCATTTTAAGTAATATAATAAAAAATCCTTTAAAAGAATAAAAGTGTAATACGAATTTAAAATATTAATGCCATTAGTTTTTAAGTGAGTAGGTGGAAATGCCTATATTTTCTCTCTAAATAAATCATTCTAAAACTGACACTCCTTTAAAAGTTTAAGTGGCTTCTTATTTATGATGCTTAGCTTTAAATAAATTTTTTTTCCATGTAAGTTACTGGTCCTAATAAAATAATGTTTCCCATTAAGAAATAAAAGCAGAATATAACAGGATAGAGGACTCCAACAAGAGACTAGCAGAAATAATTTCATTATTTCATTATTAAATTCAAAAGTATATTTCTTCCTGAAGCTGCAATAAATGCTAGTAAAATTTTATTCCCTTCTGCTTTACAAAAGGTAATGATCAATTTTTTAAAAATATCTTATAATCTTAACATAAGCTTTTATTCTCTCAATGTATAAAAGTAACTATTTAACTTCAGGAAAACTAATTTTAATTAAAATTCCATAATAACTTCTTCTGGCTACAGTGGTATTTCATTATCATGTTATAATTTTTCCCAATAGGCAAGTACCACTGAAATAAATGGAGAAAACTTATAATCAATGGTTGGTATATTATTTAGCTGTAATTCACTAGTCATTATTAGATATCAAGAGAATCCAAGGAAAAGACTAGCCAAAGTCACAAACTGTGTAAGTTTTAAAATATGTTTACAAATTCTTTGACATTGCTCCCATCAAGAGGTAGGGCCTATGTCCCCTCCCACTGAATCTATGCCCACCTCAGCAACTCGCTCACAACTAAAAGGACATAGTGGAAATTACAGTATGTCACATCCAAGGCTAGCTCAGAAAAGGCTCTATAGCTTCTGCTCTTGTACTGTGGAAATGACAATATGTCACATCCAAGGCTAGCTCAGAAAAGGCTCTAGCTTCTGCTCTTGTACTGCTCACCCAGTTACTACATAGTAAGTCCAACAACTTGAAATCACCATGCTGGAGAAGCCACATGTAGGCACTCTGGTCAAGAGCCAGCTGAGCTCCCTGTGGACCATCAGCAACAACTGCCAGCCCTGTGAGTGAGCCATCTTAAATCTTCATCTCAGCTGAGCCTTCAGATAACTGCAACTGCAGCCAGCAACTAACTGAAATCACATTAGAGGCCCCAAGCGAGAACCTCCCAGCTGTCCTTCCCATATTCCTGAGTCATAAAAAAAAAAAAAAAAAAAGATTTTAAGCCACAAAGTTTAGGACAAATTTGCTGTGAAGCAATAGTAACACGAACAGTGGCTTATTCACTTTACAGAAAAAACTTTAGACCAACAGATAAGAGACTGAATGTCCATTTCCAACTCCACCACTAACTAGAAGAAATTCACTAGCCTGAGTAAATCAGTTCATTCTATGGAATTCAGCTTCCTCATGTATATATAAGAAAGTTAGACAAGATAAACTTTAAGGCCATTTTTAGATCTAGCACTTTTAATTTTTATAACCTTCAAAATGCCTCTCCTAATTCTCATTTTTGCTTCATTATATTACACAACTTTTCTAACTCAAGATTTGAAAATGTGTTCATAACCAAAAAGCAATGGCTCTCTAGTACATAAATCAATAAAACATAAATGACTCTTTTTGTGTAAAATATTATAATAACAATCTTAAAATTAAAAATTTCCTAAACTTATCACTAAAATTTTTCTATGATTGCCCCTGGGTAATTGTTTTATTTTACACTTTTCCATATTTTTCACTTCTAATATGTATATGTGACTTTTATAATCAGAAAAAAATATAATCCATTAAAATTTAAGATATGCATATCCTGTAACCTAGTAACTCCACAACTTACAGAACTATTTGTACATCTACACAAAAAGAAATCTAAGCATTGTGTCTTATAATAAAAAATTGAAGATTAAGAAAATGACTGGATATACTGAAGTTTATTCATATTTCAGAATACCATACAGTAGATGGAAATAAAAGTATAAACAAAGATGAATTTGTATAATATGTAACAGAGGAAATAAAAGGACACAAAATAGTATAATGTTTTTAATTTACTCATACACACACACACTGTACATTTCTATAAGCATGTATTTATTTAACTACATAAGAAAATGGTCTGTCAAGAACATCAAACTATTAACTGTAGTTATGCAGAGAAGAAGCCAGTATTAGTGAGAGTAGAAAGGGGCCTTTTATCTGAATTGTCTGGTAAAAATAACTATCATGTATTTGTATAATATTTAATCTTTTAATTAATTTTTTAAAGATAAACAATTATTTTTGTACTGTGCTTTAATATTCTTTCCTTTGGAAGAATGAGCAGAAATATCTATAATGTGACCCACAAGAGCTCAAAAATTCAAATATTTGAACCTCTTCTACACATAAAGCATTAGGACTGGAAACATTTATTAAAAGCCTAATTTGTATCTGGTCATGACAGGTTCTAACTTTATGTAATCCCATTTAATCCTAATATTAACCTGGGGGTCATCTGGGGACTGAGCATGCGATGTGGCAGTTTAAGTTAAATATTTGGCAAAAAGCACAGTGATATTATGAGACGAGATTCAAATTCAGGTCTATCTAACTCTAAAGCTCAAGTTTCTCTTAAAAACTAAAGTAGGAGAGAACCAGGCAAAATGGCATAGATGATAGAAGCTTTGCTCATTCCCTCCTGTAACCACATCAAAGTTGAGACAGAAACACGGAGCAAACGGCAAGCAGAGGTGCCTGGGGTTCTAGATGAACAGAAACCCCACCCCTATGGAGAAAAATAAGAAATCACCCTACAACAAACAGTTGGGAGGTAAGAGGGGGAGAAGATGCCAGGCTGCCTGGTCCCAAATAGCTGAGTGGGACAGAGGCTATGCCGCAGCAGCCGGCAGCTGCAGAAAACCCTTACAGGGACCATGTCCAAGAGCAGACTTTCAAGGTAATGGACCTGCTCACTTTGAGCACCAGGGCTGGGCTGGCTGCTCAGGCGGCACCAGGGACTTACAGGGGGACACTGAGTTGTCAAAGCAATGGCCAGAGGCAAGGCTTTCTCCCAGGCAGAAGTAATAGTTTTATCTATTGCTCTTCTGTTGAGCCCTCCTCCATCCCAGTGTGTGGACACAGCACTGCCATAGCTGAGACATCATCAAACTGGATAACAGGGGTCACTTCACTCCATCCAAGGATTCCCTGAAACTCCACCTCCCCCAACTCATGGCCCCACCCAAGCCACATTCAGTTGTGTCCTCAGCGAGTCCTATGCCACTTACTGAGCAGTGCCAAGGCTCACACTGGTGGCAGCTGATCTCAGTTTCTGGCATGGCTTCTTGAGGCAACTATAAGCAAAGCATCTATGGATTGCTTGCTGAATCTTAACAGGTGGCCCCAGAGGGTCACAGGCTGGGGCTAAACTTGGCCTGCAGCTAAACTCCTCTCAGGACTGTGTTACTGGACACCTACTACACAAAGCTACACTAATAAGACCAGGATATGGATATTTAGGAGCTTTGCTTAGCACATAGAAACAGACACAGAAAGGCAGCCAAAATGGGGAAACAAAGAAGCATGTCCCATATGAAATAGAACACAGCTCCAGGAAAAATGGAGTCAACAATCTACCAGATGCAGAGTTCAAAACACTGGTTATAAAGATAATCAATTAACCTAGGGGACGTGTAGATGAAGTCAGTGAAAACTTTAACAAAATAAACAAGATAAAAAAAACATAAAAATAGAGATGGAAATTATAAAAGAGAACCAGTCAGAAATAAAGAATATAATATCTGAGATGAAGAGTGTATTAGAGGGAATCAACAGAGTGGATGAAGTGGAGGATTGAATCACTGATACAGAGGATGGAGTAGCGGAGGATACCCAATCAGAACAACAAGAAAAAAAATCCAAAATAAGGAAGATAATTTAAGGCGTCTATAGGAAAACATCAAACATAACAACATTCGCATTATAGGGATACCAGAAGGAGAGAAGAGAAAGCAAGAATTTGAAAACTTATTTTAAGAAATAATGATGGAAAACTTCCCTAACCTGGTAAAGGAAATAGACATACAACCCCAGGAAGCTGAGAGAGTTCCAAAAAAATTAACCCAAAGAGGCCCACACCTAGATATATAATAATTAAAATGCCAAAGATTAAATACAAAGAGAGAATCATAAAAGCAGCAAAGAAAAGCAATTAGTTATCTACAAGGGAGTTCCTGTAAGACTGGCAGCTGATTTCTCAAAAGAGACTTTGCAGGACAGAAAAGCTTGGCACAAAATATTCAAAGTGCTAAAAAACCAGGATCTACAACTAAGAACATTTAATCCAGCAAAGCTATCGTTTAAAGTCGAAAGACAAATAAATAGCTTCTCAGACAAAAATAAGTTAAAGGAATTCAACAACACCAAGCCAGTATTATATGAATTGCTGGAGGAACTTTAAGGAAAAAAAAAAAAGAAAATATGTATCAAAAACACGAATAAAGAATGGTAATAACTACATATTCATCAACAAGTACCTTAAATGGAGAATTAAGTGCTCCAACCAAAAGATAAGAAAGCTGAATGGATAAGAAAATAAGACCCCTACATAGGCTGCCTAAAAGAGACTCACTTCAGATTAAAAGATACACACAGACTAAAAGGAAGGGAATAGAAAAAGATATTGCCTTGATGGACCTAGAGGATATTGCGCTGAATGAAGTCAGATAAAGACAAATACTGCATGATTTCATATACATGTAGAATCTAAAGAACAAAATAAACAACAACAACAATGGAAACAAACTCATAGATACAGAGAATATTTTGAGGGCTACTAGCATAAGGAAAATAGTCAACAATGTTGTAAAAAATATGTAAAGGAGAAGAATTTAGTGGGATGACCACTTCATGAGTTATACAGATCTCTAATCACTATGCTGTACAACAGAAACTAATATATTATTGTATGCCAATTACAATTGAAAAAATATTAATTGAATTGTGCAATGTAAATATGAGCAACTACTTGTCTATTATACTTCAATAAAGCTGGGGTAGAAAACAAGGGAAAAAAACTAGAGTAGATATCTCTCAACCCATTTCCAACAAAACTCAACTTCAACTTAAGCTTTCAAATGCCCAAATAATCCCATTTTTATACCAATTAGAAAATACAATAAATATATAAACTATAAAAAACACTTTTAAATAGACTAAAAGTCTAATTATAAAATGATTTAAAAACCAAAGAATCTAAAGTACCTTTAAATATATACATTAAATATTCATCACAGACTCTTAAAGTAACTCTCAGCTATTATCACAAAAATAGTGCATTATGAATATAGATGCTGAAATGAAGTATTTTGAAGTTATCACCATCAAAAAATATTTATTATATTTACACTGAGACAATTATAATTAAGGAACAAATAATTATATAAAACACATTACACACAGAAATTGCTGAAACTATGAATCTAAGAGGAAGGAAGAGAAGACCTAAAAAGCACAAATCAGAATGGTAATGAACAAAGAAAGACTGTATTTCAAATCCTCTATATGCCCCTTCAACCCATGCACACAAAAGGATCTCCTACTAGGACCTTACTACAAAACAGTGTTGTTGCATGCAATTATATACAACTAAAGTCTCCACCAGTACTTTAATAGCTAATCGGGAGAGTTCAGGCCAAAACAAAAATGAATGAAAAGTATCTATGTTGAATATCAGCTTTCCACATGCATAGAAATCAAATCTAATTCATGAAAATAAAGTAGAATTGTTAGCAAGGCTGTTGTAATGCTCAGTATATTAAAATAATATGGTTTTAATCAACCATATAAAAACTAACATAAAACTATAGAATTTTCTAGATCACATCAAGATATTTAGGTTATTTTAATAAAGGGTTCTATAATATCACTAAATTCATTATGTAATAGTTTTCTAAAGTTTCTACTAGTGATAGCTCCAAGGCTCCTTTCCTATCTTTTTGGCTTTAATTAAGGAAGTGCACATGCATCTATTCATTTTCAACTCCTGAGTATTACCAGATCTTGCCTTTTGAGAAGCCACTCCACTCCACTACATGCCCTTAATGAAAGTAGAATAAGCAGTTTAAAATCAAATCTATTATCTAATCACTTCCTTCTTTGACAGATAAAGAATTAGCACGCTTATCCATCATTATCCTCCTCTCACTTCAAAATGGAATTATTACCATTTTAATTTAAATATTTATACATTTCTGAAAGTCTATTTTAAATATCTGCTAAAAAAAATCACAAATAGTTTTCTCCATTTGTGATTATAGTAATACTACTACTCTTAGAAGTAACTCTAAAATTTAAAATAAAGCAAAAATTTTAGCTAATCATTTCCACCAATTTTTAAAAATAAGATTTTATCTTATTTAACAAACACATATAGTATTCACAATATGCCAGATAATACTGCTCTAAGTGCTTACAGTTATTAACTTATTCAATCCTCATAATAATGTCAGGAAATAAGTACTATTATTACCTCCATTTTACAGAAAAAGAAATTTAGACATGGAGAAGTTAAGACACTTGCCACAGTCACACTACTAATTGCTACAGAAGCCAGATTCAAACCCAGGTATTATAATTCCATAGTCTAACTCTTAAGCAGCATACTAAACTGCCTTTCCAATTTGTTGAAAACTCTTTAAAACTGTCTCCAAAATGAGACCCCACAGAATGTTGGATTTTGTGGGAGCCTTTTTTTTGGGGGGGAGGGATACTACCATAAAGTTTAAATGATAAGGTAATAAATCAATTATAATACTTCTATAACAGAAATCATGCTTTCAAAAGGAAGTTATTTAGCTCAGTTAATTTAATATTATCAAATCAAAATGGATTTTTAAAGAAAAAAGATATACGCTTTTATATGTAACACAATTTTGTTTAAAAACTCATTAAATCAATCATATATATAATGCAATAACACTATAAAATTTAAATTTATAAGCATTAATGTTATAAACAAATATATGTAAAAATCAATTTTCCGTTATAAATTTCATATTAGGAAAATACAGTATTGGTAAAAAGACATTAGAAATATTTATTAATACTAAACACTGAAATTTCAAACTGATAGTCGAGAAATGAATTATAAACAAGTAAAAATCTAGTTGCAGTCCTTTTTCTGTCACTAATTGTGTGATCTTGACTAAGGTAGTCCATTCTAAGCTTTGGTGTTTGTCTATCAAACAAGGAATTTAAACTAGATAATATCCACAAATCTGTACAGTTTTAAATTTTTTTAATTTTAAAAGTTAAAAGTTTTTTAAAAGTTTTAAATTTTAAATCTTACATCATCTGAAGAATCCAATTGTCCCAATGTCCCTGTTGCACCTGCGAAACCTTTGGAAAGGAAAAAAAAGTTGCCCTTCATATTTATATAATGCTTTAATTTAAAATTACTTTGCAATATAACAATATCAAAAGCTAAGTTTTGTTATAGTAAGACACCTCATTCTAACAGTTATCTTAGCGGAGTCCAACATTTATCTTTAATAAATTTAGACCTAATATTTTATACTTTGATCAGAAATCTCCAGTGAAAACCCAAATTTAATCAACACAAGTGGTATTTCAGAAGTTCTCCCTTAATAGTTTTAAATTATAGTTTACCAAAGTTCTGGGCTACTCTTAAATATAACAACTGCTACATTTTTCACTAGTTAGAACCAAGACCTTAATTAACTAACCAAATTCCATTTAAGAAAAATGCCTAATCTCTTCTTTGGCCCACCTATTCATTCTTGCTTCTAAATTTTTGTATCTTTTATTACTTTCCTTACAAAGAATGACACATTATTTAAATTTCTTCAATGATGAGTAAAGTTTGAGGGATTTCTGTTTTAATACAGCAAGTTACTATTGTCCAAGTTAACATTTAGACAAACCTTGAACTGCCAGACTGCTGGTGCCAGCAGATGGCTCCTGTATACCATATACAAGTTTGTCCTCAGGATATGTAAGTCCAGAGCTCTTCAAAGCTATAAGGTACTTTTCATGACTTTTTTTTGCACAAGAATTTTCTCCAAGACCTAATATTTAAAACAAAGTTAAAAAAAGAAAAAATATATTTTGTTCAAAATATATGTACAGCCAACTCAATCACTAATATATGCATATATAAAATAGGTGAATGTACTAATGAAGAGGAAACCCTAGAATGAAGAAAAGCTTCAGACAACATTTTTGTTCTCATGTTTAGCCTAACAATCCCAGAATGTACACACAGCATGTTTATAACAAATAATAAAATCTGCTAAGGAACTGAGCATCTAAAATATACCAGACACATGGGGCAAAATTAATAAATGATTCCTGCCTTCAAAGATGCTGAAAATTAGTGGTAAAGAAAGTCAGATAATATGATAAAAGACAATTATGTAGCTGACTTCACTATTTGGTTTGACAATCCATGCTCTCATAATACTGTGTAGCCAGATTTCCCCAAAGCAGAGTATTTAAGAAAAGCTTTCTGGAGAAGACAATGTCTGAGTGAAATTTTCAAATATTACAACTGAAATTACTGTTCATTCATGTTGTACCAAGCCTTTTATTGTCATATATAAGGAATCAAAAGTATAATTTCTATAGAAGTATCAGTTAAAACTACTTTATTCCATAAAATATTGAAAAGTTTAGGATCTAGAATTAAATAATCCTAGAACTAACTGAAGAAATAAATATATCAGACTATCTCTAAATAACTAACAATACACATGAAAATGTTCACCACTCTAAAGAAACAAGAAAAACTTCAGTTTTCAAAATATGCTGTTCATGAGCCAGTAAAAAAAAAAAAGCCATTTAAAATATTTACAAGATTTTAAAATAATTGATGTATTTATTATACTATAAATTTGAGCTAAAAAGTATAAAAACTAAAGTGTTTTATATAACAATATAGCATGCTACATAAAAGCATATTCGACAATTCCAAATTTTATAACTTGAATTCAACATTATAAAATCCTCAGCCATATTACCCAAAAGTTTAGAATACCAAAAATAAAGGCATAGAATGGTTGTTATTATTGTTTGGAGAAGGGATGTAGAGAATAATTATGAATATGTCACACCAAAAGTTAGAAGACCTGGGTTCTAGTCCCAACTTCAAAATAAGTTAGTTGTAAGGTCTTGAACCAGTCACTTAATTTTTCTGGGGTTCAGCTTCTTCGCCCATAAAAGAGGTATTCTTAATAACTTCCAGCTTTAGCAGTCTATGAAAAAAATCTACATTTTACTTTTAAGTTCTAAAATACTTAATAATTATAGTAATATAAGTAAATGTTAATGTTCTTCTAACATTTTACTCACCAGAAGTCAGATCTTTATAGTTTTGTTGGTTTGTCAAAACCTGAGTAAGAACAGACCGCATTGCTCCTCCCATTTTAGTTAGATCTTCTAAAAAGGAAATTTGAGGTTCCAAAAGCTGAAGGACTTTGTTAAGGTCTTTTTCTGATGGTACATCAGCTGCTAAAAAGATATATAATTACCTTTATTTAAAATACTTAGATAATAGCAATATTTTATTCTTTTAAATTATAATGAATTAGATGACAGTATTTTATAATCAAAAAAGTTAATAGAAGAACTCTGTTTAGAAAGTAGGTATCTACTCAGCACTCAGCCTAGGGTGAGTAGACCTGCTCAGGAATTCAGTTCTATAAGAAAGAGTTGATGCAGAAAAGAGATAACTTCATAAAGTATTAAGAATTTGTGTAAAAAGATTTCAATTGAGGGCCCTATATTTCCAGATATATAAATGTAATCATAAGATAGTATTTAAGAAAAAGTTAAGATAATTCCCTAAAATAGAACAAGACAGAAATAAAATATATTGAGTGTACTATAAAAATATTATGACAGAATTATGTCAGCTCTAAATTTAAACCTGTGGAGCAAATAACACATCTTCTATCATATTCCAAAAATACAGACTCATGTTAGCTGCAGGTCAAAGCAACTAAAATGAAAAATAACTGTTTTCATAGACACGAGTGTTTTTACTAAAGTAATTTAAAAACACCAGACAATGCGTGCCTAGTAGAGATAGAGGGAGAAGAAACAAACTTTAATAGCAACTGGAAAAGAATATTTAAGAGAAAAATAAAGAGAAGTTTTAAAGAAATTGAGGTCTGAAAGGAAAAAGTAAATGGAGAGATTTAGAACTTAGCTATAACTGGTAAAAGAATGTATATAAGAGACCTGTGTGCCCAGAAAAGGAGACATCAATTTCATTCAACATTTATTCAGCATCTACTCCATGAATGGCACTGAGAAGCAAAGCTTAATAAGGCATAGTTCCTATACCAAGGATCTCACAACAATTTAGTACAATGATAATCTGTGGATGAAATTCTAGATAGTACTCTATCATAATAGAATTGCATATAAAGTCACTTTAACCCTATAAAATGATTATTCATATGCAAAAGGCCAAGTATGTTTGATTGAAAGGAACTCAAGTAAACTGTAAAACCATGTAATTTCTGAACTTCCATTACCACAAATTAGAAAATTTCAAGCCTTCTTTAATTTTCAAATCTGGGGGGTTTTTTTGCACAAAAGAAATGAATGCTGAGCACAAGCGGTTGTATAAAAAATAAAACTTTGTGAATCGAAGTTCATGAAGCTCATCTTAATACAAAACGTGCTTCCATTCATTCCTTTATGTTTTCACATAATGGTAACAATTATCAAAGCTATGTATCTATATCATCTACCTTTTACAACTACTAAATGTTGCTGTAGAAAAAAATTAATATAATACACTTTTGTACAAATTAATCTGTGATTAAACTAATGGTTAAGTTTTAAGGTTCTGACAATAAATAATTTCTACCTATTGCTTTTCTAAAATAAGACACTTTAAATACAAAAAGTAAATTCCCAAAAAGTCTGTTAACTAGTGTATGAGAAATCATACAGAAGGCAAGTTCAATAATCCAGCTGGTCTCTGGTTCCTTTATGCCAGAGTAGTCTGGGACTAAATCACAATATTTCTTTCTATGTTTAAGTCATGTACTCTGAGAGAAATAGAAGTACTTAAAAGATTACATACTTTACTAAAAATATAGAAAGTATTTGCTCACAATAAAGGTAATGTGATTGCTTTAGGTGTAATGAAGATGCTATATAGTATTTCTTCACACTTTAAGGATGGGGGAGGGATAGACAAAGATAAAGATGTATGCCATAGTTTCAAATTGGATTTAAGATTATTTACAGTATTAAATAAGTTAAAACTTCCAAAGTAATGGAAAATGCAGTCCATTATATGATAAAAATTCAAGTGTCATTAGAAAGGTAAACAAGATTACAAAAAGTTAATAAATTTGTTTTATACCACTAACTGATATCCATAATAGAAATTAATAGATGATATCTAAATCCAAATATTTAGCTAAAGTATATTAATCAAGATTGTGAATAAATCTTAAAAAGTAAGAAATTTGCATGCTTCTTTTCTCTTTTCAACACTAACATATGTTCTACCAGTAACGCAGGAATAAACCAATTGACCCTCTCTCATAAGTTGTTATATATGGAGGGGAACAAAAACATATAGACCTCTACCAAAATAGGGGAGGAAGGAGAAAGAGAAAGATATTGGTAAAATAGTAGTTTAATCTTAGAAAAAAAACTAAGATAAATTCAAATATTTCCAGGATTTCTTAATTGTGCCCTATCATAATTACATACAAAGTCACTTTAACCCTATAAAATGATTATCTGTCATATGCAAAAGGCCAAGTAAGTTTAATCAAAAACATCTTTGATTCCAGGAGCACAGAGTGACTGAGTCAACTACAAGACATCTATGAGTTTATATAATTAATATTTAGTGTTTTTATTTAGCATTTCATAGTCATAAATAAAAATTGTTAAGCAGAAAAAATCTGAAAAAAACAACTCATTATTAATGCTAAACTTTGTTCATTGGGAACTTGAAAAGAGTACTAACAAAGAGTAGATTAAACATACCTGGTTCGCTATAGCCTTCTCTTAAGTATTGAATGAGACAAAAAATAAATCTTGGAAGAACAAATTCAGACATCATCAGTAAGTCTTTGGGAACACAGGGAATATTTGAACTTGATTTAATTTGATGCCTTTTGCAAAACCTGTAAAATGAGAAAGAAAAAAAAATTAACAGTGATGTCTAATCTGTCAGATACAGTAGTCCTATTTACAATATCTATAAACAAAATGTAAGCAAAAAACAAAGCCAAGTATTCTTCCTTTATGATTTTTAAGACAGCAAGTTAAAAGAATATAATTTTAATAGGCCTTTGAATCAAAAATGGCACTGAGGAAGAATTATTCCTAATAAAAGGCCATATTAGCTAGGATCCAACTAGAATATAAAAAGAAAATCTCATTACAGGATTTATATTTTTAACCGCAATTTATTACCTTAACTACTTTATTACACCTATCCTTTATAAACCATTAAATATAAATTGATCATTTCCCAATAATTTGTATTCTTTAAACTATTTCTAACTTATTGCATAAGTAGGTAAGTTATATAAATACTTAAAGTTTATTTTAAAAATTTAAACAATTAAGTATACACATTCCAGTTTTATTTATACTTATTTTAAAGTATGACTGGTATATCTGAGCAAAAATAAACTATTCTATGTTCACAATCCAATGATCACAAAAAGGTACTTTGTGACCAAACATAAAATAACCAAACTAAACATATAAAAATGCCTAAAAATAATCTTATTAGGAAAGGCGTAAAAAGTATTTTAGCTGAAAACTAAAAGGATCTGAATAGAGAAAAGAACACACCCAAATGGAAAAACCATGTTTTTAATGTCAGTTCCACAAAACTTAATGCCACTTGATTTCAACCCCAATCACGAGCTAATTCTAAAGTTCAAATGAGAGTATATGTGTGAAAAACTTGGTAATACGTGAAAAAAAAAATGATGATAGTGACCTAAATCTTAAAACATATTACAAAAGCTATTGTAATTAAAAATATTTGGTAATGTGATAACATCAATGGACCACATGGAGTTGAAGCAGACTATGTAAATTTGTGAATTTAATATAAAACTGTGGCATCTTGGTTCAATGTAGTGGGCAAAAAACAAACTTTAGGACAACTGATTCTTGAAATGCAGAAAGTAAATTTGACACTTCTTACACCACAGGCAAAATATATTCCATAGAGATCAAAATGAAATGTAAAAAGAAATTACCAGGAGAAAACCAAACTCTCCCTCTACATTAACTCAATCTATAGAAAGTCTAAGTAAGACTTGAAACCAAAAGCCATAAAAGATAAAAACTGACTACGTAAATCAAAAGCTTCTATGCAGAAGACAATTATAAACTGGAAAAAATATTTATAATAAGTAAAATAGGTAAAAGATTAATATCTATGATCTATGAACTCTCAAAAATGAATAAGAAAAAGAAAACAATCAATAGAAAAATCAGGCAAGGTCATGAATGCTTCACAAAACATGTACAGAATAGCCAATATACATGTGAAAGGATGTCAAGTTCTCTAATAAATCAAAGCAATGAGTCATCAAATCAGCAAATAAAACTGAATGAATAGCTTCCCTTTTTTTAATTGATGTGATTAATTAATTTGGTAGGCCCAAGAGACTCAATAACCACATGTACTATGTAAAACGATTCTAAAAAACAAACCTGAAAAGGGCATTTTTCATACATTCAAAAAGTCTGATTGTGAACTGGATACTAGTCCAATAGATAATTGTATTATGTGTGATAATGACACCATGTTTATATATGGAAATGTTCATAGATATTTGATGATATTAAGAAATTATTTTTGTGTGTGACAAATTCCATGTAATTTCATGTACGTGTGGAATCTAAAGGAAAAAAAAACCCATATACCCATAGATAACTGAGATCCATAGATACACTGAGAGAACATTGTGATGGTCACCAGATGAGAGGGGGTTAGAGGGATGGGTAAAAAGGGAGAAGCGGGAAGAAGTACAAATTGGTAGTTACAAAATAGTCATGGGGATAAAAACTATTACATAAGGAATATAGTCAATAATATTGTAATAACTAGGTATGGTGTCAGATGAGTACTAGATTTATTGGGGTGATCACTACTTAAGTTACATGTGTAATCACTATGTTGTACACCTGAAACTAATACAATATTGTATGCCAACTATAATTGAAAAATTTTTAATTGTTTTTAACTTTAAATGCCACCAAAGGAGTTTTTTTCTAATAAAAGATAATACTAGTTAGATTCATTATGCTGCTTTTATATGTTTGAAAGTTATATATGCTTGAAATGTATTGAAAATCTCAAAATTTTTAAAAAGAATGTTTTCTTAAAGATAAATACTGAAGCATGTCAGGGTAAGACAACATAATGTTTGGGATTTGCTTTAAACAGTAGTGGAGATGAAAGGAGCAAGGTAGGAAAAACTTCAGCAAAGAGAAAAAGGGCAAATAAAGAAAATGTGGCAAAAATCTAAATAATGTTGAGTCCAGTGATGGATATATGGAGATTAAATGTTCTGTTGTCTATCTTTGTGTATGTTTGAAAATTTGATAACACAAAATGTTTTTTCCATCTTGCAGATTGGGGAAGATTTATTTTACTATGTTATTGTTGGAAAAGATGTTCAGAAATTTTCATTATACATATAGAAGTATAAATAGATCCAGTTTTTGGTACCATTTTGACAATATCTATTAAACCATTAAGTGTTCATAATCCTAGATGAGCATTTTATTTCTAAAAATTTATTAAATAAAAATATTCCTAAATTTAAAAGAATACACTCACAAAAAAAAGTTAAAAACAACTCATGTGTTCAGTAACAAAATGAAGGTTAACTAAATTATGGTAGATCCATAAAATATTTTGTACTTGTTAAAAAGAATGTGGTAGATCAACAAGTAATGAAGCAGAATTCTAAGATAATTCTGCTAAGATAAACAAAGTAAGAAAATAATTGCAGAGTAGTATATATATATATATATATATATTATAATCTTTTATAAATAAAACTTTAGAGAAAGAAAAAGCAAAAAAAGTTGAGATATGTAAGAAGAAAAATTATATTTACAGAAATGTACACCTAATTTGGTATAAACTAACTAGAAATAGGATATAACATTTTTACTTTCTATATTAATTCTACGTATGTAATGTTTGAATTTTGTAAAAGAAACATTTATAACTTTGTAATGAAAAGGAAAAAATTGTATCAAAAATAAAAAAACAATAATAAATATGCCATTCATTGGTTTTAGTTCCACAATTTAATGTATTCATTCTAAACCTCCTTTGGTATATAGATTCCTTTGAGAATCTAATAAAAGTTATAACTCTTTCTTAAAATATATATATACGCACACAAAAAAATAAAACATTCAAAGGATTCACACACTGCTGTAGTTTATCTACCTTTAAGGCAGAGCTTCCAATTGTTAGGTCCAGCAGATTACAGAAAAGAAGTATTGATTTCCTCAGTCCTCTAGGCAGACAGAAGAGCAGGGTCTGAGTAGCCTCCTCAGTTGTCTCAGTTCCCCACCCAAACATCATTTCTACATCTTACTTCATATTATGAAAAAGGTAGCAATTATTGCCCCTAAGGTCCAAACCTTTATTTAAAGGGAAATATGAATTTAAGAACCTCTTTCAGCTAGGGCACACAAAACCTATGTAAAATCAAGGAAACTTTAAAAATGCTACAATTTCTATTTTAAAAGCCTTTGAAGATAAAAAAAATCACAGGTCAGAGAACAAGTGGTGATATAAGATCATTAAAGTACCTACAAACTAAGTGTGAAGGAGAGAAAAGAGATGGAAAACCAAAACAGAAGAATGAGAAAATATACTGGGCACAAACAATGAAAGGCTTCATGACTGAAAAGAAGGAAGAGAAAACGGAGCAGATAAAGGAGGGCACAAGAAAGCTCTCTTATACACTCTGTGCAAGAAAGAAACTAATTCAAAAGAGCTACTGGGCGGAGACTGAAAAACAATTTGAACAGTGTCAAGTGGCTTCAAGGAGTAAAATTTCAACCTGGAACAAGCCCAAGGGACAGCAAAAAGGGTCCAAGCAACCTAGGAACTGGGGTTACAGGAGTGTATCAGATGACTGTGGATTGAACAAATTAATAGCGACAAGACTAAAAAGAACCAAGCTCTGTGAGTTAGTTTAAATAACATAGGACAGTCCAATATGAAAGTAACATACAATAAGATGAATAAACAAGATTGGTTTTTATATTTTAAACCGACCATACTGTGAGAACTAAAGCATCTTAGCAAATGTTCAATAAAGGCTTGATGAAACAAAGACTTAATCTAATAGTAGAACACCAAAAATGATTTCAAGGGTGTCCAATTCAAGAATAACCAGGAACTCACTTAATAACCTCCGTTTTTCAAACATGCTTTGAAGAACCACTGTATGCCTGGCACTTAGACCTAAAGAATACAGGGGCCTTGTTCTCATGGTACTAACTTTCTATTGTGAGGGAATGGGGCAGTAGAGGACAGAGAAACAAAATAAATAAATAAATAAATATGAGTAAGAAGCTCTATGAAAATAATCGGACAGCATAATTTATAGAATGTATCCATTAGGTTCCTTTAATTGAGTTTGTCAGGGAAGGCCTTTCTGAAGAGGTGATATATAGGGTAGAGGTCAAATGACATGAAAGACCTAGACTAGACATGCAAAGTTTTATATGTAGAGCATAGTATCAAGAGACCTGGCAAATGCAATTGCACATAAACAGGTACTAAAGATTTCTCCCCAAGTGAACAGCAGGAGAGTTTTCCAGACAACTGTAATGACTCAAAAAAAAAGAGAGAGAGAGAGAGAGAGAGAGAGAGAGAGAGAGAGAGAGAGAGAGGAAGTAATGTGTTCACATTAGCAGTTCACAGGTCACAGACACTTTCTCCAAGGAACCCAATAGTTTTTACTGATTAAGAAGGTTAAATATTCTGTAATGGAGCAGGATGTTGTGGCAATAATAGAATGGTCAAATAGAACTACATAAACAGTTGATAAAATAACCTCTCAAAATTTTATTTTACCTCAGGTTTTTAAAAACTTTTATTTAAGTATAAGAAACAAAAAATTGCCCAAAAGGTAAGTATGCAGCTCAGTGATCACAACAAAACTTAAATAACTAAAAGCAGAATTCCTAGACTCTAAAAGAAAGGAAGGGGAGGAAATGAGGTAGGAGAGGAGAAAAAAAAAAAGGAGATTCCAGAGGTCCATTTGGAAATTACTGAGACTTGGAAGGGAGAAAGGAGGACAAGAAGAGGCCAACTAAAATACTCAGCCACATACTTCAAAAATGTAAAAAACATCTGAGATAAGCTTCCCTAAAAATTAGCCTTTGGCATGTGTATCCCATTTCCAATTTAGCACGAATAACAAACAAATACACTATTTTGCATATAATGTAAGGTAGTTCACAGAGATCTCTGGAATGTTGTTCCAGACTAAAAGCCCCTAAAATAATCTGTTCTCTTCATTTTCCAAAGGGGAACTTTCAGAAACACTAAAGGACAAATCTAACTGATAAAAATTGTTAAAAAAAAAAAAAAAAAAAGAAGAAAGAAAAAACCCTCCTGAAGATCATCAAAGGCATACCATAAAGATATATGTTATCTATCTAAACTAATCTATATATTTACTATGACCTCAGTAAAAATATCAATAAGGAATAAAAAGTTCATTCTAAAGTTCCTAGGGAAAAGTAAGAATAGCTAAAAAAAATTCTAAAAAATAAGAGTAATGAAGATAAAGTAGCTTTACCAGATATTAAAACTTGTTTTAAAATTTAAATAATCAAAACTGTATCTAGCCATTAGGTAGCCTACATTCTAGAGATTAGAGATAGACATTAATGATAAATACAATTAAATAAACTGTACAATAAAGAAAGGAGGAATCAGGTCAGAAATTCAATCTGAAACTCAGCAGTATGTGTTCTTGTACCATTTCTCTAGATAGACATTTCTACATCTCTAATATGTATGGCTTAATTAAAGTATAGATTCATCTTACGTCTAAAATTGTTAAATTACATGAATAGTTAAGAAATAAAAGGAAACATTTTAAATTCCATCTACACAGGTTTAATATTATTTGTTGGGCCTAAAGTAGTAGGAAAGCAAAAGCAAAATATTTATAAAAACTAAAAGTTCTAAATTCAATTACAGATTGCATATAAGATCAGAAGACTTGAAAGTAAAATTAGAAAAGTAAATATGTTAAATTATTTAGTAAATAAATTATAAATTGAACAATGTGGTAATGGCACATGATAAAACATATCCATAGACAAACAATTGTGGGTCCAGAAACAGAATCAAATAAATAAAATTTAATTTATGACAAAGGCAGATTTCAAATCTATGAGGAAATATGGTTCAATCAGAAAAATATTATTGAGATAATTGAGTAACCATCCAAGATTTAGGGCAGGGGGAATCTCCTCACAACTTATACCACAATAACAGATAAATAAAACCCACATCAAATATCTACGGATGAAAAATACATTCTCAGAAACAAAAAAATACACCAATGAGATTAACAGATTAGAAATTAGAAAGAAAAGATCAGTTGATTTACTGACATAGCAATAAGAACCTATCCATAATAAAGCACAGAGACTGAGAAAATGAACAGAGAGCCTCAGTGAGGTGTGGGATAACACAAAGTCTTGTGTTACACTGGAATCCCACAAAGCAGAGGAAGAAAGACAAAAAAATGTGTGAAGAATGGCTGAAATTTTTCCAAATTTGTTAAAAAACCATAAAATCACAGATCCAAGAATTCATCAAATTCCAAGCAGAATAAACTTTTTTTAAAGGCATACCAAGACACATCATAGTCAATTAGTTGAAAATCAGTGATAACAAAATAATCTTCAAATCAACCAGAAGAAAATGATCCATTACATACAATGCAACAAAGATACAAAAGATAGCAGACTTTTCATCAGAAACTGTGCAAGCCAGAACACTATAGAGAGACATATTTTCTTCCAAGTGCTGGAATAAAACAACCTATGAATCTAGAATTCTTCACATAGAAAAATATACCTTTAAAACTGAGGATTAAACGTTCAGACAATATCTGAAAAAATTAACTGCCATCATAACTGTATTATAAGAAAAAGAATAAGAAAGAGTAAAGAAAGCCTACGAGACTTATGGGGCACCACTCAAAAAAAAAAAAAAACAATGTAAAATTCTGGGAATCATAAAGAGAAAAGAGAAAAACTAAAAATCTATTTTTTAAAAAAATGTCTGAAAACTTCTCGAATTTGGGGAAAGACATAAACATTTGGCTCATACGGCCCTAAATTCCCTAAATAGGTTGAACCCAAAAGGAGTTACACTGAGATATATTATAATTAAGATGTCAAAAGTGAAAGACAAAAAAAAAATCTGAAAACAGCAAGAGAAAAGCAAATCATCAAATAAGAGCCTTCATAAATCTGTAGGCGAATCTCTCAGCAGAAATCTCACAAGACAGGAGTGGGACAATACATTCAAGATATTGACAGAAAAAAAAATAACTGCCAACCAAGAATACTATGCCCAGCAAAGCCACTCTTCAAAAATGAAGAAGACATAAAGGCTTTCCCAAACAAAAAAAGCTAAGAGAGTTCATCACTACTAGGCATGACTTATAAGAGATGCTACAGGGAATTCTTAAAGCTGAAAGAATGCTAATTAACATTGTGAAAACAGAAGTATATAAAAATCACCAGTAAATATATAGATAGTAAAACTCAGATTCTCTATTATTGCAAATATGGTATGTAAATCACTTTCAACTCTCATATAAAAGTTAAAATGATTATATTACAAATAACTACAACTATAATAATTTGTTAGCAAATATATAATATAAAAAGATAGAAAATGTAACACCAATAACCCAAAAGTGAGGGGAGGTAGTAAATCTACAGAGTGTTAGGTTATCACCTTTAAAAAGACTCTTATAACTATAAAATATTTTATGTAAGTCTTATGGTAACCGCAACAAAAAAATCTGTAGTAGATACACAAAAAAATTAAGAGCAACAAAACAAAGCAGGTTACCACAAAAAGTCATCAAATGACAAAAAAAGATAGCAAGAAGAAAGGAAAAAAGGAACTACAAAACAGAAAACAACATGCAATGTAAAATGACAATGTAAGTCCTTACCTATGAATAAATAGTTTAAATGTAAATGGATTCAATTATCAAAGTGTAAGACACAGAAAGGCTGAATGAATAAAAAAAAAAAAATACTAAGATCCAAGAGACTCAATTTAGCTTTATGGCACACAGAGGCTGAAAGTAAAGAAATGGAAAAAAATAATAATCTAAGCAAAAAATAACCAAAAGAGACAGGAGTGGCTATACTTAAAATACGCAAAACAGACTTTAAGTCAAAAATGGTCACAAGAGACAAAGAAGGATATTACAATAAAAGGGTCACCAAGAAGATATAACAATTGTGAATTTTTATGCGTCCAACATCAGAGAGCCTAAATATATAAAACAAATACTAACACAACTAGGAAAAATAAACATTATATAACAATAGAAGAGGACTACAAAAGTCCACTCTCAACAATGACATCCAGACAGGATATTAATAAGGAAACAGCAGGACACTACAGATCGAATGAACATAGAAAGATATATGCAGAACATTCCATTCAAAAGCAGCAGAATACACATTCTACTCAAGAATGAAACAGGGCATTCTCCAAGAAAAATCGTATGTAACATCACAAAACAAATCTTAAAAATGTCAATAAGATTGAGATTTTATTGAGCATCTTTTCTGAACACAAAGGTATTAAACTAGAAATTAAAAAAGGATGAAAACTGGGATACTCACAAATTTGTGGAAATTGACACACTCTTGAACCAATGGGTCAAAGAAGATATCAAAAGAAAAAATTTTAAATATCTTAAAATAAAAGTGGAAACAATACAAACCAAAACCCAAAAACCATTTTAAAAGGAAAATTGATAGCACTCATAAATGTCTACATTAAGAAAAAAGACCTCAAATAAACAATCAAATATGACAGTAAAGAACTAAAAAAAGTAAAATATAAGCCCAAGTTAGTAGTAGAATGAAAATAAAGAACAGAGCAAAAATAGAGAATAAAAAATAATAGAAAAGATCAATAAAACTAAGAGGTTTTTTTGAAAATATAAGTCTTTAGTTAGACTCAATGAGAAAAATGATTCGAATTAATAAAGTTATAAATTAAGGAGAAGATATTACAACTGATACCACAGAAATACAAAGGATCATAAGAGACAACTATGAACTATTATATGCCAACAAACTGGACAACCTAGATGAAATGGATAAATTCCTCAAAACAAACCATCTAAGAATAGTAAACAAATAAAAAAAAATAGAAAATCTAAATAGACCAATAAAAAGTTAAGAAGATTGAATCAGTATTCAAAAATCTCTCAACCAAGAAAAGCCTAGGACCAGATGACTTCTCTGGTGAATGTCATCAAACAGACCAGATGACTTCACTGGTGAATTTCATCAAACATTTAAAGAAGAATTAACACCAATCCTTCCCAAACTCTTCCAAAATATTGAAGAGGAATAAACACTGCATTACTTTGATCCCAAAGCCATATAACACTACAAGAAAAGAAAACTACAGGCTAATATCCTTGATGAATATTGATGCAAAGTTTCTCAAAAAGCAATGTTAGCAAACCAAATTCAAGAGCACATTAAAAGATCATAGACTGTGACCATGTAAGATTTATCCCTAAGATGCAAGGATGGTTCAACATATGGAAACCTATCAATGTGACACCAGATTAACAAAATGAAGGGCAGAATTCATATGAAAGGCAGATGGGAGAAAACAAAAATTTAAATCATTTCAATTAAATAAATAAATAAGAATTCATAAGATAATCTCAACAGATACAGAAAGACCATTTAACAGAATTCAATACCCAGTGATGTTTAAAAAAAAAAAAAACTCTCATCAACTGGATACAGAGGAATTGTATCTCAATATAATAAAGGCTATATATGACAAGCCCACAGCTAACATCATACTCAATGGTGAAAAGCTGAAAGTTCCTCATCTAAGAATAGGAACAAAACAAGGGTACCCACTTTTATTACTTCTATTCACCATAGTACTGAAAGTCCTAGCCAGAGTAATCAAGTGAAAACAACAACAACAACAACAACAACAAAGAAATAAAAGGCATCCAAATGAGAAAAGGAAAAGTAAAATTATCTCTGTTTACATGATGGCATGATATTATATATAGAAAATCTTAATGTCTGCACCTAAAAACTGTTAGAAACTAATATTACTAGTTGCAGTATACAAAATCAACATATAAAATTAAACTGCATGTTTATATAGTAAAAATAAACTGCCTGAAAGAGAAATTAAGAAAAAATCCCAAATACAATAGCATCAAAAACAATAAAAAAACATAAAAATAAATTTAACAAAGATGTTGGAAGACCTATGCCCTGAAAGCTGTAAAACACTGATGAAAGAAGGCAAATAAATGAAAAGACATCCATGTTCATGAAAGAAAAGAACTATTATTGTTAAAATCTCTACACTATCCAAAGCAACCTGTGGATTCAATGCAATTTCTATCAAAATTTCGATAGCATTTTTTATAGAAATAAAAAAAAAATCCAAAAATTCATATGAAACCACAAAAACCACAAATAGCCAAAGAAATCTTAAGAACAACAAAGTTAGCGGCATCACACTTTCTGGTTTCAAACTACATCATAAAGCTATAGTAATCAAAACAAAGTTGTTTTGGTAAAAAAAACAGACACGTAAGCCAATGGCACAGAATAGAAACCCCAGAAATAAGCTCATGCATATACTGTCAACTAATATTCAACAAGAAAGCCAAGAATACACAATGGAGAAAGGACAATCTCTTCAATAACTGGTGCTAGGAAACCTAGATATTCACATACAAAGGAATGAAATGGATTCCTTTCTTAACGTCACTCACAAAGTTAACTCAAAATGGATTAAAGACTTAAATATAAAACCTGAAACCACAAAAGTCCTAGAAAAAAAATTTGGGTAAAAGTTCCTTGATATTGGCCTTGGCAATTATTTTTTTGGATATGACATGAAAAATACAAGCAACACAAACAAAAATAAACAGATAGAACTACATCAAACTGAAAAGTTTCTGCACAGCAAAGGAATTGATGAAATGAAAGGGCAATCTAAGGAATGGGAGAAAATATCAGCAAAACATTTATTTGGTAAGGGGTTAATATTCAAAATAAATCATATTGATAGCAAAAAAGCAAATAATCTGATTTTAAAATGAGCAGAGGACCTGAATAGAAATTTTTCCAAAGACAACATACAAATGACCAACAACTATATGAAAGGGTACTAACATCACTAATCATCAGGTAAATGTAAATCAAAACCACAATGAGGTATATCACCTCACATCTATTAAAATGACTTCTGTCAAAATAAAAGCAAAGAAATAACAAATGGTGACACAAATGTAGAGAAGAGAACTCTTGTTCACCATTGGTGGAAATATAAATAAGTACAGCATTATGCAAAACAGTATGGAGGATCCTCAAAAAAAAATAAAACTAGAAATAGCACATGATCCAGTAAAACCACTTCTGGATATATATCTGAAGGAAATTTAATCACTATCTCAAAGAAATATCTACACCCCCATGTTCATCATAGCATTATCACAATAACCAAGACATGGAAACAACCAAGTGTCAGTTGACAGATAAATTAATCAAGAAAATGTGGTATATATAATACATATGTATATATGTTACATACATACACACACACATATATACAGCTGCCCCTTGAACAACACGGGGTTAGGGACACATTTAAAACTGCATGTAACTTTAACTCCCCTAAAACTTAACTACTAATAGCCTACTATTGATTGGAAGCCTTACCAATGACATAAATAATCAATTAACACATATCTTATATATGTATTATATACTATATTCTTACAATAATGTTCAAAATATCATAGAAATACGTTTATAGTACTTATTTTAAAAAATTCTCAACTATGTGGACCCATGCAGTTCAAACCCATGTAGTTCAAGGGTCAACTCTATGTGTGTGTATGAAAATCATTCAGCCATAAAAGAAGGAAATCTTACTATTTGTGACAACAAGAATGAACGTGGCATTATGCTAAGAAAAAAAAGTCAGACAGAAAAAGACAAATATTGTTATAATCTCACTTACATGTGAAAATCTGAAAAATGTCAAATTCATAGAAACAGACAGTAGAATGGTAGTTGTCAGGGGCTGGGAGGGAGAGGAATAAGGAGTTATTGGTCACATATACAAACTTCAGTTATAAGATAATCAGTAAAAAAATAAAATAAAATAACCATGAGAGGTGGTAGATATGTTAATTAACCTTACTGTGGTATACATATATATGTCAAATCATATTATTCACTTTAAATTTATACAGTTTTGTAAATTATACCTCAATAAAGCTTGTGGGGGAGGATCTAGGCTCCATGGTATTTTTAATTAAATGACAATGAAAAATTATCTTAGTTGAAGAATCTATTATATATAGTATTTTAATACCAGCATTAAGGCTGACTCTCTCTAAACTCTAATCTCAGTGCACAATTACTTAATACTCTCCATAGCTCTTTTTAGTCTTTAAAAAAAAAAAAAACCTTCACCATCTTGAGATTTTATAATAGCTTAAATTCATTTTATATTAGAATTAAAGTAATATCAAATATTTATCAATATTTAATTATTTCTTAGTGTTGCATATTTTACTAAAATTCTTTAATCTGCATATAGTTTATATATGCTTTCCTATGTATGTAAATCTGATAACATAAAAAACACTTAAGATTTACTAATATAAAAACTCAGAGTCTGAGTTAAAACCCCTACTCAACATTACCCCAAATAAACTTAAGGGATGGTAGCACTTTCCTTTTTCTCAATGAGAGAGTTTAACCCTAATCACCAGTGTTAATTTCACGTTTATAAAAACCCAAACCTCTTTTCTTTCAGAGTACTTAATTACAAGATGGTAACTGAGTTAGTTATGATAAATATAATTACCAAATCTAATGTAACAAATTACATTAATACTTTCAGAGATAAAGAACACTTACATTTTAAATTTATTTCTATTGTTTAAAAAATAAACAATATACAGCTATCCCCGCATTTTAAAACTTCACTTTATGCCACTTGGCTTTTATGGGAGATATATATTAGTACCTGTTTTCACTAATCAAAAAAAATCCAAAGAGAATTTCTGCTTTTACGAAAAAGGGCAAAAAGTGAAAATAGTGTTCTGCATTTGTTTTCCAGCAAGCTCTTATAGACGCAGCACGCACCTCAAGCAATGAAAGTGGCACCACCAAGCTCCTTCCCCAGGAACTACACTCAGCATCTTAGCATCAAGACAACATAACTTTGAACTGTGTCCATAAGCACCTGTGTTTTACCTCAATTTATTTTGAGCATCCATTAGCAAATTAAGTCCTAAGGTAGCAGTCGCCAACCTTTTTGGCACCAGGGACTGGTGCTCCTAAAAGTATATAATGCCTGATATTCTAAGGTAGAGCTGAGGCGGTGATGCTGGTACTAGGGATCGGCTAAAATACAAATGAAGCTTCGCATGCGTTCCCCCACTGCTCACCTCCGGCTATGCAGCCTGGTTCCTAACAGGCCATGAACTAGTACCAGTCCACAGCCTAGGGGTTGGGGACAACTATCTTAAGGTATGAGAAAAGCCTAAGAGAGCCCATAATGGTGTCACACTTAGTGTAAAACTGGACATAATTAATCATTTCAATAAAGGTGAACAAAACAAAAACACTGTACATGCACTAATCTTGCCTGCATCCACCATATCTTATTTACACACAGACAGAAAGAATCTTGAAAGCTGCTAAAGTTAGTATTCGTTCTGCTAGTAGCAAAGTGGTCTCTTTTATTCAGTATCCAGTAATAGATAAAACAGAAAGTCTATTGCTTGAGTGGACTGATGGCTGTACAAAGTGTGGTGTCCTGTTATCTTACACTTAAGGAAAATCTGTCTTTTTAATAAGTTGAAACAGAAAGCAATGAATAATGATCAAAGTGTTGCTAAAGTTAAATATGAAGGTAGTCATGGGTGGTTTCACAAGTTTTCAAGAAGGCAGCTTCATAGCTTAAAAGTTACTGGACAGAGTACTTTGGCTGATACCTGAGCTGCTGAAAAGTTCTCGAGAACTGAAGAAAATAATTATAGAAGGTGGTTATTTGTATAAGCAAGTGTTTACTGTGACAAAAGTGCAATTTGTTGGGGAAAAATGCCAAGCAATACATTTATTTTGATAGAAAAAAAAACCAGGCTAGGGAACACAAGGCACAGGACAGATTTATCCTAATGCCTCTCAATGCCACTAGTGATGCTATCTGTCCTTAGGCCTCCACTGGTGTATCATTCAGAAAAACGCAGGGCACTTAAAGGTGTTGATAAAAATATAATTTCTATTGCATTTCATTCACATCTAAGCAGTTGGAATAGCCAAGTTATTTTCTTCTGAGTACATAAGTGGATTCATTAGTCCTTTTGTTGAAAAATACTGTACAGAAACTAACCTCAATAACAAGTATCTTCTGATTGTCAGTAATTGTGCTTCACATCCACCTAGCATTACCAAGTATGGCAGTAACATTTGTGTTGTGTTCTTACTGCTGAATATGATGTCAGTTGCTACAACCATGTAACCAAGGCCTAATAGTACAATTAGGGTTCACTATATGCAAAATGTGATAAATTTTATTGTAAGTGCCACTGACAGAAAAGGCAATTCAAAAGCATCTTTACAACAGATCTGGAAAGAGTACAATCTAAAATTGGTAATCACCAACCTTGGAGATGTTCTCAACAGGCTAATAGACTCTATGAGAAATGATGTTTAGAGGAAACCATGTCACAAAGTAGTGAACAATTTAAAGGCTTCAAACCAACAACAATAAATGTGGTAACAGTGACTCTGACTAAGGAGACTGGGTTTGTGGAAGCTGATGAAGATAATGCTGAAGAGGTTGTGGTGTCACACGACCAACAACTTACAGATGAAGAGCTCATGCAATTGCAAGAGTAAAGGCTATGAACTGAAACCTTATACAACAGCAAATGGTCCCAAAGTGAAGTCGTCCAGGAACTAAATACATAGCACTTGCATTAGATTTTCACTATGACTGACAATACTGCAATAACTGCAGAAAAGTATGACTTTAATTTTGAAATGGCATGTAGGTTTAGGAGAGGTTTGCAGGATGTTCTGAGTGCCTACAAAGAATTGTACAATAAAAAAATGTGGTGAGGCAAAAGCAGTTAAACATGTTGTCATATATCAACACTTCCACATCAGCGACAGCAGATCACTAACCTTGAACCTCAACCTATTGAGACAGGCAGACACAGAAGGTGTAAACGTTAGTGACATGTCCATCCTGATAGATTTAGACAATGATGAGATGTTAACAGATGACCCTCTGTCTCTTTCACCTACACCCCAGCCTCCTGTACATCCCACCAACACAACCTTCAACAACTCTGCCTAACATACCATTATCAACACCTCTCAGCCTTCCAGTGTGCTCACTGTCCTCCTGATTCTGGTAAGTGAAACTATATTGTACATATATTATTTCTACTTTATATAGGCTGTGAATTTATCATTTCTGCTTTTACTATGTTAGTTTATTTTAGGTTTTATGTGTTATTTGGTATGATTTGGTAGGTAATTTTGTTCTGGGAATGCTTTTTTCCATATAAATTAATGGTAATTACTTCTACACTTTATGCCATTTCTACTTACAAAGGTTTCATAGGAATACTCCATTTTCTAATAGCAAGGGATACCTGATGTACTCAGGGAAACTGTCAATCAGAATTATTTAATAAGTTTCTTTTTTTCTCTTCCTCTTTCCCTCCTATGCACATATATATATGTGTGTGTGTACACACACACACACACACACACACACACACACACAAATTCATGCAGATTTCAAAGAAACTAAAAATATTCATGAGGAAAAAGAAAATTTATTTATATTTTCAGAACCAGCACATCTTTGTAATTATCTGACCAAAAAAAAAAAATCTTCCGATAGCTTATAATGAACCCTGATCAAGAATAAATAACGAATCACTGCTAGACAAAATGGAAAGTCTTCAAAAATTGCCTCCTGTCCCAGTCCTCTATGATCTCTGTTCACCTAACCTGTTCCCCATCTTGGATTCCTTATTTTACCAAATGGCAGCACCATTTTCTCAGACATTCATAAGTCCTCCCTCCCATCTTTCAAACTAGAATTCAAATGTTTAAGTGATTGTTAGTTACATCTACACTAGTATATGATAAGAAAAAAAGATAGTATTAAAGCCAAGCATATGTCTATTGAAAATTAACATTTTTTCATAGTACTTTAGTTTGGATGAGATCTCAAATTATTTATTTAATGGTTATTCACAAGTTTGCTAAGAATTTTAATTTATTGGGAAAGAATACACATTTTTAGATTCAAAATACCATAATTGTATTATAAAAGACAACAACTTTTTTCTTACTGAGCCAGATAGTAAATATTTTAGGCTTTGAGAGGCATATAGTCTCTGTCACAAGTACTTTAGCTCTGCCTCTGTAGAGTGAAAGCAGGCCATAAAACAATATAAGTAAATAAATGGGGTGTGTTCCAATAAAACTTTATTTACAAAAACAAGTGGCAACTCCAGGGCTGTAATTTGCTAACTCCATTTTCTTCAAGGATCCAAAGGATGTAGAGCCATAGAATATAAATTGCAAAAGTCTGCCTAATCTATTAATCAAATTAATCCATTATTCCATTGGTCTATTAATCAAGAGGCCAGTTCTCTTAGATTATGAAGAAGTATTTAAAATACAAAGATCTCAACAACTGCTTCAAAGATCTATGGTATATCTCAACTACAAAATAAAGAGTTGGTAGTAAATGATCCCCAAGGTGTATTCTAGCATTACAATGTACACATTTACAAATAAGCAGCCTAATGCCTGGAGCGATTAAATCATACTGCCCTCTCACCCAAAAATAACTACCAGGAAAAAATAGTTATGGAGGGCAAATTATAGGCAATATGAGCACCTCTAAAAAGGTGTGTCTTAGTGCAAATGGTTAATCAGTAAGCAAATGAGTGGTTCACATTTCAAAACAATATCTATTCAACAGACTCCGATTCAGAAGACCTGGATCCCAGCTATGCCAGTTACTACTCATTAAATAAGACTCACCTTTACCATTAACTTCCTCCTCCATAAAATAAGGACAATAATATCTACTTCACAGATTGCTATCTGGGGAAGAAGGGTAAAAAAATGTAATGCAAAACAGAAAACTAAGATAGTGGATGCTAATAAAACCATATCAAGAATTGCAATAAATGTGAATGGTCTAATCATACCAATTAAAAAACAGAGACTGTCAGGTTGGAGTGAAGAAAAGTAAAACCCAAATATCTCCATATAAATGTCATAGAACATTATGTTACTTTTAAATGTACAACATGATTCAATATTTGTATGATCACCACAATAAGTTTAGTTAAGGAAAGGCACTTTAAACAAACACATAAAAATATATTTAAGTTAAAAGTAAAAGAATGAAAAGAGATATGCCATACAAATTCTAACTCACAAATATCTAACCAACCTTCTAAATAACAGGCTGATACCTAACTTAAAAATTAAGAAACCTGACATTACATGTTTTCAGGAAAATCTACCCATGAAAGCAGATGAGGGTAGACTTCTAAGAAGGTGTGAGACTTCTTCTGTAAAAGTAGGTAGTGCTCTCCCAAAATTACAGCAGAAAGCAGATTTTCTGGGAGCACATATACAGAAGGAAGTCTATTTAGGAGAATAACCAAGGTAACATAGCTATGAGAATATAGCAAATGATACTAATTAAAAGAGTTAAACATTTCATTTAAAAATATACTTGTTCTCTAAAAAGGAATATGGGCTATAACACTTTTCCTCAATCTGTTATAATCAAAGTACTACTTAACTCTAAAGAGAATAAAACATTATAATGATATTATTCTTTGCTCTAAAAATATACTTTATAAATAAAAGTGAATTAAATAAAATACATATCAAAATAAGGGTTTTTAAAAACCTTACACTTCAGTGTGTTTGCACTTCAGCCCAAAATAGAGTAATAGGCAGTGGATTTACCCCTCATCCATAACAACAACAAGCAACAAACAGGTAACACATATAAATCAATGGTTTTCAAGACATGGGATATAAATTAATGAAAATGAGAAGCAAATGCAATGAGCCCTATGGGTGTCACAGCTTACTACCTTGAGAGAGTTTCAAGGTCACAACAGAAAGAAGAATCGAATGGAGCCAGGCAAACTTCCTGAGCTGAAGAGACAAAACTGAGAGTCTAGGAAAATCAACAAAGCTAAAGTTGATAAGACAAAGTTCCAAAAAGAATTCCACAGAGAAATAATTCCAGAAATCTACACAGGGCACCCCTGAGTATTCACCAAGAATGATGTCTGTTCCCAGCAACCAGACTGGAAAATCTCATAATTCATGGGAGATTAGATGCTCTCCTTGGTAGTGGGGAATAATTACCCCTAGACTAAGGGCACTTCTCCACACCTACTTAACCAATCATAAAAGCAGAACTTGAAAGAAACAAACTGTTTCCAAAACAATTAACTCTATATCAAAACAAAGTTCAAAAATATTCATAAACAGAAAAATTTTAAGGATCCAACAAGGTAAAATTCACAGTATCAGGCATCCAATGTCTAGAATACAAAGAAGCAGAAAAAAAAAAAAACAATCTATAATAAGAAGGATAATCAATCGAAAGTAATCCAGGATTAACATAGATATTAAAATTACCAGAAAAGAACATTAAAGTTATTGTAACAGTATTCTGTATGTTCAAAAGTTGAGATATGAAGGATACAAAAAAGTTGAACTTCTAGTTATTAAACTACAATGTTTGAGATAAAAAATGGAATGGATAGATTAACAGGTTGAACAGGACAAAAGAAAAGATGAATGTACCTGAAAATATAGAAATAGAAGCTAACAAAAATAAAAATAAAAGATAAAGATAAAAAGACCTCCCAAAATTTAAAAAGCATCATTTAGCTATGCTTCAAACAGCCTCATATGCATGTAATTAGGGGAAGGTAGAAAAATATATGAAGAAATAATGTTCAAATTTTTTTCAAACTTGGTTAAAATTATAAACCAATAGGGACAAGAAACTCAAAAATACCCAAGCACAAAAAATATGAAAAAAAAATTACACTCAGGCACATCATAACCAAATTGCTCAAAAGCAGTGTTAAAGAAAAAATCTGCAAAGCAGCCACAGGGGGGAAAAAAACAGATTCGATTAGATACAAAGAAGCAAAGAAAAGAATGACAAAACATTTCTCTTTGGAAACAATGCAAGCAAGATACCAGAACAATATCTTTAAAGTACTAGAATTCTATACCCAATGAACTTATCTTTCAAAAACAAAGGCAAAAAAAAAAAAGGGGGGGGGGCAAAAGACATTTTCAGACATACAAAAAAAATGAAAAAATCCATCACTAGCAAACCCGCACTACAAGGTATGTGATGAAGTCATCCAGGCAGAAGGAAAATGATACCTGGTAAAAGTATGGACCTACATTTAGTAGCAAAGAGAATTAGAAATAGTAAGTAGATAGGTATAATTTTTTTATTTAAATTTATTTTACAAATTATTGACTGTGTGTAAATAAAAATAATGCATTCAGGGGTCTATGAGCTATGCAAAAATAAAATGTACAACAGGATAAAAGCTAGAAGAGAAAAAATATAAACAAACTATTACCAGGTTTCTATGCTATACTGTGATAAGTTAAAGATATATACTGTAAACCATAAAACAATCAGTAAAATAACAAGATGATAACAAGCTAATAAACCAACAAGAGGTAAAATGGAAACAAAAAATAATCAAAAGAAGGCAGAAAAGAGGAAAAACAAAAAAAGGCTTGATAGGATAAACAGGAAACAAATAGCAAGATGATAGACTTAAATCTAACCATACCAATAATCATATCAAATACAAAGGGTCTAAATATTATTGTCAGAGATTATCAGATTGGATTAAAAAAAGCAAGGCCCAACAAGATCAACTGCGTACAAAAAATGGGATTTAAATTAAAAGATACAAATAGGTTTTTTTGTTGGTGTGTGTGTGTGTGTGTGTGTGTGTGTGTGGTTTTTTTTTACACCTACAGCACCTGGTCTTCCTAGGTGGTCTCCCATTCAAGTACTAATCAGGCCAGACCCTGTTTACAAATAGTTTAAAAGAAAAATAATTTTTTAAAATATCATGTTGCTACTAATTAAAAGAAACATGTATGACTATATTAATATCAGACAAAGTTGACATTACCAGGAAAGAGGATATGATATAATGATAAAGGAGACAATTTACCAGGAAGACATACAATCCTAAATGTACTGCTAACAAAAGAATTCCAGAATCCAAGAACCAAAAACTGACAACTAAATGCAAGGAGAAAGAGACAAAGCCACAATTATTCTTGGAGACTTCAACACTCCTCTCTCAGTAATAAATAGAATAAGTACAAAGAAAATCAATAACAATGTAGAACACCTTAACAACACTACTAACCAATTTGACCAAACTGATATTTATAACACTATACTCAACAACCTGATAATACACACATTTTTCAAGGGCACATGGAACATTCACCAAGACAGGCCATATTCTGGGCTATAAAAAAAAACTTAAAAAATAGAAAAAGGAAACCTTAATTTTAAATGAACTGATATCATATAAGTATATTCTCTGATTACTACAGAATTAAACTAGAAATTGCTAATACATAATCTGAAAATTCCCCCAAACTCCTATAACCCATGAACCAAAGGATACCACAGAAAACAGAAAATGAAACACTCAAGTGGGAAAACATTTTGAAAGTTTTTTTAAAAAGTAAACATTATGTTCTTAATGTCATTCAACTGTACTCTTAAAAAATTAAAATGTCAAAGTTAAAAATATATATAAAATCACAATAATTTAATTTTAATTATTAAAAGTTAAACATACATCTGCCATATGATCCACTCATTACACACCAAAAAGAAATTAAAGACAAAGACCAAAAGTACACAAACTATAAGTGATGGAACAAAAGTTCATAAAAAGCCTGGATGCCCAATGATACTAAAAAGCTGCTGAACTAGTCCAGAGCCACAAAACAGTAAATGTCTTCAACGTTTAAGCCACTATTAGCTAGGATTTCTGATGGGGGAAAAAAAAATGATACCAATGTTTTTCTAAAGGAAGAAAGAAAAGGAATATCTACAAACAACTATTTTAGAGAGATATATAAATCAATTTTAGAAATGCTGATATTAAGCTAATGGCAATATATCCAAATGGACAAAATTTCCCAAAATTGGTATGACTCAAAATAATAGTTCCCTGGATTTAACCAATGAAACTTAGGTTATTTAAAGTTACAGATTTCTTTACTATAGCATTTTTTAAAGATGTTATGCACTGCAGACAGCCAAGAAGACACAGCATGTAGTATTTCCCAAGTTTGACCATGGTACACATCCTTTCAGTACAAAATCTCTGAAAAACACATCTAGAGGTACAGATATGAATATAGCTGATCTTTGGAACTGAGTATGCTAGAAAGAACTCGCACTAAAATATGAAAGGATAATTCAATTAGAAGATCACCATTGTGCAACCACTAGTAAAATAATGGATCTGGACAATGAAAATCAACAACTGCTAAAACCTCTAACATGCTAGGGAATTTTTTAACAAATGGATCAAGCTGACATACTTGAATCTACTAATCAATCCTAACATTAAAGGAGACAAAAAGACATTCTGTGGTTCCTGCTATAATGCTACAGGAAGAATAAAACACCATTATAAATTTTTCTTGCCAAAAAAGAAATAGAACCTAAATTTGATCAAGACTCCAGATTCACTACTGGTTTACAGGAAATGATGGACAGAGGAAAAAGTTAAAACATCACAGAGATGCAATCTATAAAACTCAAAATGTGAGTTACTGCAGGTAATTATAGAGAAGAAAAAGTGGGGGACTATAAATTAAAAGAGACAAAAGATACAACAACCAAATAAAATATGAAGACCTTGTTTGGATCCTAATTCTAAATCATCCTGAGAAACTGAAAATGTGAACACACAGTGAATATTTGAAAACATTAAGAAATAAATGTGACTATTTTAGGTGTGGTAACAGTACTGTAGTTGTTCTTTTGATAAAATATAAATAACATAAAATTTATCACTTTAACCATTTTTAAGCATACAGTTCAGTGGCATTAAGTACATTCTCATTGCTGTGTAATAATCACCACCATCTGTCTCAGGATCTTTTTCAAAATCTTCTCAAACTGAAACTATGTACCCATTAAACGATAACTCCCAATTCTCCCCTTCCCCCAGCCCCTAGCAACCATCATTCTACTTTCCGTCTCTATAAATTTATACTATTGTAAGTACTTCATATAAACAGAATCAAACAATATTGTTCTTTTGTCTCTGGCTTATCTCACTTGGTATAATGTCTTCAAGATTCATCTATATTATGGCATATGCCTGAATTTCACTTTTTTCTTTTTACTGTTTTTTGTTTTGGGTTGTTTAATCATTTTTTTATTTTTGATTACAGTTGACATAAAATATTATATTAGTTTCAGGTGTACATCATAACAACTAAACATTTACATAGCTTACAAAGTGATCATCTCAATAAGTCTAGTACCCATTTAACACCATATATAGTTATTACAGTGTTAACTATATTCCTTATGCTGTACTTTACATCCCCTAGACTATTTTTATAATTCTCAATGTATACATGTTAGTCACTTCCACTTTTTCACCCATCCTCTCAATCTCCTTCCATCTGGCAAACATGAAAATGTTCTCTGTATCTATTAATTTCTGTTCTATTTGTTTATTTGTTTATTTTTTTAGATTCCACATATCAGTGAAATCATATATTTATCTTTCTCTGATTTATCTCACTTAGCATAATACCCTTTAGATCTATCCATGGTGTAGCAAATGGCAAAATTTCATTCTTTTTTATGGTTGAGTAATATTCTATTGTGTGTGTGTGTGTGTATGTGTGTGTGTGTACACACACACACACACATACACACACACACACACACACACACACATCTTTATCCATTCATCTATCCATACATAGACACTTAGGTTGCTTCCATATCTTGGATACTGCTGCAATGAACATATGCATGCACAAGTCCCTTTGAAGTAGTATTTCAGGTTTCTTCAAATAAATACCCAGAAATGGGATTGCTGGGTTATATTTTTAATTAGTTCTATTTTTAATTTTTTGAGGAAGCTCCATACTGTTGTCCACAGTGGCTGCACTAATTTACAATCTAACCAACAGGGCACGAGGGTTCTCTTTTCTCCATGTTCTTGCCAACACTTTTTCTTTGTTGATTTACTGATGACAGTCATTCTGACAGGTATGAGGTGATATCTCATTGTGCTTTTAATATGCATTTCCCTGATGATTAGTGATGTTTCATATATACATTGGCCATCTGTTTCTCCTCTTTGGAGAAATGTCTATTCAGGTCTTCTGACCATTTTCTAATCAGATTGTTTGTTTTGGTGTTAAATTGTATAAGTTTTTTATAAATTGTGGACATTAACCCCTTATCGGATGTATCATTGGTGGGGATTACATCAATAGGGATTGCATTGAATACCTTCTCCCATTCAACAAGCTGTATTTTCATTTTGTTGATGGCTTCCTTCACTGTGCAAAAACTCTTTAGTTTGATGCAGCCCCATGTTTATGTCTTTTGCCTCCCTTGCCTGAGGAGACACAGCCAAAAAAATATTACTAAGAGTGATGTCAAATCGTTTACTATTTTTTTGTAGAAGTTTTGTGGTTTTGGTTATATTTAGATCATTAATCCATTTTTTGGTTTACTTTTGGATACTGTGTAAGAAAGTTGTCTAGTTTCCTTATTTTGCACATACTTGTCCAGTTTTCCCATCACCATTTATTAAAGAGACAGTCTTTCCCCCATTGTATAGTCTTGTATTCTTTGTCATAGATCAACTGACCATATAAGTGTGGGCTTATTTCTGGACTCTATTCTGTTCCATTGATGTGTGTGTGTGTGTGTGCGTGCGCGCCAGTACCATACCATTTTGATAACTATGATTTTGTAGTAGAGTTTGAAATCAGGGAGAGTGATACCTCCAATTTTGTTCTTTTTTCTCAAGATTGTTTTGGATATTCGAGGTCTTTTGTGGTTCCATATAAATTTTAGGATTTGTTCTAGTTTTGCGAAAAATGCCATTGGTGTTTTTATTGGGATTGCACTGAATCTGTACATTGTGTTGGGTAGTATGGACATTTTAAAGATGTTAATTCTTCCTATTCATGAGCACATGTCCTTTTTTATTTGTAACTCCTTCAATTTCCTCTGTCTTTTAGTTTTCCAACTACAGGTTTCTTACCTCCATGTGTTACATTTATTCCTAGGTATTTTACTTTTTGATGTAATTATAAATTATTGTTTTCTTAATTTCTCTGATAGTTCATTACTGATGTATAAAAATGCAACCAATTTGTGAATGTTAATATTATATCCTGCTACTTCAATGAATTTATCAATGCTAATGTTTTGTTATAGTATTTAGGGTTTTCTATATATGGTATCATGCCATCTGCAAATAATAACCATTTTGCTTCTTTTCCAATTTGGAATACTTTTACTTTTTTTTTTTCTTGTCTAACTACTATCAGCAGGACTTCCAATATCATTCTGAATAAAACTGGTGAAAGTAGACATCCTTGTCTTGTTTCTGATCTTAAGAAAAATGTTTTTAGCTTTTCACCATTGAGTACGATGTTGGCTATGAGTTTGACAAGATGGCCTTCATAATGATAATGTTAAGGTATATTCCTCTATTCCTACTTTGCTGAGAGTTTTTTTTAATCAAAAATGGATCCTGAATTTTGTCAAATGTTTTTTTCTGCAAGTATTGATATATGATTATCTTTCACTGTGTTTATGTGATGTATCACATTGACTTGTGGATAATGAACCCCTAAATCCCACTTAATCATGGTGTATGATCTTTTTAATGTGTTGCTGAATTCGGTTTGCTAATATTTTGTTGAGGACTTTTGCACTAATGTTCATTACGGATATCGGCCTATAGTTTTCTTTTTTTGTAATGTCATTGTATGGTTCTGATATAAGGGTAATGCTAACCTCATAAAAAGAATTAGGGAGCCTTCCTTCTTCTTGATTTTTTTAAATAGTTTGAGAAGAGTAGATGTTAATTCTTTGAATGTTTGGTAAAAATCACCTGTGAAGCCAATTTGTCCAGGACTTTTGTTTGTTGGGAGTTTTCTGATTACTGATTCAATTTCATTAGTTTTCAGTCTATTCAGATTTTCTGTTTCTTCTAGATTCAGTCTTAGAAGATTTATGTTTCAAGGAATTTATCCATTTCTTCCAAGTTGTCCAATTTTTTGGCATATAATTGTTCATAGCATTTTCTTATAATCCTCTATATTTCTTGGTGTCAGTTGTCAATTCTCTTTTATTTCTAATTTTATTTATTTGGGTCATCTCTTTCTTTTTTGATGAGTTTGGTTAAAAGTTTATCAATTTGTTTATCTTTCCAAAGAACCAGTTCTTGTCTTCATTGATCTTTTGTATTGTTTAGACTCTATTTCGTTTATTTCCACTCTGATCTTTATTATTTCCTTCCATCTACTCACTTTGGGCTGTTTGTTCTTCTTTTTCCAGTTCCTTTAAGTGTAAAGATAGATTGTTTGAGACTTTTCTTGTTTCTTGAGTTAGGCCTGTATTGCAGTGAGTTTCTCTCTTTGTACTGCTTTGGCTGTTTCCCATAGATTTTGGGTATCATTGTATTTTCATTTTCATTTGGCTCAGGGTATTTTATCACTTCTGCTTTAATCTCATTGTTTAACTCATTCACTGTTTAGTAGCACATTATTTAGCCTCCATGTATTTTTTGTTTTTCAGTTTTCTTCTTGTAATTGATCTCTAGTTTCATATATTGTGATCAGATAAGATGCCTGATGTCATTTCAACCTTCTTAAATTTACAGACTTGTTTTGTGGCATAACATGGTCTACCCAGGAAAATATTCCATAAGCGCTTAAAAAATATGTACATTCTGCTGCTCTGGGGTGAAATGCTCTAAAAATATCAATTAAATCTATTTGGTCTGATGTGTCATTGAAGGCCGCTATTTCCATGTTGATTTTCCGTCTGGATGATCTAGCCATTGATGTCAGTCCTCTAATATTACTCTATTACTGTCAATCCCTCCCTTTATGTCCATCAATATTTCTTTTATATATACAGGTGTTCCTATATTTGGTACAGAAATGTTTATAAGAATTATATCCTATTGTTGAATTGAATCCCTTATCATTATGAAATGTCTTTGTCTCTTGTTACATAGCCTTTGTTTTAAAGTCTATTTTCCTGATGTAAGTATTGCTACACAAGTTTTTTGTTTGTTTTCATTTGCATAAAATATCTTTCTCCATCCCTTTATTTTTAGTCTGTGTATGACTTTCAATCGGTAGTGGATCTCTCGAAGGTAGCATATGTTTGGGTCTCGTCTTCTTCCCTATTCAGCCATCTTATGTCTTTTGATTGGAGAATTTAGCCCATTTCATTTAGAGTAATTATTGACAGGCATGTAGTTATACCATTTTAGTACTCCTATTTTTTTATCCTTTTTTTTCTCTTCTACTTCTTAAAGAAATCCCTTTAACATTTATTATAGTGCTGGTTTGGTGGTGATAAACTCCTTTAGCATTTTCTTGTCTGGGAAGCTCTTTATCTGTCTTTCAATTCTGAATGATAGCCTTGCTGAGTAATCTTGGTTGTAAGTCTTTACTTTTCATTACTTTGATCATTTCCTGCCAATCCCTTTTGGCCTGCAAAGTTTCTGTTTAGAAATAACCTGACAGTCCTATGGGAGCTCTCTTGTAAGTAACTGCTTTTCTCTTACTGCTTTTAAGATTCTCTCTTTGTCTTTAACTTTGGCATTTTAATTATGATATGTCTTAATGTGAGCCTCTTTGGGTTCATTTTGTTTGGGACTCTTTGCACTTCTTTGACTTGCATGTCTATTTTCTTTGCCAGGTTAGGGAAGTTTTTTCCAACATTACTTCTTCAAATAGGTTTTTAATCCTTTGCTCTCTCTCTTCTCTTTCTGGTACTCTTATGATGAAAGGTTGGTACACTTAATGTTGTCCCAGATGTCCCTTAAACTATCCTCATTTTTTTTATTCTTTTTTTTCTTTTTGTTGTTCTAATTGAGTGTTTTCCACCACCTTGTCTTCCAAATTGCTGATTCAGTCCTCTGCTTCATTTAATCTATTGATACCCTCTAATGTAGTGATCTCCAATCTTTCTGGCACCAGGGACCAGTGTTCCTATAAGAATCTAATGCCTGATGAACTGAGGTGGAGCTGAGGCAGTGACATTAGAGCTAGGGAGTGGCTGCAAATACAGATGACGCTTGGCTGCTTGCCTATCGTTTACCTCCTGCTGTGCAGCCCAGTTCCTAACTGGTCACAGAAGGTACTGGTCTGCAGCCTGGGGGTTGGGGACCCCTGCTCCAATGTATTCTTTATTTCAGTTACTGTACTCTTCATTTCTTACTGGTTCTCTTTTATTTTTTCTAGCTCCACTTTTTATGTTTCCTATCTCTTTATTAACGTTCTCACTGAGTTCATCTATTTTTCCCCTAAGTTCACTGAGCATCATTATAACCAGTAATTTGAACTCTGCATCTAGAAGATTGCTTGTCTCCATATTCTTAGGGGTTTTTTTCCTGGGGTTTTGTCCTGTCCTTTCTTTTGGGACATGTCTGTCTCCTTATTTTGGCTACCTCTCTGTTTCTATGTATTAGGTAGATCCGTTATGTCTCCCAGTCTTGGAAGAGTGGTCCTATGTAGCAGGTGTCCTGTGAGACCCAGTGGCACAGTCTCCCTTTTCATCTGAGTTGGGTACTCCAGATTTGTCCCTTGTGTGGGTTGTGTGTACATCTTTTTGTTATAGGTGAGCCTTGGTTGCTGTTGGCACATAAATGGAAGGGACTGACCTTGAGGCTGATTAGTTGTACCTACAGTGGAGGAGCTGTTGTGTGCAGGGGCTGACCCTATAGAGCAGGATTCGCTTTAGCAGGATTCTGGTGCCTGCCTAGTTGGCCTTTTGGGTATATCATCTGTGGAGATGGTTGGGTGGTGTTCTGGTGTGGTCTGAAGCTAGCCACCAGGTTCTGAGGCCTCTTGGGAGGTGGTCTGGAACAAGCCAAGATCAGCTACTACCTGTGCCTGGTGCAGAGTCAAGTGAAAGGAGCTACAAAGTGATCTGCAGATGGCTATCACCTGTGCTGGGCTTGGAGGCTCCTGGGAAAGGCTAACTGCCACTCTAATGCCAGGCTTGCAACCACTTAGCAAGGGGTACAGGTTACACCAAGGACAAATGCTGCTTGTATGGAATCTGTGGACCTTTGAGAGATTTCAGGAAAGTCCACATCATGAGCCAAGACAGGCCATTTCTGTAGAAAAGCCACTGGAAGAAGGGTGCTTGAGTAGGGTGGGGCAGGGTCTCTGGGAATCACCAGAGTGGAACAGTGTCACACATGTTGCCAGAGACTCAGATTTGGCACCACCCATGCCTCCTTGCAGATGGAAAAAACATTCAACAAAGGAACAATGGTGTCTGCAAGCCCTTCGAACCCCAAGCAAGCTGCCCTGACCCCTTCCCCTCCAGCTCTTACCTTTAAGCTACTCAATTCAGCTCCCCTTCACATGTCTCTGGCACTGCTAGAGCTCAGGGTGAGTGAGTCTGTGAGTAAGTAAATACATGGGCCCTTTACAAGGAACACCCTTCGTCTCACTCAACCAGAGTCCCTGCTGGTTTTCACAGCCAGAAGTTATGGGGACTCCTCTTCCCTGCACAGGTACCCTGGTCTAGGGAGCTGGCATGGAGCTGGGATCCCTCACTCTTCAAGTGGTATTTCCACAATTGAGATATCTCTTCCATTTCTTAACCACTACACCATGAGTGAGGGGCCTGCCTGTTCCTCATCCCCACTCCTGTTACCAGTTTCAACATGGCTTTTTCTTTATATCCTCAGTTATAGAACTTCTGTTCAGCCAGTCTTCGTGTGGTTCCCAACAATGACTGTTCTTTAATTTAGTTGTAATTCTGATGTGGTAGTGGGAGGAGGGAAGCACAATATTTACCTACTCTACCAACTTGAATCTGGACTGAATTTTATTCCTTTCAAAGACTGAATAATATTCCATCTTATGTATATAGCACATTGTGTAAATCAATTCATTTGTCAAAAGATATTTGTATTATATTTTATTTTTAAGAGTTCGCATCTCTTTACTAGGTGTCTTATAATTTAATTTTATAATTTATAAAAATATTTATAAATTAAATTATAAGACACCTGAGATTTGTTTCAAAATACTCCAGTATGGGAGAGAAGGGCAGTGGGAAGAGGAGTAACAGATGAAATAAGATATCACTTGTCCCTTATCAGATCAAAAAAGATCAGAAATATTGATAATACCATGTATACTGGCCACAATGTAGAGGAACACGATCTTCTATACTTTTTGGTGGAAAAGTAAATAAATTTCTTTGGATGGCTCTATGAAAGTTTCAAATGAACATTTCCTTTAACCAAGATATAACTTCTGGGAATTTATCCTCACACACATAAACACAAAGAAGTATGTATAAGCATACTGACTGCAACAGTGCATATAGTCCAAGACTAGAAACAATTTAAATGTTTATCAGTAAAGAACTGACTATATAAATTACAGTAAAATACAAAAATATGAAAATACAAGGGAATATTTATTTAACTTTAAAATAAAAAAATAAAAATTATTCTATGTATACTAATAAGACACAGTGTCCAATAAATATGTTAAGGGGGAAAAGGCAGGGTACAGAAATTCAACCAGACACTCACTGCTTCCTATTCTGGCATTGTCACAGACCACATAACCTAAAAACCTCTCATAACAAAATATCTACAAAGGCTAAGAAAATTATAACTAACACCTTTTATATGTATAACTAAGCTCAAAAGAAAGTAAGGGGGCTCTCACTGAGGAGTATAATGGAAGAAAAAGGAATCTTTATTTTCTACTTTATCTATTTGTTTTTATGTTATAACCAATATCTATTACTTTTGAAATTAAGAAAGAAATTATCTCTGAAGTACTTTCAAAAAAGATGTTATGGAATTAATAATCAATGCCTGAAAAACTAAAGCAATGTAATCTATGGACAAATTTTCAGGTATAACAGCCACTACTTTACCCAGTTTAATTCCACATTTACTAAGCACCTAAGTGAAAGAGACTGTGCTGGCCTGTAATTAAGAGTAAGATGAGGTTCCTTTTTTTAAGAAGCTTAGAATCTGAAGGAGAACCAGCAAGGAGGCAAATATATTTATATTACAGGATTGAACATGAAAATGGTCATCCTTTGCATCAAAAATTGAAAACTAAATGTTTAAAATTCCAATTTCTAGTTAGTACCATCGAATCCCAAACAAGTCAGACATTATTTTACATTTTCCATTACTTTTTTTTTTTAGCCCATGCATCTATAAACTATTTGTGACAATGACAGCACTTACTCATTAGTGGCAAAACTATGATGTTATATATACAATTAATATATAGTTTCCATAACCTTTGTGATCTCATCCCACAAATGAATTCTCAGTTGTTTCTTCCTTTGCTTTGTATATCTGTTAATGTCATTATATCTATTATATCAATACTACTAATCAAAAATAACTGACTCTTCCCCAAATATGTCCATAATTACAAATTTGAAAATTAAACAGTAATACAGGTTGTAATGATTCCAGGATTCTTCATCTCCAATCACACCCACAACAGTCAAAAACACTTGGGAAAAGGGTTAAGGCACTGCAGGATTTCCTCTTTTACTAAGTACACAGGTATAGAGAAAAGTGGAATCCTTCCTTAAAAATGTACTGAACAATGAGATTTACAAACTTCTCTAGCTGTTAGAATAACAAACAACCCCAAAATCAAGACATCTCCAATATTTAGCAACCTAAAAGGATTTTCAGAAATATCAAAAACTGAGAAAAGTTAATATTCTGTCAATGCCAGGATAATACAGCTTTGTCAGCCAAGAACACTGATACAATTTGTTGATGATTTCCAGTTCTAAAAAAGGTTCCAGAGGTGGGCTTTTTTTTTCCAGAGGCAGCCTTTTAATCTGCACTGTTGTCTAACATCACCTGTCTCTCAAAGCAGTAGATTAGGTATGTAGCCTAGAAAACTTAATCTGTCCAACCCAAAGAGTTGTAAATATTTCAGAATAATCATGTAACCACAATACTGTTTATTATTCATTCTTGGCCTTTTTAAAACTGGATATGGAAAATGCTGGCACATACAAGCAATAGTTCTGTATTTCAGAAAGACAGTAAATCTTTAAATACTATACATCAACTCATAGAGGGTTGCCAAACTGGGATAAAAAATAAATACATGCATATGAGATGTCAGTAAAGACAAAGCTATAAGATTAGGACATGGACTATCTACAACCCAGATGCCCTAAACCTATATGAGTATCTTCAAAGAAACTTACTGACCTATTTCCACCCCTACACCGAAGCATCACAATTAGATATCAGATTTATCTCTCATTCAGATCAACCTGATAATTACCACTATGTTCTAAAATGCAGGATAGAATCAATATTATTTCCTACTTTCATGATCTTTAAGTTTCTCTTAAGAGCTAGACTAAAACGTAAAAATGTCTAAATATCAATAAATATTTCAGCTCCTTCCCCTATGTTTTGAAGTGCCTCCCATAGTTTTTAAAAATGTAATTTTTAAAAAAAGAAAAAAGAAACAAAGGACCAAATAAGAATGGCATATTAAAAAAAATAGAAGGAAAAAAAAACATAGTAATGGAAGTACCAATAAGAATGCTATTTGTAGAGGCAGTAGAGAGAAATGTCGAGTGGTCAAGCTCTGGATCCAGCATGCCTAACTTATTATCTGTGTAATCCTGAGCAAGTTTTTTAAAATCCTGTGCTCCACTTTCCTCTTCTGTACAATAGAAATAACAACAGTAGTAATCTTAATTGTTGAAGATTACATGAATTAAACCATTTAAAGCAGTCGATATTTGACCACTGTTTACCAAATAAATCAATAAAAATCCAAAGTTTTAATAACACAGTTATTAAGGCTGTTAGAAAAAAAGTCTCATACTCTGCTCAATACTGAGTCTTATGGAGGGCAAATTAGAAATTGCACTTTTGAGAATTTATCCCATTGATATCCTTGCAAAGGTGTAAGAAGTAGGCCAGGTTTTTAATTTCATACTAGAAACGCAATTGTCCCTCAAAACCCAAGATGTCCATGATGAAATAAAGAAAAGCAAATCATGACACAGCACCATGCAGTTTTGTTTTTCTAAATAGAGTACACTGATTTACTGACATCTAAAGACCTCTTAGATCAGATTAAATGCAAGATGTGTAAAATAATGAATGGAGTATGTTATTTTTTGCATAAAAGAGACTGAAAAATCAAAATACATTTTCATCCTTGTTGGTTTTTGAACTAAGAGAAACTAACAGTGGTGGGAAAGAACTGGGCAGAATGGGAGACAAAACTGGAGGGAAACTTCACAAACTGTATGTTTTTACCTTTTTTTTTTGCTTTTTTATCTATATGAGTATTTTGTCTATTCAAATATTAATTTTCAAAAAGTATTTTTAAGTGTTGGTCTTACAATTTATGCTCTCAAATATCAGCTGCAGTTATTACTGTTGTTATTAGTAATACTATTAGAGTAGTAACCTCAAAATACCTCCATTCTTGAGTCTTTTTCTTCTGCACAGAAGCCTCCTCTAACTCCTAGACTATTAAAGGAATTTATCATTTTCTACTCCAGTGTAAGCGGCTTAAGGGGTAGGTCAATGTCTTGTTCATTTTTAATATCCTAGGAACCCTGTTTGCACCTAGTTACAAACATTCTAGAGTAACAGTAACCTACAACTACTCCAAAGAAGGAAGTAGTGACCATTTCTAAAGGGATTACACTCTACGATTATAAGAGCTAAAATCTGAAAAACTTGAATAACTGGATTTGCTAACATTCTTTCAACTACTGCCCAGCTAAAATCTCCTCTCATTCACTAAGTTTTTTCTTTTTCTAGGACTTCCTTATGCATGAAGATCATGTCCCAAGCCAAGACATCACATCTACCAACTCTTTAACTCACTGCAACCTCTGAAAACACCCTGGTACACTACTCCTATTGAAAAAGCATTTGTTGAGTGTCTCTTTTTAAAAAAGATGTCACATATTAGTCAGTGAATAAGGTGTCTTTTTAACTGGAGAAAAGCTAACACTTGATTCCTAATTCGCTTAGTGTTTTGTTTGTTCTTGTATGGAGGGTATTCTATAATTGACTGCTCAGTAGCCCAATTCTAGATGTCATTCCAGCACACCAAATACTCCACTGACAGCTCAACAGTCACTTTTCATGCAGGCTCCTCCCCTTCCCTCCTCCCTCAACCTCCATAAGCTCAAGAGCTCCTTCCCTCGTACTGAGACACACTGACAGTTCAGAAGTCCTTTTCCTCAAGCTGTCCTCCCTCCCAAGCACTTCGAAGACCACCTCCCGGACTCTCATCATTAATACCTCGCTAATAAATACCTCGCCCTCCCGGCCAATCCAAATCACATCATCATTTCTTCCCAAGAACCAAGATGCTTTACAGCCTTTCCCAACAAGTACACAATTGACAGCTTGACACCAGATTCCCCAAGTATCCTTTCCTTCTCCCTCTCCTGCTACCCTACGCACTGGCTCTTCTCTCGCTATCACTCACTGGCCCTAGCTTCCTTGAAAATTCACAGCGCTGTTACCTAAACAAGCTCTCCGATCTCCGCTCCTCCCCATCCCCCTTTCCACCGCTGACAGCTCAAACACCTCCAACCCCATGTGGCTGCACCCTCCCCCACTCCTCTCCCTTGACAGCTCAGAATTGGCTCCAGGGTCCCCATTCCCGGCCTCCCTAGACCCCGGCCTGGGGCGCCCGCCGTAACCCCCGCCCCCGGGGAAGGCTCCACTCACCCACTCTCCCGCATCACGTTGCTGTCCCCGCAGTCACAGGCGCCCCCGGCCTGGCTGCGGAACATGTTGAAGTCGTGCCCGGTGTGATCACCCTGGTGGAAGCACTCCGCGCACAGCGACATACAGGGGGAGATGCCGCACGTCCGGCAGCGGTAGGCCACGAAGTTGGCTGTCCAGACCAGGCCGCAGAGCGCCGCGGGGTCGTAGGCCCGTACCGCCGCGCAGAACTCATCGTAGCCGCCGCCGCCCGCCAGAAGGCACTTACACCACTCCAGGGCCTCCTCCTCTGCCGCCCCTGGACCGCCTCCGCTGCTGGCAGCCGCCGCCTCCTCGCTGTCCGCAGCCGCGGCCAGCGGCCGCTCGGCGCTCAGCACTCGCTCCAGCAGCGCCTGCAGCTCCTCAGCACCTGCCCGGTTGTCCGGGCGACTAAGGGCTGCCTTCAGGTGCGCGGCGGTGGCCGCCTTGTCCAGGGCCAGTCCAGGAGCGGGCAGCTCGGGTTGAGGCGGCTGCGGCCCCCCGACGGCCGCCGCGGCCGCGGCCGCCGCCGCCGCCATGATGAGAGCTCAGAATTTGCAGAGCCCAAGGTTGGCCGCTCCTCCCGGGAGGGTGGGGGAATTGACTGCTGCGATGGCTCGGCCCGCCCAACTCTCGCGATACCCTAGAGCTGCCGCGCACCTCCGCCTGCGTCCTTGTTTCTGCACACGCCCCCTCCCGCTGCGGTGCTTGCTCCGTCTGCACACGCCCCCTCTCGCCAGGGTCGCTGCTCTGTTCCTTCCCCCCACCTCTTGGCTCTCAAAGTTAAGGGCTACTGAAGAAAGGGACTCGTCTTAAAAATATATATTTATTACGGAAAGTCTTTAATATTTTTTATATTTAATAATTTTTTTACCTGCACTATAGGAAGTATACGCAGCATCCTTCAGCTGTATTTTAGGCATCTGCATTTCATTTTGAAATATAAATTCCTACTTATGAAATCCTTAATTTCTACTGAATTACTATTACTATTGAAGCAACCTTCTAATTTCATATCCTCCCAGTTCTTACCATCACACTATTACCTGGTTAATCATTATTGCGTTCAAAATCTTTAACTGAAACAAGCCAAACTGCTTAAATCTCTCAAAACTCAACCTATCTTTGTATCCTTGTCTCCTGACACTGCTCCAAGTTTGCCATATGAAAGAGACCAATGGGACTGTTCACTGTTTACTGAAGATGATTTGTCATTTCCTGCCTTTGGGTTTTTAGTGTTCTTAGTTCCTACTCTACTCCACATGCTCACCCCACATCTCTGTTCTAGCAATGTCCGCGCATATCATTCTTCAAAAAAAAATAATAATGACCCTGAACTTATTTGATGACATAAATTGCATTTGCTGTAAAGCTCATCTGTACCCCACTGCTAATGAATGGGTACATTTGAGGACAAAATGAGTCTTCTTCATCATTGCCCTTAAGTGTTCAAATTTGTCTAATTATGGTTGTTAAATGGAACAATTGCAATAAATAATGTTTGTTGTATATTTATTATGGGTCCTGTTCTTTATATATGTTATTTATTTTAATCTTCTCAAAAATCCTCTAAAGCAGGGGTCCCCAAACCCACAAGCCACAGACCAGTACCTCGCCATGGCCTGTTAGGAAACTGACCACACAGCAGTAGGTGAGTGGTGAGTGTTAGCGAAGCTTCATCTGTATTTGCAGCTGCTCCTTAGTACTAGCATCACTGCCTCAGCTCCACCTCAGATCGCCAAGCATTAGATTCTCCTAGAAGCACAGGTCTCTGATGCCAAAAAAGCTGGGGACTGCTGCTCTAAAGTAAGTACTATTATTAAAGGAAATTAAAACTTAAGAAGCTGACATATGTCCCAAAAAATACACAGCTAACAAATGAGATGTGACTAAAACCCAGGTCCATTTGGTTCTAAAGCCCTGCTCTTTCTACCACACTGTGCTTTGCAAACTTGCCTGATCCTGAGAAGCACCTGAAGTTCTGCTCGCATAAACAGATCCCCAGGTCCCATCTCAGATCTAAGGAATCAAATCTCCAGAAGTTATACTGCCCTATCTAGCAAAATCTGAATCTTGGAAGAGATTATCAATGATCCTTCAAAGAACTAAAAATCTAAATTTAAATTTAAATTCCCATAACTAATTTCCAGAGTTATAAATGAATTGTACATAATTAGCACAGACTATATCACATGTCCTGACCCCCTACATTAATAAAGCATTACACAATCATCATTTAACAATGATAAATAATTCAAAAGTTGCTCCATAATTCTCTTAATGAATCACCAAATTATAAGTCAAATGAAATCTAGGAACATTTCAAACTAGGGTAGACCTGGTATGTATTCAATAATCAATGTCTATGGGTTAAGGCTGTTGGGGAAGAGTACTGATATTTCTCCGAGACTGCTTTCCTGTAAAGAATAACAAAGATGCCTGCTCTTCTTGACCATGATGATGCATGCTGGAAATTCAGCTTTTTCAGCATCTCCATGCACTCCTAAATTTCTACAAATTTCTACAAAATTCCACTATTGACAAATGCCTCTTTCATTATGTAACAACAACGACAACAAAAATGTTTAAATACCTTCCTCTATTTTAGTTACATAAACATTGTAGTACATGTACAGAAACCTGGACACTTGCCAGATTTCCCACCTATTCTGATCATGATGATATCAGATCTATTCAATATCAGAGAACTATTAAAATAATTGGTAATAACAATACCAAAAAGACAATTGAACATGGGCAAAACATGTGAATAGGCATTTCACCAAAGAAGATATGTAAGTGACCATTAAATAATGCAAATTAAAACTATGAGTTACCACTATACACAGCCACTAGAATGGCAATAATCAAAAAGACAGACAATAATAAATGTTGGCAAGGATATGGAGAAATAGGAACCTTCATACTTCACTAATGGGAATGTAAAATAGTCTGGGAAAAGTTTGGCAGTTACTTAAAAAGTTAACCATAAAGTGAATGTAGAGTCCTTCATTTCCACGCTAGGCATCTACCAAAGAGAATTTATAATGTATATCCACACAAACACTTTTAGGTAAATATTTGTAACAATACTATTCATAATAGCAAAAAAACTTTATGATCCAAAGGTCTATCGATTCATAAGTAGATTAACAAAATGTGGCATATTCATGTAATGGTATACTATTTAACAATAAGTAGAAATAAATTATTGATAAATGCTACAACATGAACTTCAAAAATGTTATATCAATGAAAAAAGTCAGACACCGAAAAAATGCAGGTTGTGTGATTCCATTTACATAACTGTCCAGAAAAAGCAGGTCAATAGAGACAGAAGGTAGATTAGCAAAAGCGTAATCTACCTGAGGTAAAAACAGAAGTGACTGCAAAAAGTCACAAATGATCTTTTTAAGATTATAGAAATGTTCTAAATTTGGATTATGGTGACGGTTGCACAACTATGTAAATTTACTAAAAAACATTGAGTTCTACTCTAAAAACAGGTGAATTTTATGGTTTAAAATTATACCTCAGTAAAACAGTTAATAATAATTAGAAGTAGTATTTATTGTTTGAGATTAATAAAATAATCAAGTTTCTGTCTAGGTAAAAACTATTTTACTGCTTTAGCTTTCAAAGTCAATATGACAGACTCTCAATTTTTTGGTTCTTTTAGAGTGTCTGGAGCTGCTATCATTTGAATCCAGGAAGTCTGACATTTTTCTTTTTCAATATATTAGTGTAATATAAAAACTCTTTTTCTAAATTACCTCTTAAATCACTGTGCTGTGTCATGGGAAATTCCTACAAGGATCATATTTCTATGAAGGAAAGCCAAACTGAAATTCAGCTGAAAACTCTGCACTCCCCTAAATAGTATACTTTATAAGATTACATTTAATCATGCAACTGTTACTCTACTGAAGACATTAAATAAATAATGCACATACTGCGGTTACAAAAAGCTACGAAAGAGTATCTTAAAAAACTATGTGTTTTTATGTCTTCCATATTAATTAACATGAAGAAGAATCTTGTGACATTTCTAAATTGGCTTTTCAAATTAAAATAAACCACACAGATAAGGTAAAAGCTATAAACAAATGGTAGATAACATCATTGCTTCCAAAATTTAAAAAGACACCCTTAACAGAGAACTTATAAATTAATGTAAACACTTCAAAATTCTTTTTGTATTTTATCTCTTGGTTGCAAGAGATAAAAACCCAACTTGAACTAGCTTAAACCAAATAGACCTTATTAGATCATATAAACCATGGAAAGAAGGGAGAGATGAACCTGGATGCATCTCCACCTTTGCTTTCAGTAAGCATCAGCTCTATTGTCTCCGATAGCTTCTGTGCAAGAGCCTCTCTCAACCCCAATTCTAGAACATATTTCCACAACTTCACAACAGAAGGAAAAGTGTCTCTTCTCTGCCAGAGCCACTTAAAACTGGATAAGAACTGTGACCCAACTTGTGCCCACACCACCCATTTTACCAGAAGGCAGTGGAGGCCATAAGTGCTGAGAACATAAAAATACAAGTTGCCTACAACATTATTAACTTCTATATTTCCTCCCAGCCTCCAAAATATACCAGACCTTTACTATGTACAGTAAGTTCTCCAGTTCTAATGAAAAACGTTGAAATTCACACTATAAGAAACATCATGCCTAGTACTCATAAAGAATTCTTCCAAGTGATTACACTTAAGATTTATAACAACCCTGAGAAGTACTTACCATTATCCTCATTTCACAGATAGCAGTGATACCCTTCATTTCAGTCTTCAAAACATATGAACAAACCCTGGAAGAAAAATCATTCACTGTTCCTGCATTTGCCCATCTTTCTCCTTTCTCCCTTTTTTCCCTCCCCTCTTTTTTTTCCTTCCTACCTTAGTAACTACCTTGCAACTATACTTACTGCCAGTCTCTCGTTTGTTTAATACTGAAGCAAAAACATTTTTAGTAATTTTCTCAACTCATGCTTTAGAAATATTTGGCAGCAGTGGGCGGGGTGGGGAGTATGACAGTGCATTAAGAGTTTCATTTACATTAGGTCCTCCACAAGAGCAACTTTTCCAAGGTTAGAAATGCTTAACAACTCTCTGAGTTTTTTATTAGCATTTAATTCATTTAATACCATTACAAGTTTTTCTAATTTTCTTTTCCTCCCTTCTTTTCCTTCTTTTCCTCCCTTCTTTTCCTTCTTCCTCTCCTTCTTCTTCTTCCTCTCCTTCTCCTTCTTCCTCTTTCTCCTTCTCCTTCTTCCTCTCCTTCTCCTTCTCCTTCTCCTTCTCCTTCTCCTTCTCCTTCTCCTTCTCCTTCTCCTTCTCCTTCTCCTTCTTCTTCTCCTCCTCCTCCTCTTCCTCCTCCTCCTCCTCCTCCTCCTCCTCCTCCTCCTCCTCCTTCTTTTTTTACCTTGGGAAAGTTTCCTTTTCTTAATCTCTACTAAAGACCAGATTTTCATCTACTGTCTTATCCATGCAGCAAATTAATTCAACAAATGTTTGTTGGTATTTCATATAAGTGATATCATACATCAGCTGTCATTTTGTGTCTGGCTTTTTTCATTTAACATAATGTTTTAAGGTTAACTCATGTTGTAGCATGTACCCCAATTTTATTCCTTCTTATGGCTGAATAGTATTACATTGTATGTATAAGCCACATTTTATTTATCCATTAATTTATTGATATACACTTGGGTTGTTTCCACTTTTTGGATATTGTGAATAAAGCTAAAATAAACATTGGTGTACAAGGACCTGTTTGAGTCCCTGCTTTCAATTCTTTGGGTTATATGTCTAGAAGTAAAATTGTTGTATCATATGTATAATACTATGTTTAACTTTATGAAAAACCACCGAATTGCTTTCCACAGAGGCTGCAATATTTTACATTCCCACCAGTAATGCACAAGAAACCCAGTTTTGCCAACATTTATTTTCCATTTTATTGTTAATAGCCATTCTAATGGGTGTAAGCTTTCTGTGGTTTTAATTTATATTACCCTAATGACTAAAGATGTTGAGAATTTCTTCATGTGCTTATTGGTCATTTATATATATTATTTTGAGTAATGTCTACTCAAGACTTTTCCCATTTTCAAATTGGCTTGTCTTTTTGTTATTGAGCTGTAGTATTCTTTATGTATTCTGGATATTAAACACACAATTTTACATGAAACTATGACTGGCAGGTAAACTATGATTATTCAGACTTGGTGTTTGCCAGCCATTTTCATAAATCGATGAAATAAGCCTGTCATTTCATGAAAAACACCTGGGGGTTTTTTGCCAATAAAAAATTTAATATTTTTAATTTCTAGCAAAAATAATATTTTGGAAAATTTGTATATGACACTGTGAGTCTGACAGTCTTTCCAATAATTAAAGACTTTTCTGGGGAGATCAGTGGTGATATTAATAAATGTGATTTTCTGATTTTGTATAATAAAACATTTCAGAAGACTTGGATAACTCGATGAACCAATATTTTCCAAATGATTAATGTATAATGTTATAAAATAATGTATGAGTAAAAATAAATCTATTCAAATTCAAGGTAGACTAATGGATTGTAATTTAACAGTATAAAAAGTTCATTGGTATGGCTGAAGATTCCACATTGCAATTAAACTACAAGAAATCACCTCTTTCAACTTGTGCTCTCTTAACAAAAGAGAATATCCACAATTATCAGAATAGACAACGAAAATATTTCATGCTTCTCCAATATGTGTGTCAGGCTGGATTTTCTTCAAATACTTCAACCAAAACAACATATCACAACAAATCAAAGCAGATATAAGATTTGAGCTTTCTTCTATTAAACCAGACATTAAAGAGACTCCACTAATGTTTTTTGTTATGGAAAAGTTATTTTTCATATAAAATGTTGCTTATACTAACATGTAATGAAATTATAATCACTTTAAATGAATAGATGATTTTTTTTAATTTCCTAATGTTAGTTTTCAGTAATGTAAATATATCATTAAATATAATCCACACAAACAAAAAATTTTTGAAGTCCTTAATAATTTTAAAGAGTATATAGCTATCTTGACACCAAAAATTTGAAAAACTGTGAAATTAATGTATAAATGATTGGTTTGTTATTATTATTACATTTTTCTATAAAATCAAATTTATTAAGGTATAATTACATACAGTAAAATTTATTCCTTTTAGGCACATTCTATAAATTTGGGCAAATGCATAGCCATAAAATCACCATAGTCCATCATCCCTAAAGTTCTTCATAACCCTTTATAGTCAGTCCCTCCCCAAACCCAGTTCCTGGTATCCACTGATCTGTATTCACTTGTGATAGTTTTGCTTTTTCAGAGTATCATATAAGTAAAATGATGCAATATGTAGCTTTTGATTTTGGTTTCTTTTACTTAACATAACCAGCTACTAATATTCATCCCAGTTATTGCATTTATCATTTTTTTCACTGCTAAGTAGTATTCTATGGAGTTTATGGATGTACCAAAATATATCTATTCACCATCGGTGGACATTTGGGTTATTTACAGTTTTGCTGATTTTGAATAAAGCTGTTATAAACATCTGTATATAGGTTTCAATGTGACATGTCTTCATTTCTCTTGGGTAAATACCTACGAGTGAGATTGGTGAGTCACATGATTAATGTATGTTTAACTTTATAAGAAACTGCCAAACATATTTCCAAGGAGGCTAAGTCACTTTGTATTCCCACAAGCAGAGTGTGAGAATTCCACATGCCTATAGCCTCTCCAGGGCTTGGTATTGTGTCTTCTTTTTTCTAATTATTTTGGCCACTTTAATAGATGCTAAAAGTTTTTACTAAACTTTTCAAATGTTTATCTTTCGTTTCCTCCAGTAAACTGTTAACTATGTACAGGAAGGGATTCACATCTTATGAAGTTCCCACATACCAGTGTCTGTTACATATAACTAATAGCGAATAATCCATCAACTGAAGCTTAAGTAAACAGGTCTCCTGGTGATGTTGGGAAAGTACTTGCCTATAAGTCTTGTGCTATCCACTGAAATCACTCTTTAACCCTCTTTATCAGTGTTTGGTACAAATCAATTTTGAATCTATATATTTTTTAAAGAGTTGGAAATTGAAAGCAGCTCTCCTCTACATCTTAAGTTCTTACCACCATAATGAGATTTCAGTGTCCATGTGGATAGTCCATAAGACACTGATCGTCTACCTCTGCTCTACTGCAGCCCCCCAATTTCATGGCCTCAACCTCAGCCTTATCATCTCTTACAACTGATCCATATACTCATATATTTTTTACCCATTTTTACAACATTTCAGTGACTTTAAGCATAGAAATGATTTTAAGTAAATTTAAAGATATGCAAACATCACCAAAATTCAGTTTGAAAACATTTCCATCATCTTTCAAAAGACCCGTGGTGCTGTTTGCAATCAATCATTGCTCCCACCTCTAGCCACAAGTACTTTATACAAATCTTCAACTTCAATAGTCCATTACATGAACTCAATCCTTATTAGATTTCTCACTTTCTTCCATTAAACCTATTATTAACATCATCAAGTCCTCACCCTTCTAACAGTGTTCCCCTCAGTCTTATTCCCTTCCTTTTCACTTCTTTCTCTATCTAGCCATAGATTTCCTGGTCCATTAACATAACTACCCTCTAACCAATACCACCCATTGTCTTATCTCTCATGCTTCTGCTGTATCCCTCTATCAAAACAACTATCCTGAATCTATTCAACCATCAGGACTTCCTTGACACTGCCCCAATATTTCAGGAGAAAAAATATATAACTCTTCAAAATGGTGCGTGGAATTACTGCTTTTGAAGAAACTTCCTCAACCTGATAAAAGGGTATCTGTGAAAAACCCACAGCTAACACCATGCTTATCAATAAAAGACTGAAAGCTTTCCCTCTAAGATCGGGAATAAGATGAGGATGCTTATTTTCACCACTGTTATTCAAGACTGTACTAGAGGTTCTATCCAGGGCAATTAGACAAAGGGAAAAAAAGACATCCGGATTAAAAAGAAAGAAGTAAACTATTTTTATTTGCAGATAACATGACATCATGTAGATGTCATGAAAATAATGAGAAGTCTATACACAAAATTAGAGCTAATAAATTCAGAAAAGTTACAGGACACAGGATAAATAATAAAAATCAATTGTATTTCTTTACACTAGCAATGAACAATCCAAAAATAAAATTAAGAAAGCAATTCAATTTACAATAGCATCAAAAAGAATAAAGTACTTAGTAACAAATTTAATAAAAGTATAAAACTTATACTCTAAACATTTAAACATTGTTGAAATTAAAGAAAATTTAAATAAATTGAAAGGTATCCCATGTCTATATATTGGAAGACTTATGATGGCAATACTCCCAAATTGACCTATAGATTCATCACAACCCGTATGCAAATTCCAACTGCAAAAATTTGCCAATTGATCTTAAAATTCATACAGAAATGCAAGTCACCCAGAGTCAAAATAACCTTGAAAAGGAAGAACAAAGTTGAAGAACTCACATCTCCCATTTCAAAACTCTCTACAAAGCTATAACAATTAAGACAGTATGGTATTGGCATAAGGATAGACATATAGCAGTCTCAGACATCACTCTTTCTATTTCTTCATCCATCCACTCCTTTTTTCTTCCTTTAGTAATGAAAAGGGTCCATTCCCTAGATTAAAGGCAATCCTTTTACTTGAACACTGGATTCTACTTCTCAGGATCCTAACTCCAATAATACCCTCATGATAAGCTAGAGGGTAATGACCAAGTAACAAGCCGGCTGGGAGCAGACCCAGGGCTGCGAGAAGGGCGGGCTCGACCGTTGATGCAGACCCGACGCGGGTGGAGGTGGATGAGGATGAAACGCTCGTATTGCCAGAGGAACCTGTGAGCCCGGCCGCAGTTGCTGCTCGGCGCCGAACCACTAGGGGCAGACGCGTGCGTGCGTGCGTGCGTGCGTGTGTGCGTGCGTGCGTACGTGGTGCTTCCGGCCCCAAAGTGCAAGCTGTCTTTTGAAATACCGGGACGCGGTGCTTGCAATCTTACGGTGACTCTGGGCTAGGTCCGCCGCGCGTCACGAAAGAGCCCGAGATCGCCGTGGGGTACCCTGGAGGCAAGCGGGTGGGGACCTGGCCAAAGACTCCGCCTGCCGCTGGCGCAAGGAGAGTGGGAACGGCCAAGGCTGGTGTGACATAAGCGCTCTGTGTCCCCTTTCCGGCCACTGGCCAGCGGCGCTGAAATATGGGCGGGGGATTGTGGAGTTGGAAAATTCAGGTTAAATAGGTTTCTCTGCAGATCTTGCAGATCCAGTGCCATTAAACCTTGAGAACTTACACTTTTTTAAAAATGAAGAAATTAAGGCTTAAGGACCTAGAGAGTCGCCTGCAACAAGTGGATGGATTCGAAAAGCCCAAGCTACTTTTAGAACAGTATCCGACCAGGCCACACATTGCAGGTAGGGCGGCTAGTGACCACGCCCATGTTTCGCGGGGTTTATCCTACCAACTCTTGTAATGAATTAGAACAGTTATTTAGGTACCAAAAACGTCTAGAAGAAATCTGTAAGATTACATATCACGTTAAAGAAGACTCACTTGACACCACAGCTAAAGACACCCAACACACATACACTTTTATCATTTTACTGTTTGGTTTTTACATACCCCTTAACCCTGTCAGACCTTTTTTTTAATCCGTTTCTCTCATGACACTATAAACTGGAAGGCAAAGAATTTTTTGGCCTTATTCACACAATTTCCATTGCCTGGAAGAATTTCTGGTACTTGTTAAGAGCTCAGTAAGTATTTGCTAACTAAGGATTCGTTGCAATTTCCTATTGCAATGAATTATCAACACAAGGATTCCTACAGTGTACTCTGCCCTAGAAATGAATACTAGAGTTGGTAATCGAAGGACTGAGTTTAACAAATCTGGAATAGGTGCTATATAAAGATGAGGATGTATTTCAGTTTTAAAGAATGATCTGAGAATCAGCAATGTTGCTGGGTTCATATACTCACAGGGAGGTATCAGTAGTTTTACTCATGCTTAACCTTCAGTATATCCCAGATCATTGTGTATTTGAAAAATCCCTTTCCAATAGCAGCTTCTGCACTTCTCGATAGTTCTCTTATCAGGCCTCACTAGGTTATGAATTTATGTGTCTGTAGATCATAAATATAATGTCTGAATATGTCTAAAGCTATAATTTTGGATGTAGGGCTTTTCCTTTCCCTTTCTAACTTAACCTTATGGTACCTGTGTTCGGGTGACAAATTTGTTGCAAAATAGTTCTATGCCATTTCAATGTTAATGCTTATTCAGTATTTGTGGTTCCCAGGCTTACAGATTTCACAGATCAGTAAAATTTAAAATGATTTTGGAGACTAATATAGGGTTGCCAAGTTTATATATTAACAAGTTATTTAATATCAAAAAAGAACTGATATATGTGTGTGTGCACAATGTTTTTGAATAGACTGAGGAAAAATAACATTTTAACCATATTTTTCTCATTTTACTTCAGAGTTTTGTTTTTTTTTTGGTGTTGTCAGCAGAGACTAGTTTTGGGAAACCAATGGTATATGTTACTTTTTTTGTGTGGCCTCTTACTACATACCAGGTTATGTTTTTTATTTATCTGGAACACCATTTGGGGAAGGACTAAATAATGCAAGACAAACTGTTTCAGAGAGTCAGTTGCACAAATTGATTTTAGTCATAAACTTGATTATTCTCTAATGTTTTTGATCTTTTAGCATGTATGCTGTATACAATTCATAATACATATGATGACATTGAAAATAAAGTGATTGCAGATCTAGGATGTGGTTGTGGAATGCTTAGCATCGGAACTGCTATATTAGGAGCAGGGTAGGTGATCCAGTATATACTATTTGGGTATGGGGTGGCTTTAATAAGCATAAATAGCATCACCTGATTATGGGGCTCTACAGTAAGAGATAAGGGGAGTAAGAATATGATAATATATTTCAAATGATAACAAACTAAAAAGTAAAATGGTGAGAGCAGCAGTTAAGATGCCCTTCTTTATGTAAAGCTGAGTTTCCAACCTCTGCCAGATTGGGAATCATGCTGTTGAAAAGTAATTCACTCTTTGCCAGTTGAGTTAAAAAGGTATATGATTTTAATTTTGTTATTGTTTTGACCTGGGAGCTATAAGTGATTACACTTTGTGTTTTATATTTATAGGTTATGTGTTGGATTTGACATAGATGAAGATGCACTGGAAATATTTAATAGGAATGTGGAAGAGTTTGAGTTAACAAATGTTGACATGGTTCAGTGTGATGTGTGCTCATTATCTAACAGAATGTCCAAGTCATTTGATACAGTAATTATGAATCCTCCCTTTGGGACCAAAAATAATAAAGGTTAGTAACAAGAATCAGGTATACTGGCGTATTTATAGAAAAGCAAGTTTTTAAAACCATGTTCTCGTTGATTGCATTATGTGTTTGTCACTGTTCATTAAATAAAGCAATGTCCTTCTTACCTGTATAGTTACTACAGTTTTAGTTTGAATTTGTTTATTGCATGTATTTGAAATTTTCAATCTTTGTTTTCGCAAATTTTTACTAAATGAAATATTTTTATTCATTTATACTCCACTTTTGAAAATTATTTACTAACCCTTATAAATCCTATTAAGGATTTTATACTTTTAGAACCTCTTTTTAATGCCTTAACACACCTGAGGGTTTCAACATGTGTCTCTCAGTAACAGTGACTCGTTGTGGCTGTTTATTTTGTGTGTATACTGTAAGCAAGGAAGATAAGAAGTCAGTAAAAGGAAGAAAAGACATACATGGTTTAAAAAGTCCTTGCTTCCAACTCCACCCCCCATTGTCATTACTACTCTGTTCTCTTTGAAAGTTAATTTGGAATATACTAGAATTTTTACCTTGGCTTTATTTATGTATTTTTCAATTGTTTATTGGGGTAACTTTAGTTAATACAATTATATGATCTTCAGGTTTACATTATAATTTGACATCTGTATATTCTATTGCGTAATTATCTACCTTAGCCTTATTTAAGACAGTATAATTCTGGTTTTATTCTGTCAACCTTACATTTAGACATTTTATGTGTACCTTGTCTTTTTGCAGAAAGAATTTGAACTATTTTGGTATTCATTTAATCTTCTATTTTGATAATAGGTACATAATGTAAATAGGAGCTTTTTCTACTCTTAACAGGGACAGATATGGCATTTCTGAAGACTGCTTTGGAAATGGCAAGAACAGCAGTATATTCTTTACACAAATCCTCGACTAGAGAGGTAAGTTCAAATCATCATATTCTGTCATTTACTTTTAAATTCATGACAGTGTTTTAAGGATTTTCTGTGAATATGAAATACGAGGGTATTTATTTCTCCTGACTTTTTTAAACATCTGGTACTTTAACTAGCTGGCATTTGCGATTAGCTTCAACCCATATAATTTCTTTTGTCAAAGATTTGTTCAGGGAGAAACTGTTACTAGGAAAAGACTATAATTCAGAAATGTGGTATAATAAGGGTTACAGTCTATTTTGTTTGCCTGGGTAAGTCGTAGTTGATGGCTGTAAGTCCTAGTGTCCCTATGTAGACTGGTACATATAAGGGAAACAGTAAGCCCCGGTTTTTAAGAACACTTAGCCTGGAGCTAAGTGATCTGAGTTCAGAACCCACCTCTTCCATCATTATTCTTGCCAGCATATAACACATGGATGTATATAAGATGTATTCTAGAAAATTAGGGGCAGGGGTAGTACATTTTTTTGGTGTCAATATAACATAGTGATCAAGAACATAAACAATAGAGCCAGACTGCCTAGGTTCAAATCTGAACTCTGCTACATTCCAGTTGTGTTATCTTGGTCAATGTACTTGAGTTCAGTTTCATTACTTATCCCATGCTCATCTGTACTCTTGTATAGGGAACTAAGAGTACCTTATACTTTGATGGTTATGAGGATCAATGAGTTAAAATTTACAAAATACTTAGAATAGTATCGGGCACATGTTAATTGCTCTGTTAGCTATTACATTAAATCATTAAGAGATTTTAAGGTAGTTTTCTAGGAAACATACTTTGTGTAAATACAATGTACTGGAATTCAGTTGGAAACAAATTCTGGATATGTGGTAATCTAATAACTCTTTAAAAATATAAAGTTGCATGGCTAAAAAAATACATTCTGCTAACGATGAGTAGGTAAGTAGCAGATCACAACATAACTTTACTAGTAAGTAAATCTCCATTCAATATGTAAAAGCAAACACCAGGAATTATTGATATCTAAAAATCTTGTGTTGAGAAGATTCCCAAAGACCCTCCTCAGGTTTGATGATTCTCAAGGAAGTCTCAGGACTCAGCATGTGGTCATACTCGTGGCTCTTGATTGAATACAGCTGAAGGATTCAGAACAAAATTAGCAAAGGGAAAGGTGCTTAGGTTGAAATCCAAGGGAAACCAGATGCAAGCTTCCAAAGTTCTCTCCCAGTGAAGTCACACAGGATGCACTTGATTTTCCCAGCAATGAATTTTTGTGACAGGCATGTGAAATGCTATCAAGGAAGCTGAGACTTAGTGCTTAGGATTTTTATTGGGGACTGATCACATAGGAACTCCCCCTGCCTGGCATATACCCAAATACCAACTTCCAGTAGCAAAACAGGTATTAGCATGAATAGTTTAAGCACAATGAGCCACTGGTATCAGGGGAATGGGGAGTGAAAACCCTCCCAAAATCTAAGTTCCTATACTCCAGCCAAGGGCTAAGCTTATATGAAGGCTTTTCAAAGGGTAAGCAGTCAAGCCTGCTATGAACTCTTCTGCACAGCTTGTCATAACAAATATTGTTACTTATACACAGTTCATGCAGACCAAGTAAAATATGCCAATAAAAAATGCAATTAAGCAGCAGAGTCTAATTATTTGAATGAATTCCTATAGCCATGTTACCAAGGAACTCCCATCAGCATTGCTGTGACCAGCTTAATAAATTTTAAGCAAATTATTTCATTAAGTGCATTTCAATAGACAATGCATAAGTATTTCCATTAGCACAGTAAATAATTTAAGAAACTAATCTGGTATATACATAAAGAATGTATAATGAAGAATGAACTTCCAATATTAACAGTCCTTATTTTATATGTACATCTGCTATAAACTTGTGATAATTTTGCTCAAGTATTCTACATAATTAGTAATGTTGTCACTGAAGTTTACCTCAGACCCATTAACTGTGGACCCTAGTCTTAAAAGTATGTGGCCCCCTGTTCATAATATAGGTATGTTTTTATCAAGTGTGATTTTTTGATAGAAATATTTAGGTAAAATATAAGCATATCCTGGCAGACGTGCTAATAGCTGTGTGACTCTCAAAGCTGTTGCCATCTTTCTTCATTAGGCATTATGAGAAGTTCTTGACTCGTAGTTAAAGCAAAGTAGATAGGCCAGGCAGTATTTGGTGTCTATCCCGAGTTTTCCTATTTTTTGACATCTCTGCCAAAATCAACCACATTTCATTGTATAATCTAATGTCTAAAAACTTTCCCTAACCTAGGGCTGATAGCTAAGACATCAGTTTATTTCTAACAAATCTGTCAAAGATCCTAAGAGCCTATTAAATTGCAATATTATTTGCATTAAAGTCTGTGTCCTTATACAGAAATACTAGATCTTGAAATAAGAATATACCCCAAACTGGGATTATTTATTAAATTCAAGACAAAACTAAGCATATAAACATATTGTCAGTATTGTTTACAATGGAAATATTTTAAAACTAAAATTTAGGGAAAGTTATTTATCAATCACCTTGGTGCCAATTAAATATTATGAACACTACCAACATCAACTAAATGCATATACTACTAAAAATTTATCTCTACAAAAGTATTCCTAGAAAATTATGCACATAACTTATTTGGGGAATTATGGGTAACTTCCATTTCTATTAATGTTTGATTTTATATATATATTTAAAATTCATATAGCAGTTATAACAAATTAGTAACAAATTTTATAAAATGGTTCAATAATTTTAGGCCTATAAATAGCTAACATTTAGTACTTACTACATGCGCCAGGCCAGTTCAAAGCATTTTTCATATTCCACAATCTGATGATACCATTATCCTCATTGAACATATGATGAAACTGAGGCACAGAAGGAGCAATTAGTTCAGAGTTACATAGCTACTAAGTAGCAAAGCTTCAGTTCAAATGTGGTCTGTCTGGTTCCAGAAACCATGTTCTTAACTACTGTACCATGCCACCGAACTGCCCACAGACAGAACTGTTGAATGTTTTCCAGGATAGTTATATGTACTGATGAAATGATGCTGCAGAAATCATGAGTACATTGTTCATTTTGTGTATTTCTAAAAAAAAATAGCTTTATTACTTATTTAGTTATGTAATTTGACACATGGTAAAATGTATTGAAATGGCTTGGTTTATTTTCTAAACATTGTCTAGTTAAAAAACTTTAAGCATCTAAATTCTAATGAAATCTTATGTTTGAAAACTTAGTATCAAGTATTAGTAAAAAGCAAATTTTTAAAAATTAATAATTCACATTAACATGTTATTTATGTTCAGCATATTCAAAAGAAAGCTGCAGAATGGAAAATCAAGGTAGATATTATTGCAGGTAAGACAAGTTTCTCATAAAACATCTCAACCCTAATTATCTAAGAAAGTCAACATGCATCAGCTGAGCCAGCATTTTTATATAGCTACTGTGAACATACTGTAAATCATGTTTTTCATTGTGGCATAATGGCATGATTGGTAAGAGGTAGCAAATGGCATAAAGGCAGGGTTTCAATGTTTGCCTAAGATTGTACCAATTTATGCAATTTACTGAAAATTTCTAATAGTACTCAAGTATTTGTTCACTCCAAGGCTCAGACAGAACCCGCTATAACTACAGTTACTAAGTGCTTGGGCTTGGAGTTGGTCAGACCTGTTTGAAATCTATTTGTGGAAAATATTATGCCTGATTTACCTTTCTATCTCAGTTTTTTAATTGCCCTTGAAATCAAATAACATGATTTTTTTTTTACGTGGGGGGGATAAAATATAATCACACTATGAGTAAATTATACTTGATACATTTTTATTAGTAAGTTGAATATTCACAAACATCGAAATGGGAAAAGCATGCAACTAAAAGCTAACTCTGAGCCAAATAATTCTGAAAAGCTTGAAATAAAAGTACAAGGGGAGAATGTTTTTTACACAACAAACTGTGGATTAGCACTATTAACTAGATCTATTACTGTTCATAATAATGTGTAAAAGGTCTTCCTATTATATTCAGTATTGTCATTCCTTACCTAATTTAAGGTATTATATGCAACATAGAGTACCTTAGAACAATTCCAGTAGTATATCAGACCACAGCTTAGCTACTCCAAATTTGGTCCTCGGATCAGCAACATTGACATCCCTTAGGTGCTTGTTAGACCTGCACAATTTCAGGTTCCACCCCAACCTACTGAATTATCACCTGCACCTCAAGATTTGATTTGAAGGTGATTTGATTGCCCATTAAAATTTGAGACCTACAACCTAGCGTGAAAATTTATGTTGTAAAATATGAAGGATAGGTAGACTCATTGTCATCTAATGTATAACCTACATTATTTAGAATTTGAAAAATGGGCTTTCAGTTGAGAGCTTAGTAGGAAAATAGTTAGTTACATTATACTTTTACTGAAATTCAGACAAAATTTTAATAAGCAGTTATGAGATTTCCAGCCACAGATTAGGAAATTAAAAATTGGAAGCTACTGCTATCATTTTCATAGGGTATACTTTTGTCCACTTGTCCTTCTAAACTTTTCCCCGTAACTTCAAATTTTGGTATAAATGACCAAAATAGCAGAAATGCCCAACTTGGTTTGCCATGGCTAATCTTAGGGAGACATCTACTCAATCCTTGGATACCAAGTTAAAGTGACAGGTCTAAAATGTTCCATTTACGAGCGTTTAATGTGTTCTTAATTAGTAGGTTTTTTTAGTTAAGGGTGGTAAATGTTTAGAAATATAATTTTTATCATTAAGTGGCTTTTGTTTTATAGAGCTGCGATATGACCTGCCAGCATCATACAAATTTCATAAAAAGAAATCAGTAAGTCTCTTAAACTTTATAGTATTTCTATTATTATCAAGTTGCCTGAGTAAATACAGATAACAGGCCTAGGAGACAGATTATGGGACAGGCCTAAAATCAACAGCGAATACTCTGATTTAAGATAAATTCTCAAATGCTTTGGACAGAAAAAGAAAAATAAATTTTGGCTTTTTATATAGTATATGTTTTATTAGTTTGTACTAATACATTCTCATATTACAAAGGCAATTTAGTACAAGAATCTTTCTTTTGATATTTGAATCATCTGAAATAACACAAACAGAACTATACATTTCTTTTAAAATCCTCATTTGAATAACAAAAAGACATGTTAAAGAACAAAAATTTTCCTTTCTTACAGGTGGACATTGAAGTGGACCTAATTCGGTTTTCTTTTTAAAAGCCTCCAAAAACAAAAGCAGCTGAAAACCTAATTAAAACAAATTAAAAAAATTTGTTGGCTAAACTACTGGTCTCCAGCACCATTTTCTGTTTTCTGCTGTTTTGATGCAGGTTCTTCTTTGTCTGTCTCTTCTCTTGCTCTTTTTACTGGTCCTGTATAATAACAATTCTTGTTAAGTTTACTGTAAACATTACTGTATATTAATATCGAACATAATTACCAATGAGAAAAAGCTCTTACTAAGTTTGCTCTCTAAACTTATTCTCTAAACATCTCTGTTTTCCACTTGTAAAACAGCATAACCAGGATAAATCACAATCCAAGAATGTCACTCATACAGAAGTTAAAAAACACATCACTTCTCTCCCACAAATTTCTCATGAAAGTACCAAAGGACTTAGAAAAACTTACCAGATGCACCATTTTCATCACGTTCATCATCACTATCAAATTTAGTTTTCTTGCCCTGAAACTGTACTTTTCCTTTAGTAGACCCAGTCTGGGAGGCTTTATTTCCCTTTCCTTTTCCTTTAAATCTACGACCTGCAGAGACATAATTGAAGAATAAGTAAAGAAATGTTTAAAATTTCTTGTCAATGTCTTTGAACACCAATTACAATTTGTACTCAAACAAGTTAAAATAACCACACTGTCAGAGAAAAATCAGAATTACTGGACCTTTTGACTTCCATTTGTTTAGAGATTCTTGTTGATCTTCTATGATTTTTTTCAATGCATCTTTTTCCGTATCTCCATCTAGTACTTCCCATGTCACTTCTTTGTTCCTTAATTGTAAGTTACCATTATTTGCATCTTTGGCTTTATCCAGTGCTTCCTTAGCTTTTTCTTTAAATAGAATTATTCCCTACACCAAAAACAACATAAGTCACATCCTAAGTTGTTAGTCTGACAGTTAATTCCTTCAAAGTAATTTTTCCTACCCTGCAAATCTTCCTTGCCACTACCAGTTTCAATAAATTTTACTGACCAGGAAGGAAGTCCCTACAAAACATGCAGTCACTAATATCAACAATTATTCACAGTAACCGAGAAAATACTTATCACACATTGAGTAGTGACAGCAATAACAAAATGAATGAGTGATTAAATAGAAATTATTTTTAAAAATAAAATTAAAAATTGTTTTTCTACTAATTATATTTCCTAAAATATAACATTGCTAAAAAGCATGTGAATGTTTCCAAACCTCTTTTGCTCCTCTGACAAAGTCTATCCATTTTATTTCACCATGGTTTGAGAAAAGGATGTGCAAATCTTCTCTACAGGTCTGATCATCTAAATCTCCCGAAAATTTCAGCAAGCAGCCAATCTTTTCTTCTAGAGATTTCTACAAAAATATACACTGCAATAAAATTTCTCAAAAGCAACCACAAATCAGAAATAGTTTATACCACACTATACCTATACAAAGAAAAGGCTAGATAATAAAAGGCTATTTTGAAGTAAACAGTTGATACATTTCTTTTGTCAGCCTTTGTTCCACAAAGGCTTCTGATTTAACTTAAATATTTAATTTCTCCAACAGGTAATATTAGTCACGTAAGTTACGTAAATCTGATTATTATATTATCTCTGGAAAAATAATTTTAGGCAATATTTGGCTATGCTTTAGTGCAATGACAACTACAGATTTGCTCACATATTTTCTATGAAAAATCCTCAGATATTTTCATAATTTTGAGTGTTAGATTTCTTAGATCCCAGCAATATACACTTACCATTTCAGCATTTTCTGCTAACTTTTGTTTTTCTTCTTGCTCTCTACAAATAGAAATGTAATTAGAATGTTTCCATTTACTATATAATTTAGTCCTGATAAAGTTAACCTTGATCATGATCACTAAACTATTTAATAACCAAAACCAGTCCAGTTTTCTGGTTGTCCAATGCTAGAGTGTAATACATGTGGCCCCAACATTATCAGGGCAGCTTAAGACCTAAATGTTTCAATAGCAAAAGAAAAGCATATTACTACCTATTTCAGAGCTCATCATTCAGCTTCACTTCTCAGAACCACTATCTTATCCTTGTCAAATCTTAAAAGAATTAAAATGTTAGAATTAGCTTGCTATACTTACTGTTTAGCTCGTAATTTAGCTTCCACTTTATTTTGCTTTCTTTCTTCATTTTTTTTTGCAAAGTAATCTTCCCTAAAGGTAGCAAAAGATAGAGGCTAAATTCATTAGAACAAAGATTTTAAATTATTTTGCATGATTTAAGACATGACATAGGATTGTTAGATTTTCTATCAACATAATTACCTAAAAATTAAAAAGATGCCAAGGAAGTTACTCCTCTTTTTAAATATCAGCTTTACTAAGAAATAATTAAGAGGCCATAAAATTCACTGCTTTAAAGTGTACAATTCAATATTTTTTAACGGATTGTATAGCTATCACTTATATAATTTCAGAACATTTTCATAATCCCCCAAAAGAAACCCTATAAACAATCTCATATTGGTTTTATCATTCATATACAGAATAAAAGGTAGTTATATAAAATAATGTTTCATAGTTTTCTATATGTTCATTTCACAAAAGGAGAAAATTCTAAAATCCCTCAGATCCAAGAATAAGCAATTATGAAAATTACATGCTAAAAAATATTTTTAAGGGTTTAACACTAATAGCATGATTCACCACAATGCATCTCTAAGTCTACCAGGTTTAGTACACAGCTTTTAGAAGACTGTAATCGTTAAGTGGGGGACAATGGTTCTACAACTAACTTTATCATGAAAATGATTTTTCTTAATTTTTAAAGACACATTAAATAATTTGCTGCAAAGCCCTATTAATCCTTTGTACCATATAAAAATACAGATATAGATAATAACAAATAAAAATTGTAGTGATTTATTCTCTAACCACACCAGAAGCCCAAATTTTCATAGCCAGCCTACTTTTAAGTTTTAGAAGCAAAATAAGTACTAAAATTTAACCTCCTTTATTAATTGCTAACAGGAAAAAAGTACTGATAAACACTTCTTTATAGTATCAAAGGGCTAAGTTTCCACTGAGCAAATTTCAGGCATTTCTCAAAAGATGCCTATGGATACAAAATATACTGGCCTTATTACAGAATACTAATCCATGCTCTTTATCTCAGTGTATCAATTCCATAAAACTGAATGGCCAGAAGAAATAACAGCAAAAATACTTACTTGAAAAGTATTAGCAGATCTGTGTCTTTGTACTTCTGTCCAGGAGTCTCGACAAACTTCTTAGCAGATTCAATGCTATCAAACACAGCAAATATTGATCCCTTTTAAAAGGGAAAGAAAAGATTTTTTTTGTTAGTTATGTCCCATATATTTTTCAACTAGAAAAAGTCTGTAACATCATACAACCATACCTTAAATGCTTTATGTAATGTTCTTCTCATCTGAATATTTAGTACTTGACCTTTATCTTCTAACCACTCTTTTATGTCATCAAGAGTTGCATCAGTTGGGAAGCCTTTCTGTGAAGAGTAGAAAGATATGTACAAATAACCTCTCAAGTAAACAATTCACCAGAAATTGATTCATTTTGTCTTGAAATAAAGCCAGGATATACATAGCTATCTCTGTCTCCTACATGTTTAACAGCTCTGCTTAAGTGCCACTGTTTTCCCGTGCAATCAAAGTGACTCGTTTATCTGGGAATTCAAAATAATCCATTTGGGGCACATATAAAACAAGGTTGACCAAAAGTTAATAACTGATGAAGATGGATAATGTACATTGTATGGCCAATCTATTTTTGTATGTCTGAAATTTTCAATAAAAAGTACTTAAAAATTAATATGCTAAAGAAAATTACTATCAAGTTGAGCTGTTTATAAGAACAGCTGATATGCACTAGGTCCTTACAATATGCCAAAGATTTTGTCCAATGGTACACATATGGGTTTTTCATTTAATTCTCACAACAGTTATAAGGTAAAAAAAAAATTATCTCCATTTATGAAGATAAGATTTAGAGTGGTTAAGAACACTGCCCAAAATCATATATATAGTAAGTGGTAAAGCTATGATTCCTAAGCCTTTATTCCTACCCATTCTACTATATGTTCTGTCTAAATACATATAGGATATAATTAAATGCATTCGAGGCTCACTTACAATATAAACAGATCTGTTTTTTACATCATTTTTATACTCATCAGTCACTTCAGGGAGGGGTTTGTTTGGAGATCTTCTGATTTTAGTTTTATCTTCACTTATTTCCATTAGTTCTGCCTTTGACTTGCTCAATGCTTCTACGATTACATTAAAGTCTGTTGTTAGACGGTTTAACCTGAAGAATACATAAAAGCATTGTAAGACTTAATAGTAGCACTTGTTAACAAAATCTGAAGATGATTTTTTAAAGGTTTTTACCTATTGAATTTTATCATTATTTCCAAAGGTACCCAGCCTTCATCCAGTTTGATCTGTTCCTTCAAAAATTTGTCCCGTGGCAAATTGAAGTCACCAAAATAATACTGCAAGATAATTACAATATATTTCAGAGCACTGTATAATATTGACTCTAATCCAATTTTAATTACCATTACATCAGTAAGTTCTATTTTTTAAAAATACATATAAAAAAAATGTCATAACTTGAGGCAATATTTTCTTCTTTAAAATACAAATCACCAAAAAGATAAAATTAAAATAAATTACTGAAATAATGTAATTAACATGTATGTCAATAACAAATAAAAACATACTTAAGGATTTAGTATTGAAAAACCTTGTTTCAAAGCAGCATGGGAAAGATTAAGTAAAAAAAGAAATTAAATCATTCTAAGTTTTAAAAGTTAAAAAAAATATGAATGTATATCTAATTTAAGCATAGAGGCACTCTTTCTCAGTATAAAAAGCAAAGAAAAAACTATACATGAAAAGGCCCAGGTGTGACTACTCAGAATGTCAAAAGTAGCATAAAAAATAAAAGACAAACACAGAATTTGTTAGTAAATCTTATAAATCAAGAGGAAAGAAATAAATAAAAACTCTAATAGAAAAACAAGTTAACATTTTTTTAAATTGCTGGAAAAATGTACTATAAACATAAAAAGTTCAACCTCATTATTAATCAAAGGAATGTAAATTAATGCAATGAAACAGCATTTTTCATTTAACAAACTGACCAAAATTCTAAAAACAAGAATATCTAGTACTGGCCTGAACACAGAGAAATGGTCATGCAGGAAGGGATATAAACTGGCAATAATTATTAAAAGTTTTTAAAAATGTGCATAACCCTTGAGCCAGGACATCTCCCTCCAGGAATTTTATCTTAAGTCCATAAACATGTTTAAGACTTATATATGAAGATTTTCATAAAACTATTACAGCTAAAAATACTGGAAATATCCTACATTTAAATTGGGAAATGGGCATTTTATTGATGACAAAACTTTACTCCCTCAAGATGCATCCCATGTTTGGTGGGGGTAAGAGAAGGAAATAAAATTATGTTACTGTAAACACTGACCAAAAGAATATTCATGAGGCTTTTAATCTTGATTACCTCAGAAGGTGGGATTTGAAAGGTGCCAAACTGTAGAAAGGACATTATTAAATTTTTCTATTGTTGTAAATATTAAATAGAATAATTTGTAATTTTTCACAATTATAAAGAAATTAGTACAGAAAGTTGCAACACAGAAAATTTAAAACGGCAAGAGAAGGGCAACTTAAAAAATAGTGCTGAGCTGCCAAAAAAACACCACCAAATAATATAATCTGAAGTTCTTTACTAAGAATATAAAATATAAATTAAGAAATAATTTCCCATGCAGCCACTATTGAGACTGTAAAGCTTCAACTTAAATACTCAAGTTCAAAAAAATGCTAAGCTAACTTTGGAACAGATACTCTTAAAGGTTACAACAGCAGAGAAAAATTATTAGGCATTTCAAAAATATAAAGTGCTATTTAACAGGGGAAGTACTTTACAAAATATTTTTATCTTATTAAGTGACAGGCACTCTGCTATTAATTAACATAACCCTCACAACTACCTTATGAGGAAGGTACTTCTATTATCCTCACTGTATATAGACTAGAAAACTAAAGGTGGGGGGAAATAGTCTATAGTGTTATCTTTTGAAATGTTTGCAGTCCTTCAGTTCAATAAACTTGCTATACCAATATAAAACTGTATATGTACATCTAATTCTAAAAATTGAATACAAGCCAAGTGTTAAATAGGTCAATATACAAATAAGTCAATATATAGACTAAATGTTCTTTCTATATTTAAGGCCCTAAATTTCCTTTCAAAGAGGTTGTTTTTGAAGTTGAATAGCAGAAGGATCATACCTCAATTTGATGACAGATTTTGGCCTCCAGAGCAGCCATTTTTTCATCACCATTTTCAGCCATTGTGGTGGCTATCTGTAAATTTTCCCAGATTGGCATTATTAATTTTTTAACATAAAACTCAAGACCAGAAAAAAAAATGTTTTAAAATTATCAATGTCCCATTGTTTTCTTAAAAATCAAGAATTTTTAAGAAAAGGCAGAAGTTCAACTTCTCTACTCAATCCTCAAATTTCAACAAAAGAAAACTTGAATATATGATAGAACTGACAAGTTATCAGTAAATCATTGTTCCATCTTCTGTAACAATTCAAGTGATTATCTTCATTATGCATCTCAGTCCTACTTGTTTTGGTGTGGGTCGAATTTCTTTTAAAATTAGTCACAGCTGACTTACCAATAAAACTTATCACAAAGATTAAGTATCAAAACTTTAAGGTGAAAAACTCACATATTATAGTCAGGGTTCAATTGTATACTAAAGAATATATTAAAAAGACAACTTTCAAGCCTGGGGACACAACAACATTAAACTGGGGCTATGCCAACTGATTCATTCAGTATATTAATATTGGTTAACCTTCAGCCAGTTTCCAGAGAAGCAGAGCAGTAAAAATAGGGCTGTGTAGTTAAATCTGCTAGGTAGGGATCAGAAAACCAAATCTCACTTCAAATTACTTGCCTCCAGTGCTGTATTAAAGCACTGACTCATTCACATTGTACAAACGTATATAAGAACTCATGAAGGGTATCGCCAATAGTTCACTGTAGTGACGAACTACCATTGGTACACTTCTTGGAAGCAAAGATTATACACCAATTACTATGCAATAAGCTGGATGGATGCACACAAGAAGCTCTTGCAATAGGGATTTGTATGGTGCATATCCCACTACAAAGTTTGCTCAATCTTACGGTTTGGGTTTGACGAACACAATTTACATTCCTAAATTACTGCTATGATCTAGGGCCCCTTATAAAGCAAGGGAAGTACCTGCAAGACTTCTAGGCCTACCCAATTTTGGAACTTCATTTCTTCATATACTTTCTCAAAATGTACAACTAGATATGAAATATTAGCCACGCCTACCCATTTCAAATAGAAGCTTTAGTGGGAGTGAAGGGAGACCTTAAAAACCCAAGAGTTACGCCAGGAGAACACCCAGAGCCCCAGATTCTAGGGCCTCCACTGTCCCACATGATCCAAGGAACTCTCCTGAGTACAGCCTGCACCAACCTTCCCAGAACTTAACATAGGTAGCCCGAAATGCCCGCCTTCGGCGACACTGGGAGGCAATAGAGGTTGGAAACTTTAAAGACGCAGTGGGGATGCGGGCAGCTTCTGTCCAAAGACCCCGCTAGAGCCCCAACCCAAAGCAACCACTGACTCGCCAGGGTACCAGCCACGTGCGGAGAACCCCAGGCTCCTGCATTCCTCGCAGGAGCCCCTCTACGCTCCCCGGCAGCGCGCTGCCTCGGGCCTCGGCCCACGCGGCGCACGCACGGAACGTGAGGAAGGCGAGGAGCCTACGCACCCAGCGTGAGGCAGCAAAGAAAAGGGAACGCGCTGTCTGCACCACGCAAAGCAGACCCTATTAGACCCTCTTCTCATTAGCCCCGGAAAGTTGCTCACCTTTAAGGTCCTGGTCCCGCAGAGCCCAGCCACAGTATCAATAAAGGAGACAACAAGCTCGCTGCTTCCAGCGCCGCCGGCTGGCCTAACGCGCGCAAAGAAGATGGGGGCCGTCCCGGCAGCCCTTGCGGCCCAAGGGGGCAGGGCTTCGGCCGCGCAGAAGCTGGCGCCGCGTTGTGAGCATGCGCGCCGGCCGCTGTCTTTCATGGCCCGCGGAGTCGCGTTTTCTCTCGGAAGAAATTGGGATCCCGTATTGGGTATGGTGGTAGAGAATGTTAGGACAAGCCAATTTTTTTTTTTTTATATCAAAGGTTCATTGAATCTTAGAGTTGAGAAAACAATACAATAAGTGTTTAAGAGATGAGACTCTGGAATTAGACTTCTTGGATTCAAATAAGGGTTCTCCAGTTTACAGACTGTGACTTTGGGCACGTTTCTCATGTACAAAATGGGGCCAACGATAGATATCACCTACTATATTCAGTTGTTAAGAGAAGTAAACGTGATACAATATGTACTTTGCTGGGCCCTGTGCCTAGCCTATGGTAAGAGGAGCAGCACATATTAAACGTGATTTTAAGTGACCAAAATGCCATCTAGTGCAGAAACATTGCCTCTGCCAGAGACCTTTCCTATTAGTATACTTTTTACGCAATAATTTTAGTCACTTAATTTAAAAAATATTTTCTTGTTGTGAGGCAATCTTATTTTTTCCCTGTTTTTCTGAAATTTTGAAATGATACTGGTGAAATATCTTATGTGATCCCAGGGCCTTTTGACAGTCCCAAAATACAGCAAACGTGTTTATGTGTAAAAAATGCAGTTACTAATTCAGTCCAAACATTTGTATCAAGCCAATGAGAAAAAATTAATAGAATTATGCTCAGGTATTTAAAGTTCGAATTAATAAAGTTCTCTTTAATCCACTCAACTAATATTTGTCTACTCTCACTTTGTGCCAAACATAATTAAAAACAATTTTTGATCAAGTCAGTGAGAATATAGGTATTTAATAGAAAAAAGCATATGAGTGTTAGGGTACTCCCACTCTTTATCAGCGAACTGTTTTATTACATGTCCTAAAATGGAGCTGAGCACTGGGAATAAAAAGGAGACCCAAACTGCCTGAAGACAGTGGCACCTAAACAAATGCCCCACAGTGTCTGGAGAAAACTGCAGATACAGTCTACTACCAGAAACCAGACTTACTGCAGAGAACATTTATTTAATATTCCATCAGGTCCCTGGTCATTTACTCTCCCGGTCTTCTCTCCCTGTTCTCTCTCTTTTTTTTTTTCTCTATCTCTGTTTCTCTTTCCCTGTCTCTCTCAGCTCACACCCTTCTTCCAGGGGCCAACTTCCATGCAGCCACCATGCTTTTGGGAAAATACATGCCTATCTGCACACTAGGAAGCTTCATTTTCTCCTGTAAAGCACCAATAAGATTTTCATACTAAAGCACCAGTAAGATTTTCATCCGTCTCATAGCATACATTATAGGATAATATACTAAAAGCTCATCTCTCTGAGTATAAATTTAGTACAATCATTTTAGAAAGAAACTTAGTAATACATGCTAAAATTTAAGGTGCACATAGCAGATGTTACCAAAGTCCACTCCTAAGAATATATTCTAGGGAAATTTTTACATTTGTGCACAAGAAAACATTCAAGAACATTTATAACAGCATGGTATATAAATGAAAAAAATTGAGAATCGACCAAAAAAGAAAAAAAAAACCCAGGTAACTAAATTGTAGTATAATTAAACAATGAAATAATAAACTATATCATCATGAAAACAAACCAGATCTACTTGCATTGACATTGATGAAATTCACAAACAATGCTGAATTAAAAAAAAAAAAAAGAACTTTAGAAGAAAGATAAATAGGCAGTTGGTAAATGAGTTTAGAACTTAGAGGAGAAGTCAAGGTTGGAGATAGAAATCTTGGAGTTGTTAGCACATAGAAGACATATAAAGTCATGGCATTAGGTAAGCTCTCTAGAGAGTATAGACAGTGAAGATAAGAGGACCCAAGACTGAACACTCTAGTATTTCACTCTTTGGATATTGGATAAAGGAAGAGAAGCCTGTACAGGATTAGAATAAGTGCAGCCTGAGAGGTACTAGGAAAATATGGTGTAATAGAAGATAAAAGGGGAGAATGTCTCAAGAAAGGAGTGATCAATGGTAAATTCTGCTGAGAAGGGTTGCAGCCTGACATAAATTAATTTGTCATTATGACAAAGACTGTTACTTCTCCCCCAATATTGGCTCTCCCCTTCTGCTATTATAATAAAATCGTCCCCGATTTTTAACCAGGTGCACGGCCAATGGAAATAAAACTATATTTTTCCAGACTCACTTACAGCTAAATAAAACCATGTCTGGCAAATGAGATGTGATTGTATTTAAGTGATATATGTAACTTCTAGGTCACTCTTAAAGAAAGTGTTCTCTTTCCACTAGCTTCATGTGGATGTGATCATGAGCAAAACTGAACCAAGTTTGGAATACCATATAGCCCTGATAGCCTCATAGGATGGACTTACTATTCCAGCTTGGCTTAAATGAAGAAGAAAAAAAAATCATGAAACACTTACTCAAGGCAGATATGTCAGTGTTCTATCCTTTTGATAGGGTTAGGCAACAAATCTGTCACTAAGTGGCAAAATACTCAAATCAAAACTCCAAGCCAAGAGTACCACTCTGAAGTCTGTTGGGCTTATACTAGATTTTTCTAGTGTGTGTGTATAATAGAGAGGGGGAGAGAGAGAGAGAAAGAGAGAGAGAGAGAGAGAGAGAGAAAGAGAAAGAGAAATGAATGTCAGAGTACCTAAAACCCAGAAATCTAGTGCCTCCCTGAGCTTTGAGAATGTGCTATAGGACTGTTTTTTTTGCCTTCTTGCTAATATGTGTTTAAATGTGTGTCAGAGTCTTGTCTGAGACTTACTTTCATTGTAACAAATCATCTAGGTGTGAGGTTGTTGAGGAGAGACCTAGATATGACAATTGGAGGCCTCTAATATCCCCCAAATTATCTAGTAATTGTGAACAACCAAATTTTCTTAGGTCAATTTGACATAGCGCACAGATTGGTATACACATAAATTATAAGGAGAACTTCTATAGGGGACAACACATGGAAGTTGATAAAACAACACAAATTCTTTACTAAGACCTTGTCTAAAATAAAATATTTGAGACACATAAATGGAAAAGAAGGAGTCTTTGTGGGACATAAACTTTTAAAAAATTGAATTGTAACATACAAAGTATATGAATTTTAAGTGTATGGCTCGATGAAGTGTCACAAATGAACACTACCTTGTTATCACTACCCAGGCTGAGATACAGAACAGTTTTAGCACTCCAGAAAATTCCCTTGTGCTCCCCTTACAGTCACTATCTTCCTTAAGAGTAACTATCACATATTAGCTGGAATCATGTAGTATATGTATGTGTGTGTGTGTGTGTGTGTGTGTGTGTGTGTGTATAAAATATACCACAATTTATTAATCCATTCTTCTGTTGATGGAGATTTGGCTATTATAAATAAAGATGTTCTAAACACTCCTGTGAATGTCTTTGGGTGGATGCATGCAGTCATTTCTGTTAGGTATACAGCTAAGAGTGAAATTACTAGATCACAGGGCAGGCATGTGTTTAGCTTTAATATGCATTGCCAAATAGCTTTCCAAAGTGGTCATATCATTTTTCACTTGCACCATCAACGTATAAGCTAAATATCCAGGACAATGCACCATTATTTTTTCTAATTTTGGCCATGCTAACAATGGTGTGGTCGTATCTCATTGTGTCTTTAACTTGCATTTCCTTGATGATTTACAATATTGAGCACCTTTTTAAATGCTTATCTTCTATTTAGATATCCTTCTTTGTGAAGCACCTATCCAAGTGTTTTGGCCTTGTTTTTTGTTTTGTTTGTTTTGTTTTGTTTTGTTTTGTTTTGTTTGTAACATAACTTTTTTTCTCACAGTTCTGGAGGCTGGAAGTCTGAGATCAGGATGCCAGTATGGTTTGGTACTGCGGAGAGCCCTCTTCCTGTTGCAGTGTTTTGTCCATTTTAAAATTGCGTGTATTGTATCCTTTTTAAAAATTAATTTCTAGGAGTTTTTTTTATATAGTCTAGAAAACAGAGCCTTTGAATGGAGCCCTATACAAAATAAAACCATTCATTCTCTATAGCTGAAATCATGGGGAACCTATGGATCTAAGGCAGGGAATTTTCAGCATGCCTTTTACATTACACATTCTTATCTTTCATGCTACATATTCCTATGTTTCTCACTGTATGCCCATATCATCAAAAGAAAATGGGTAAACAAAGTATTTAAACTGTAATTCACAGAAACTAAAGAATGATATATAAATTGAATTCCCTGAACACTCAGTGTCTTTACTCTGTCTCTCTTATGTCCCCATCTCTCTATTGTCTCTGTCCCTCTGAGTCTCCTACGCTCTCTTACTCTCTGCCTTGGAGAGGAGACTATGCTCTGTCTGTGGGTGTTACCCCTTCTCCAATAAACTTTCCTTTTGACTCTAATTTTGGCAGATGTTTCAGTTCTTTCTTGCATGCAGCAAAGAACCATCTTCTTTCCCAGTGCAGGGCTTGGTCCCCCGACTCAGGGAATTTGCCCTGTCCTGCATCATTTCACAACAATGTGAATGTACTTAATACCACTGAACTGTATCACTTAAAAGTGGATAAGATGGTAAATTTTATGTTATATGTACTACCATATAAAAAGAAAAAAACAGTAACAAACAGTTTAAAGAAAGATAATTCTCTTCTGTTTGCCCACCTCGGAGGTATGCATATGCTAATTACATGAAAAAAGACTTTTTTAATATATATTTTTTATTATTAACACCTACAGCACCTGGTATTCCTAGTCGGTCTCCCATCCAAGTACTGACCAGGCCCAACCCTGCTTAGCTTCCGAGATCAGACGATCTCGAAATAAAGACATTTATAAAGAATGATTCTAAAGAGTGTTGACCTGAAACATATAGATGATCAGATAATTTCTCTAGCAAATAAGTTTATTCAAGAACAACAAAGAATTGCAATTCAGGAGGTGATTTCTAATGGCAAACCATGTGCAAGTACTGAGAAAAAAAAGGAGAGGAAACTCCTTGATATAAGAAAAGAGAAAGTTGGGAGAGCTATTATAAACAGAGTCCTTCCTCTTGGGTTCTGTGGTCAACATAGGGCCTAAGAGGTCCCCTTTCTGGCTTCCCGACTTATTTTAAATGAGGTTTCTGTTTATTAATTTTTACAAGAGGGAAAAAGAGGAAGTTAAATGTAAAGTGAAAAATTTTCTGCCTACACAAAGCTGATGTTACTAACTGTATCAGAGTCAGGTAAGAAAAGGTGATATACTCAAATTAGGCAATTTGAGTTTTATAAACCACTTTATACAAGGGAGTGGGCAGGGCATAGATAAACGCTAAGGATAGTGCAGGGCTAGTAATATTGAGAGCTCCATTACCATGTAGAGGGCTGACTCAGTAAAAGAAAGGCGTGGTCACTGGTGAAAGAGGACTTAACAGACAGGGCACTAATAAGATGCATTCAACTCATGCCAACCCTGCAAGGAAGGAGCCAATGGAATAAAAATCAAAGCATGTTGTCCCTCTCCCTCCAGCCTCTTGTCAGTGCTTCCCTTCAGCTGAACTCAACCAGAAGCTATTGAAGTTATCTATACAGATTAACCCCCTAGGTGGAGAAGGAGCTGGTGGAGAGTGGATCTGAAGGAACAAATGGAAGATTCAGCAAACAAGACACAAGAACACACTTTGTCCAACAGGAGAAAAGGAGAGCTGTATCAATTTCAAGATTAGAGGTGTATTTACAGTGAAGCTAATGAAGTTTAAGCTTCAGGGCTCCTCAATAGCATAGGCCCCTCCCAAGGCTCTGGGAGAAACACTAGCAAAAACAAAATCCTATGTTTTTATTGAATTAGCAAAAGCAAGATATTTTAACTAAAATAATTAAAATTACTCTTCTTTCCATTTCTAATTTTCCTTCATCTTATTTGCCATAGTGCCTAATGGTACTTGAAGTAATATGGCATTTTTGGTATCTATTTAAAAAAGAAGTTGAAGTGAGAATAAGCCATTAGAACTATAGTTTGAGCAGACATTTTAGAACATTTCAATAAAACACGTGAGGAAATTATAGGTTTCTGATTTATTAAAGAACTGAGAAAAATTCAGATAAAATTATTGGCGTGTAAAGCTAAAGTGAGAAAGAGAATGACAAAATCAGTAGAAATTATTCTGACTTCAGAAATCAATTATAACAAGGAAGTTTTTAGATCATACCAATAGAAGTGATTCATGAATAAGAAGAAATAAATTTCAAAAAAGAAATGAATAAGCTTCTTGGACTGTTTAGCCTCCTGTTAAACCAGTTAACAAAGAGGAGAAAATCTTAAGAACACATTGAAAAAAATTTAATTTTTTGCTCATTTGAAAATAATGATAACAAATACAACTAAAATTATATTACGCAATTATAATGACATTAATGAATACCATCAAGTACATTTACACATCCTGAAATCTTATGGCCCATGTGTGGAAAAGACTGATAGATACATTCCCAAATTTGATAATACTTTTAAATATTTACAAGGCATAACCAATAACAATAGAATGATATTTTTTTAAGCACCAAATAATAAAAATCATCTTAGAGGAATTCTAACTATTCTAGAGGAAAGACTAAGTTCACTGTACAAACTTTCTGTAGAAAATACCCTCTTTATAGAAAATAATACAAATTATTGTTATATGAAGAGTAATTGAAGTCTATACAATCAAAAAATGTAAGAATAAAAGTATTATAGAGATGTTTCTTTCAGTTAAATAATTTTAAATTAATTTCTTCTCGGTTTTGTGGTATTTGTCTTTGGTGTGATTTATTTATCTATTTAAAGAGATACTTATTTCCTACCTAATTTGGTATTCTTTTTCTTAAAGAGGGCTCTCAAATTGAATTTAGCATCCTGCCCCACAAATTCTGATATGACCCTCCCTGCACAGAATGCTCACAAAAGAAGTAGGTACTAGACTCACTTTGATAACAACAACAACAGCAATTAAATTAGACCGTGAAGCACTCTCCTTTGGACAGATGACAGGCATAGATATAAAAGAGCCTAGGAACCTCATCAAAAAGGAGAAGGTGGGGGAAGCAAAACCAGCTGAGACAGGTAAGTTGCATTCTGGAGGAAATGCTGACCCATACAACTCTGGCAGCAGAGTGGTGGGAAATCATTCCAGAAGCAAAGCTGCTTTAAGAAATCTGCCTCCACCGTCATGCAGCCGTCTCCCAGAAAAGTTCTGTGGAGACTAGGACACCATAGGCAGGCCTGGGGCATCTTCTCTGTAATACAGGCTGGAACCGTGTTCGAGGGCAGCGCCTCCTTCTGGGTGGACTGCTCTGATCCACACACTGGAAAGCATAAGTCTGCAATTAGTAGAAAAATCCCAGGAGAAAGAATTCTACTCATTAAAAAATAGAAACGAAATAATACATTACCTCGAAAGAGCCATGAGGAATTTTAAGAGAATCAGGGGCCTTAAAGAAAAGAAATAAAAAATGTAAAGATATTACTAAAAGCCTTTCATAGGCTTTGGAAAGAACTCTCAAGAAGAGAACTGAGGGTTGCAAGTTTTCATTTTTCATGTTTCTTTTTTTTTCATTTTTATTATAGACATTTTCGAGCTTACTCCAAAAGTAGAAAGAATAGTATAATGACTTCCCAAATATCACACCATTTCTACATTTACTAGTATACGATCGATTTTGTTTTATGTACATGCTACCCACTTCCCCAAAGCCCTCACCAGACTATTTTAGGGCAAATTGTAAGCATTATGATTTCATCCATAAAGTTTTGTGTCTGTATCTTTAAGAATAAGAACTATTTGTAAAAATAGAACCATCTCTACCATTATCATACTAAAAAAATAAAATTTCACAAACATTATTTATGTCATCAATAACCAGTAAGTATTCAAATTCCCTTGACTGTTTTGTAAATGTTTTTTCAGTTTCTTTATTCAAATTAGGATCCAAATGTTATTCACATATTGTATTATTTATGCAGCTCTTAAGTTTCTTTTAATCGATAAGTTATTTTCTTTCATATTTTTTACCATTTATTTGTTAATGAAATCAAGTCATTCTCCCATATAGAATTTGTTAGATTTGGTTGATTGTATCCTGGGGTGTTATTAAAAATGTTCCTCTGTTTCCTGTATTTCCTATAAACTAAAAATTGGATATAGAGTATTGATAAGAGTCAGGCTAGATATTTCAAAAGAAACACTTTGTAGGTGATGCTGTGTTCTTATTACATCATATAAAGAGGCATGTAATGTCTATCTCTCTTTTTGGAGTATTAAAATTGCTCAGTGGGTTCAAGTATTGTCAACCTGATCCATCATTATATATAGTTCCCCATCAGCCTCTCACATAAAGATTTTAGCAACTGTTAATCATTGCCTAGATCCTTTATTTCATTAAAGTGGCACAATGGTGATAGTCTATCATTCCTTCTGCATTCATTAGCTGGGATTCTTCTATTTAAAAAAAAGTTGATCACATTCATAGTTTGTTTCTTTGATGTACAGCTCATACAAGAAAAGCAGGATATATGCTTGATTTTTCTTCTCTTCATCCATTTTCAGAATTATGAATTGGTTTCTTAATACTCAAGAGTAACTAATTAGTTTGGCTGCAACTTTTGAAATTCAATCTTAAAAACAAGTCCAACAATGCTGAGGATGGCACTAAATAGCACCATCTGAGAAGGTAACTGGCCTCCGAACTTACTGAACTGATAAATTTCACTAGGTACAGGTGGACCTCTCAGCCATTGGAGTAGAGAGAGCAGCAGACAATCTTTCATATACTATCCAAAACTTAATTGATTTTTGAAAAATTGTCAAAAAGAATCATCATTAACAGGTAATAGATTTTAAGTGATAACTGTCCTGGGAAATCCAAAATTTTTAGAGGAGCTAAAATAGAAATCTAAAGTTTTAGTAAACAAATCTACACCTACAGTGAGAAATAAGGCAACACTGGTCAGGGAGCCATTTAAGTGATTTTGGGTAGCAATAGCTAGAATCTCAGGATGAATAATTGGAGTTGATGTTTTTTGGGGAAATGTTTTAATTGAGAGAAATCAAAGTTCAAGATTTTATAGTGACAGGGGAGACTAACTGGTAGTTCGGTAGAATATACTCCATAAAGTACTGGGTTCAAAATCAGGAGCAAGCTATAGGCCTCATTTACCTCCATCTATTGGAGGCTACTGATCTTTACAAAAGAACCTAATAATTGAGAAAGGTCAACCTGGCTCAAGAAAGAGAAGTGCCTATTACATTTGGCAACATAAAAGTCATAGTGACTTGATAATAGTAGTTTCAGTGATGTGATGGGAATGGAAGCCATAGAGTAGGTTGTAACTGTGAATGGGAGGTGAGGAAATGGAAACAGAAAGGATCGATAAAACTTTTAGAAGTTTTCCTATGAAAGGAAAGAGAAAAATGGGCTGCTCTTGGAAGGAGACCTAGGTTGTTTTTTACTTAACAATGGGATTCTTTTTGAAGAGCTCAGGACTTTGATACAGTGGTGGCACTTTTATTTAATAAGTAGAAAGATAGAATATACTGATTAAGATACCTGAGGAGTTAGTGGTTACTGGAATAGAGTCCCTTTAGTTGCTATATTTTTTCAGTAAAGTATGTGGTAGGTCATTATCTGATAGTGAGGGACTGTGACTAATGAGCTGCAGACATCCCTGAGAGTTAAGTACTGTGGCCTTCTACCTTGACCCCAAAGAAGGAGTAACAGGTAGAAGTGTGTGGTTTCATGGTCTACAGAAAGGCTAGTTTAGATAAAACTATTCTCTACTAGATAATCTTTTATTGTGTTTAAATTTTTTATTTAAAAAAATCTAAGTAATTTGAAAAGGCATGTTTCCACACTGTCACTTCAAATGGAGTGAATGTCCTCTGGTTCATTATAGGTCTTAGACCCCGTAGCTTTGACATTGCTTTTAATGGTAATGGTTTTTATACTCTTTTTTCTTTCCTCACTAGAGGAAGGTTTTTGTCTTCCTTACTAGAAATTCAATTCTTTAGAGCAGAAGCATATTCCTCTAGCTTCTCTTAAAATAATGCTCACCGTGCACAAATTGTCATAGAATTTGGTCTGAGTTTGGGGAATGGAGAGAATAAAGACTTGGCTTCCATTCAAGTTTGTATTACTTTGGTTTAGTTCTGGATGCACTGACAAGCAGAGCAAAGTATATAAACAAGATACAGATGCAGGAGTGGTGAATGTGGCTTCCCATTGCCTCCTTGCATCTCTCAGAGTGTACGCCAAGATTTCATTTCTTGGCAATTCTGTAGAGTGGGATATAGCCTAACTCAAAGGAGCATAGAATGACAGGCTCTCTGCCTTCTATACCCCCAGCTACGTCATCTCAGAAACTGAGATGGCTACCATATAATGTGATCATTCAGAAACTCAATGAGCCATGCAATCCAACTCTACCTTCCAGGTTCTGGACCTTGAAATCCTTGGGATGACCACAGTCAGGTAGTCTCCCATTCTCTATGATTATTGGACAGGACCTGTGAGTTCTCCATTTCATTCTCTTGGGTTTTTGGGGGACAGACTTTGGAAAAACAAAAAGAGAGCCACATATAAAATTAAACCCAAATATCACCAGGCAGTGTAGAAGAATATGGTTGCTATTGCTCAGTTTAACATTAATTCTACAAACATACATGACGTGCCTAACATGTGCTTGGTCTTGAAGATATAAAAGTAAATAAAACAAACTCTGCCTTTTGCCTCAGGAAAGCTTGGAATCTAGCTAAATGATCAGGCTTCTTCCTAAAAACCATTTCTTTATTGAAGATAAGAAGAAAAAAAAACAGGATATACTGTTTGAAACTTTTTAAAAAAACGTATTAATTCCAGGTTGTTTAATAACCTTTTGATGTTTTGGTTTTCCCCCAATCCTCCCTCCTCTGCTGTTTCCCTTAAAATAACACCCAGTGCATGACACATTATCTGTTTTCATTAAATGGGTATGTTTACTCTAAAAACAGAGCTAAGAATTACCAATTTGAAGCATTCTTCCTCCTTTGTCTTTAAACAAAACAAACTTTGGGAGACTCACAAAAAATGCAAGAAGGTTTGTTCTGGTTCATAGAGTAAGAGCACTAGAAAGGGTCACTGATAGAAATAGAGAGAACTTAATCATTTTAGGATTTCAGAGTGTCATTGTAGAAGACCAAGCGGGGACATGTGAATCAACTTATAGACTTTGTACAGTCTTAAATTCTGGATTCATCTGGAAAAAAAAAAAAGAACTCGTTTTCGTGAAAATTCACCTTCTGCATTTCTTCTAAATTGATTGCTTAATGAATGCATGCATTTATTAATATGATCATTCCTTGGTTTCTGTAGATGTAAAATATTCTAAAAGAATTAACTAAACCTAAGATAAATCCTTGTGGTTAACAAGTATACAGAAGGTCTCACAGCACATATGCTTCGTGGCCTTTGCACTTGTTGTTTCCAAGTTTCTGATCTTTCTTCCTTCATTGAGGCTTCAGTACAAATGTCATCTTATCAGAAAGACTTTGCTGACCATGTAGAAGTAAAAAAACTTTCCAGTAAATCAGTCACAGAGAAGTGATATCTCCAGGTGCCAGCCCCCAGGAAAGCACTGACCATTACCAGGATACAGATAAGGAAACAACTGCCTGCTAGCCTTGTTTGATCTAAGAGTTCCCTGAGGACATTTACCTTTGTATAGGACATTTACCTTTGTGTAAGGCATTTACAGTCAGCATCTGCTTTTTATAATCTGCTGCTTCCTATAATCTGCTTGCTTATTGTTCAGAAGACCACCAGGATATGGTCTTAAGCTTTATAAACTGCCTCCTCTGGAAGCTCCGGGCTGATCTCCTCTAACCCTGCGTGGTAGAGAGTCAGTCACCAGATGGCTAATAAAGGCTCATAATTCTCTCTAATTCAGCTCTGTGGGTCCCTATTCTCACCTGATCTATAACAACCACCCTATATAAATAGTACTTTCCTCATAGTTATTCCACTCCATACTGATTTATTTTTTATCATAACATTTATCACCGCCCGATATCTTTTTTTCCCGTTTTTTTCATTGTGGTAACTCAGGATTTACTCTCTTAATGACTTTCGTATATATGTCATATATTATATAATACACATGTCATATAGCCATCAGGTTGTATGTTCGTTACTAGTACTTATCTTATACCTAGAAATTTGTGCCCTTTGACCACCCTCATCCAATTCCTCCTTACCCACCATCTCTGGTGACTGTAGTGTAGGGATGATGCAAGAGAATTAAGTGTTAAAACAGGTTATATTTGGAGGCTGCAATATGCTGATCAGCCCTGCAGCCAGACCATGAGGAAAGCTGAAAGAATAAAGGAATATTTCTGTTGGGATTGCTAACAACCCATTTCCTCACACTGCAAAGGGAAAACAGTCTTGACACACACACAAAAAATCATTCATTCTCTATGGCTAAAATCTTGGGGAACCTATGGATCTGAGGCAGGGAATTTCTATAAGGCCTTTCATGCTATATACTCTTATCCTTTCTCAATACATGACCATATCGTCAAAGAAGAATGGGTAAACAGTTTTTAAACTATAACTCACAGGAAGGAAAGTATGATATATATATACTGAATTCCTGAATACTCTGGATCTCTTTCAGTGTCTTTACTCTGTCTCTCTCACTGTCCCCATCTCTCTGTTTTCTCTGTCCCTCTGAGTCTCCTAGGCTCTCACTCTCTGCCTCAGAGAGGAGACCATGTTCTGTCTGAGGAGTGTTACCCCCTCTCTAATAAACCATCAACCACAACTGTGATCTCTTTTTCTATGATTTTGTCTCTGTTTTTTTTTTCAGATCTCAAATATAAGTGAGATCATACAGTATGTCTTTTTCTGTATTGTTTTCACTTAGTTTAATGTCCTTGAGTTCCTATGTTGTTGCAAATGGCAGGATTTCCTTGATTTTATGACTAATATTCCATTGTGTATGTGTGTGTGTGTGTATATGTGTAGGTGTATATACACACATACACAATGGACTATATGTATGATATATATGTATGTATGTGTATATATATCATATATATGTATATATATTATATACATATGTGTATATATATTATATATATATATATTATATATATATATATATACATATATTCCACAGTTTCTTTATCCATTCATCCCTCTGTGGACACTTAGGTTGTTGCCGTGTCCTCTTTCTACCCTACTACATGACAAGGTCCGGAGATGGGGACGGGAGCTTCAAGGCGTGCATCGTCAAGAACGAGGACGTGGCATGTATTTAGGGATAACTGGTTTCTTAGGAACGATCCTATTAATAGGGGGAATTTGGGCAGCACAAATTCTAGTAAGTGTAGATGCTGTACAAGTGGATTTCAAAATTGGCTCTGAGGAAAACATGGTAAATTCCCCACATATGGGATCAGCTCCAGTCACCCTGACTATTCAGAATGCATAAACCCTTTATTTGAACAATTATTAAGGGAAATTCCTTTTGACGCACCTCTTAAAAATGTTATGAATAAATTATAAGCTGAATTACTAGAACCAGCTTATACTCCTATGCCCACGCAGTTAGTAGAAAAATTAGTAAAAGATAAGAAATTTACTCATAAGCCTGTGCCTACTATGGAAGAGCCTCCTTTTATGGCCTAGTGGATAAATAAAAAACTAGTAGTTTAAGTTTTATAGAAGGCTGGTTGGGTCAGGATCTCCTTGGTGCTTAAAAACAAAGGAATGAAAACTTAGCTTACAAAAGCAGCTTTGTAAAACTGATTTTTTAAATGTTTTCCTCAATACTGCACTAAGGAAACTGTCAAACAGCTATGAGAAAGTTTCAGCTTAAACTTTAGATAATAGCATAAATAAAGTAGCAATTGAAAGATTTATTCAGGCAAAAAGAAGAACAATGTCTGCCCACGAGCCAATATTTGCTGTTATGAATACCTCTATCTATCACCTTAAGTCAAACTCTATCTTACGTAATAGATATAAGAATTAAAAGTTTAGATTGTTCCATCAGGTAGTTCTGTTCCAATAATTGAGAAAAAAGAATGTACTAATTAATCATGAATAATAATATACTCTGTAAGATTTTCTGCTTCGCTTAACCATGGAAATTTAACTCTCTGCTATCTTAACCATAAAGTATAATCAAATGCCAAAATAGAAAGTTTAAAAGTTGTACTCAAATCACAACAAAACGGAACAGTGTCACACCGCCTCTGAGCTGTGTAGTCGACTGTCTCCCGTGCCGACTGTCTCCCTTGCACACCTTCGGGGCCCCCTGGATCCTGTCGCAGCTGGACCGCGCGCGGCAGGTTGTTTCTATGTCAGTAATGCTGCTATAAACATGGGGGTACAGATATCTCTTTGACACAGTGATGCAGGACAGGGCAAATATTCCCAAGTGGTTGGGGGACCAAACCCTGCACTAAGAGAAGAGGGTTTTTTTGTGGAGAATGTAGAAAGAATTTAACAGACACACACCAAAGTTATTGGAGAAGGGGTAACTCTCCAATGGTGTGGTCTCCTCTCAGAAGCAAGAGTAAGAGAGCCTGAGAGAGACTCAGAAGGACAGAGACAACATAGAGAGGAGGAAAGTGAGATAGAGTAAAGGCACTGAGAATAAAGGCAGTAAGAGAGACTGAGAGAAAGATAGTGAGAAGTATCCCGAGTTTTCAGTTTATGTATCATTCTTTAATTCCTATAACGTACAGTTTAAAGAATTTGTTTCCTGTTTCCTTTGATATGGGTGTACAGAGGGAAAGAAGAGGAAGGGGAAGGAGAAGAGTATGTAATGTGAAAAGGTTAGACTACGTAGAGTGAAAGGCCTGCTGGCAGTTCCCAGCCTTTAATCCATAGGTCCCCCGTGCTTTTAGCCATAGAGAACCAACGATTTTATTTTGTTTAGGACAGCCACTTAAATATTCTGTTCTGCTTGTTTTCCTTCACAGGTGAAATGGGTTGTAAAATCCCGGCAGAAATCTTCCTTTGTTCTGCAGGTGTCCTTGCACTTGGCTGCAGGGCTGGTCAGTGTATTGCAGTCTCTGAATATAGCTTGGTTTAACATTTTAGTTCTTTTGCCTCCTCCCTACATTAATAGTGCTTTAATTTCTTTCAGATCTATACCCAATAGTGAGATTGCTGGATTATACTGTAGCTCTTTTTTTGAGAAACCTCCATACTGTTTTCCATAGTGTCTGTCCCAATTTACAATCCCACCAACAGTGCACAAGAATTCCCTTTTCTCCACATCCGCAATAGTATTTGCTATCACTTACCTTTTTGATGCTAGCCATTGTACAAGTGTGAAGTGATACCTCACTGTGGTTTTGATTTGCATTTCCCTGATTAGTGATGTTGAGCATCTTTTTGTGTACATATTGGCCATGTGTGTATCTTCTTTGATCAAATTTCTAATTAGGTCCTTTGCCTGATTAGATTGTTCATTTTTTTTGTTTTGTTTTGTTTTTTTTGTTTGTTTGTTTTTGCTATTATGGTATATGAGTTCCCTGTATATTTTGGATATTAGCTCCTTCTCACACATGGTTTGCAAGTATTTTTTCCCCATTCTGTAGATTGTCTTCATTTTTTTTATTGTTTCTTTTGCTGTGCAGAAGCTTTTGTTTTATGTACTCCCATTTGTTTACTTTGTTGCTTGTACTTTAGATGTTACATCTAAAAAATTACTAGCAAGACCCATACAAGAAGTTTTCTTCAAAGTGTTTTATGGTTTCACGTCTTAAATTTAAGTCTTTAGTCCATTTCAAGTTAATTTTTGTAAGTGGTCTACGATAGGAGTCTAGTTTCATTCTCTCATATGTGAATATTCAAATTTTCTGGCACCACTTATTTAAGAAACTGTCTTTTCTCCATTGAGTATTCTTGACTCCCTTGTCAAATATTAGTTGACTGTATACACTTGGGTTTATTTCTGGGTCTTTGGTTCTGTTCCATTGGTTTATGTGTCTTTTTTTCATGCCAGACCACCTGACATTTTATTTTTATTATGGAAGGAAATCTGGGCGGAACAATTTTCTACTCTTCTAGGTTTTTCTGGCTGATCTAATAATCAAATTGACATAAGACAGATTAGCAGGAGAAAAAAAATAAAGTTTCATAACAAGTATACACCTCCTTTATACATTAGAGAGACACAGGAAAACTGAGTAACTCTGAAATGGCAGAAAATACCACTTTAAATACCATTGCCAGATGAAGAAAAGCAAAGGTGTCCAGGAAAAGCACAGTAAACAAGGATAAACTTGTTATGCAGATTTAAGTCATAGCCTTCTCCCTTAATAAAAGTTCTAGAGATAAGGTCACAGCCTTTTCCTGCTAATGTGAGGGAGACACCCTTACAAGTGGAGATGTCTCTTATATATGTAAATGTCCCTTGCAAAAGGGTAACTTAGCTTTTAGAGCTTTTCCTATGTGTGCAGTTTCTTAAGAATATCAGCCTAACATCATCCTTATGCCAAAAAGACTTATCTTTGGGTTGACAGATTTTGCATCCTTACAGATACTGCCAGGTTTTGTGTGTGTGCGGGGGAGGGGTGGGGGGGGGAGAGGGGTGCGGGGGGGGGCGCTGAAGCTTATATAATTTGGGGATGGGAGGGAATCTTTAAGAAACAAAATATAAAAATTAAAGTTAAAAAAATTAAGTGTTAAATATTTATTTTAAATAAGAAATCACAACAAATTACTGGAGCCTTGGGAAAAGATTCAGTTCTTTCTTCTAAGCTTTTTCAAAAGCAATTTACCAGAAATGCTTATGTAAGAATGTATAGTGGTCGAAACCTGGCTTCCACAGGCCATCTAGGATATTTCTACAAATCTCAGCAATTCCCAGCCTTCCCTGTGGCATCGTGGTAAATATGACTCTGCATTTTAAATATTAATTTAATCATTTATTGTCAGTCTGCATCAACAGAATGTCATAAGCTTTTTGAGAGCAGCAAGGGTGTCTTCTGTGTTTATTCCTTTGTGCCCAGTGACCCAAAACAGTGCTTGGCACATAGAGGTGTGCTATATGTGTTTAATAAATTTTATCCCCATCCCCCAAATTAACTTGGGAAAGATAATCCCTCTTGCTATCCCACTTCAGCCACTCTATCCTTAGTTTTGCTTTATTTCCTTTCAGCATTATCACATTTTAAAATTATCTGCTTGTTTACTTGTTTATTGTCTGTATGCCCTTTTAGAGGAGGCTCTACTAAGAGCAGGGACAATGTCTTGCTTCCCTGTTTTCCCCAGAGTTTAGAGCAGGGCCTGGCACAATGGAGGCTCTCAATAAGTAGTTTCTGAATAAATAAAAATAAACACATAAACAAATTTTCATGATTAAATTGACATATTGTACGACTCTATATGCACCTGTTTTTATTCCATTTATTTGAAAAATTTACTCAATTACATGCTGATTTATTCAAATGTAAATAGTTTTTAAAAAGTCAAATTGTAACAATCACATTTACATGACTAAGTACAAATGCATTTTGATTGACTAAATGATTGAGTGGTTAATTTATAATCCATTACTAATGAATAATAGCTGAAAGAGGTATCGGTACTTAATCCTGTGTTAAAGTGGATGATTTCTGATTGAATTCGTATTCACCCATTATTTCTGACTTTAAGGAGCAACAAATATAAAAGGCACCTAGCTACCGAGTTCCCTTCCCCAAAGACAAAATAAAATAAGTAATAAAGTCACCAGCTTCTTGTATATCTATCCTGAAAGTCTATGAATATACTCGCAAATATTTATGTATTTTTCCTTTTCTTACACAATTAATAGTATACTATACTCACAGTTCTGCACATTGTTGTTTTGTGGTTTGAATGTTTAATCTGTTTTGGAGCTTGCTCAAGTTTTATGGCTGTATAGTATTCCATTAGGCAGCAGTGTCTTAATTTATTTAAATAATTCTACATAGACATTTAGATTGTTTTCAGCCTTTTGCTGTTACAAACAATGCTGCAGTGAATTTTTGTATACATGGCATTTCACACATTGTAAATATATCTGTAGGATAAATTCTTAGATGTATATAGGAAAAATAACACTCCTTATCCTCACCCAACTTCTGAGCCAACTGGGATATAAGACAAAAGAATCAGGCAGATAGATGATCAAAATATGACCTTTATTACTGATAAAAGCTGATGAAGAATGTGACATACATTTGCACATAAAAGGCTTCCTAAGTCTAAATTTTTCCATTTAATCATGGGCAATGTTAGCCAAATATAGGTCTCCTCTTGAGAGTTTTAGGAAGTGGAGGGGTTAAGTAGAGTTTTCCCAGTTTATTCTTTACAAATTTCATAATTTGGTAAGTTACCCCTCCATCCTCAGGGAGAAGCAAGAGAAGCCATGGGTGTTCAACTAGTAAGTGTTAAACTGGTCAGAGTCATTAGGAGAGGGGAAGAAGTGTTGCCATCCTAACAAAGTTAGGTAAAACTTCTGGTTCAAAAATGTTTTCCATTTGTAGTTTTGGCAGTTTTCTCTATTGTCCTTGGAAATATACCAATTTGAACTCCTTCCAGGTGAGCATGGATGTAGTCCAGACACACATAAAATGCAATATAAGATAAAGGTTTCCCAATTATGTGTGTGTCTATTGATGTCTCAGTACCTCAGGGGTTTTTAACCTTCCTTATTTTGAAATATAACAGCAGAATTTTAATAGTAACTTTATAGCATTTTAATACCTGGTAGAGACTATCAATGGACTGAGTATCTATCAACTCTTTCTTCCTGTTTGTTATAAGACTGAGATTTTACCTGAGCATATGGCTATCCACCTTTGTGTGTCTCTAATAGTACACATGCATACTATTGGAGAGATTTAAACACTGAATAAAATGGGTGTCATCGCAGGGATTTGAACAGAGGAGTGACATGACCAGTGACTTGTTTACTACCTTGTGACTACTGTCAGGAGGGATTTATCTACTTATCAGGAAAGCCTGATGAAAAAAGTGCAAGCCAAGGCATTTCTCCAATGAAAGAACTGACTGCAAATTCTCCACCAAGACAGAACTAAAGCTGCTCTACAAGTTGAGAAGACTGGAGAACTGGGTGGGTGGCTTTTTTTTCCCTCATCTTAAATTATTCTATATGTTTGATTTTTATAGACCTGGAATGGGAAAGGAAAGGGAAGGAGATTAATGAGAGTTTCTGATCCTGGATTCATGAGACAGGATGCAGTGCTACTTCCACAGATGTTTTGTTACATTTTTACAGATGTGTTCTCATAAAACTTTAAACTTCCTCCTTGAAAAAATATTCTGAAGCTTTGGGTCATCCATTCCAATGGCCAAGAACACACAGAGGTTCACTGAAGGCAGATGTCACTACTTAAAGATGCCCAGTTAGAACTACTTTTCAAAATATTACAGGTATGCAATAGGAAAAACTCATATAGAGAATACAAAGCCACAAAAAGTAGTAGAAGACTCAAGTTGGTCCAGTCAAGAGAATGATGTTATACTGGGGACAATTTTGGTTTAAACTTTCAATCATTTCATAAACCAGGTGTGTGCTAATTTTTTTTGAGGCTGAGTAAATGCTTAGACTCATGGGGCTTCTGAACAGTGTGCAGTTCCTGCCCAAATCTTCTTAATTTCTTCTTGTCCAAAAGATAAAGGTTATATACTCCATCACCTTGCCTTCCAAACAAAAGCAGAGGTAAAAAAGAGAATAGATGTATTTTTAAAATTATAACTTAGGGTCTCTATGTTTACTTTAGAACACTGGAAAACAGTTTTATGTGTCTTTTGTGTTCATTGGTCCTCCTAACATGTTGACAAGGAGGAAATGTTATCTAGAAGAGTCTTCCTGTGAAAGCTTGGCTGAGCCTCCAAGAATAAATGCTTTATGCTAGAAAAGCAGAAAAAAAGCTCAAATAATGACTGTGTTTCAAAGACCTTCAAAAATTATCAAAAACAACATCCTCTAAAACTTTCCTATTTTTAATGTAAATTTAGAGTTCCTGGCTGGAATTCCTTACCATTCTTTCCTTTCATGTTAAAAGTCCCAGATTCAACCTCACTTCCCTTCTACTTTCTATTTGGAATTCTGAAGAACTCCAAAATTATTGAAAATTCACACCCAAAACGCATGTTGATATTGTTATTGAGAATGGATGTGTGTTAGAGAGATGTGGGATAAAGCAAATGAGTTATGTGATAATCTAATTCTGTTATTCCAGGTGACTTTGAGAACCAGAATACTTTCTGTGGGTAAGGGACAATAAATGTTAGAAGAGTTTAGGTAAACACCCTGTATTTTTACCACTTTCTTGACAATGCTAAGACCTTAGAAAAATTTTAACTCTAATTACCTTTCTCCTGCCTTTTGTGTTATTAATTTCACATGCTTTAATTCCAGGCCTTGAAATCTAATACCAGTAAGCATTCCTAGTGCCCAGATTATGGTCTTGAAATATTATTTCTCACTAAAAGACACCTGAGCTGCTTGGAGAAATGGCTGATCTCAGGTTTGAGATGGGAAATGTAGAAGATGAGCCAGGAACATCTTGCTATATCAGATAGCAAAAAAATAAATAAATGCAAATAAAGAATAAAAACTATCAAAAATAGTCTGCCGAGTCATCTACTGGCTCAGGATAGAATAAGCTGAACATCCCATCCATAAGAGTAGCTGCAATGGACTGAAAAATGCCAAATATGTTTAAATCCAAGAGTTCATAATGATTTTAAAAACTTCACTAAACCTAATAAATCACCTTTGAAGGATGTGGTTTATTTTGTAAACTGGTGCATAAAGATAAGAATCAAGTGTTTTACCGCCTTTCCTATATAACTATACCTCTGGGTAAATAACTGGTAAATGAAAGAAAGTTTCTCTACAGATGTATTTCAACAAATACACTAAGAAGAGGTGACAGCATTGGAAATCACCATTTTGTAATCCCTACTGAATTAAGGACTTAGGTATTGAGCATCTATGGCTGCTACGATCAGAATGATGATTATATGATTATGTATCTTTTGACTAACATACTATCACCTATGAAGTATCCTTAAACTAACAAAAAAACAAAGAAACCTGAATCCAATTAAGCTTCTGGATGTAACTATTAATTTATAGAAAATATAGAGGACAGAGGTACATGCTAAACTATACAATAGCAACACAATCAGTACAATCCCAACTTTGGGTAATCTAGCTTCCTCAATGAACAAATTGCAAGGGGTTAAAAAAGATGATATAAAAGGGGAATTTATAGATTAAGAGATTCAAAAGACAAAATAAAGGCAAAGCCAAATACAGTGTGTAGGGATTTACATTTGGGTGGTGTAGTGCGTGGAATAGTGGCCCCTCCAAAAATATGACATCTACAGTCTGGGACTGGTGAAAGTTACCTTAATTGGAAAAATAGTCTTTTTTCCAGATATAATGAAGGATTTTGAGATGAGGAAATCATCCTAGATTATCCAGTTGGGCCCTAAATCCAATTATAAATGTCCTCATAAAGGCAGAGGGAGGTTTGACATACATAGACAGAAGAGACAATCTGAACAGGGAGGGAGGCAGAGATTGGGTACTTGTGGCTGTAAGTTAAGGAATGATTACAGCTACCAGAGAATGGAAAATACCGAATTTTCCCCAAAAGACAGAGGAAAAGCTGTCCTGCAGATGCCTAGCTTTCGGATTTCCAGCCTCCAAAACTTTGAAAATAAAAACATCTATGAAGGAACTAGAAAGTTTCTAGATGTGTAAGTAAAGATGTATTTAGCAAGTTTCAGTGTCGGGCAGACTTTGCTAAATGATCCCAGATTACACATATCTAGCAGCCTTATAAATGTTGGTGAACAAAGATAGTAAAGTTGATAGGTATGACAATTGGCTCATCTCTTCCTATTAAGTATACAGTGCTGGGGAGAGAGAAAGCTCTTTGCTCTTATAAGGATTCTAATCCAACAGGATCAGGGCCCTACCTTTATGACCTCCTTTAGCCTTAATTACTTCCATATGGGCCTATCTCCAAGTACAGTCACATTTGAGGTAAGGGCTTGAAACTATCAATTTTGGGGGACACCAGTATTCTGTCTATAACACAGCATATATTTACATGAATGTGAAAACAAAGGCTAATGTGCCTGTAAGCATGTACTCTAGATGTTGATTCTATTTCAGTTCAAGATAAAAACTAAAACTTTGTGAGAAACAGCAACTTAAAAACTTCAGATAGAGTCTTAGGTCATGCTTAAAAGCATCTCCACAATTTTAATTATTTTATAAAATAGTGTTTGCCTTCCCAAAGCAATGGCTTGCATTCAATTATAGTAAAATATTTTTCATTTATAATACAGTGATTTGGAACTGGGGATAATTCTAACAGAAAAGTTTACCTTCCTTAATCTTTTCTTGAGTATACAAATAGCAAAAAAGAATTTTATAGAATATAGGCACTGCAAATAAAACACCTCAGACCACAAGCTATTTTCAAGATTTTTAAAGCACCTCTGCAATGCTTTTCAGTAAAAATAATCAATACTATCATTCTTCCAAGGAAGGATATACAAATGAAATGTGAGACCAGATCTTCAGAATACTAAGATATGATCCACGATCTCAAAACTAGCCAAGAGATATGCTATGTATATATAAATGTGACACTGGGAGTTTATTGTGGCTGCAACAGTCAGAAAAGAATTCCCACAGGGTGGACTGGAGTCAGAATTTTATAGGACCTACCTAAGCTAAAAGGAGGGGAAGGTGAGTACAGTTGTTCTCATCCATTCCATAAAACAGATCTCAAAAGCACACAGGGCAAGCATTAACTGCTAAATGTTCCTGAGAGCAAGAAAATAGTCTGTAATTCAATCATAGACTGAAGTAGTCTATAATTCAGTTGTTTCACTAATTCAGACTGTCTTTCAACTCAACTGGCCCAAATTCAAGCAGTTGTATCATATAAACAGTGATTTATTTATTTTTTATTGAAAATACAAAGTAGTATTAAAGAAAAACATTCAAACAAATTAAAAATCATTCCATGTCCCCCTACACTAACACAATAATTTTGTTTTGCATATTACCTTCCACATGCATAGATTTTCGTCACAAAACCATATTGTGCATGCTATTTTATACTGTGCTTATTTTACTTATATCACAAACACATTCATGTTTCTACAGTCTTTCAAATAATTTATTTTAATGGCAATGTAATACTTCACTATTTTTATTAGCCCACTTTCTTCTTTGACATGTATCTTATTTCCAGTGCAATGCTATTATAAATAATGCAGACAGAAACATCCTCATGCATTTACCTTTTTTTATGATTTGTTTCATTTTTATAATATTCTTTAGGTTACAAATCTAGGAGTAGAGTTTATGGGCAAAGATATGGTCATTTTTATGACTCTTTCTATGTAGTACCATGTTGCAATCCCAAAGGGTTGAATCTACTTAAAATATGAAATTAATATATTAAAGTTTTTTTTTCTAAAATTAAAAAAAAAAACACAAAACAAAACAGAGGCATTAGGTAATTTTAAACGTCTATATTTAAAGTTAAAAATAATGACTGTCCCTTAAAAAAAAAAAGAGTATGAATAGACGGTCTAACAGATTACTAAAAGTTTAGATGAGTTAACTTAATGCTTCTCAACTTTTCTTAAGTTATGGCACTAATGTGGAAAATGGAAAAGGGTGTTTATGGCCCAGAAGCTCCAGCTATCCAGGTCACCTCTGACTGCCTTGAGGGTTAAAGGATCCATATCTAGGTAAAATTATGACCCAAAGTGCCAGTGTGCATGGTTTGGGAAGCTCTGCTTGGGGAGAGATAAAGTGACTCAATCCAAGTCACAAAACCTAGTTAGTTGCAGAGCTGGAAAATAAATGCAAATTTCTTACATTGAGGTATTTTATATAATCACAACTGTTCTACATGCTTTCTGGCTCTAAAATTCAATTTTACATGTAGACGTGTTTATACTCAAGAATAAAGTGGATTTTCTAACATGCTAAAACTAAAGATACCTAATCTAGTAATTTATATCAAAACGGTTAATTAAAAATATCTCTTAGCATCAACAAATATTTGACTATTTTCTCTGCAACTTTTCAGATTTGCCATTCTTTTAGTTTGTAAACTCAGAATAGTAATTGACCTTTGCACAGTATCTGTATATCTCTGGTAGTCAGTAAATAAAGAATAACAATAAATTATACATACAATAAAGGAAAAAATCTTTCTTTTAAAGTGTTGATCTTATAGAGGTAGAGAAGATTCCTTCCTTAAACTTCAAATTCTTGACTAGCTAAATGGAAACTTTAATGTGCACTGTCTATTACATTACAGAGTCATAAAGAACATTTTGTTCTAAAAAATAGTTTTGATTTATACCCAGTGTTCATGCTACCAGGAGAAAAAAATTCACTACAAAGGCGTTTTACCTTCTACAAACTATCCAACATTCCATATCGCCTTTGAAAAGCAGAGATTATAGGTGTTAACCTCACTGATTCAACTGTAAATATAGATAAGATTTTTCTTGACCATTAATCACTGGGCTAGGTGGGGTGTTGGAGTGGGAGTTAGGAATGAGAATTTACCTATGTGCCAGGCCACAAGAACAAGCAACGGACTCCAAACAGTGATTACTTGGTCACTTCTATGGATTCAATCAGACATTATATACACAGACGCATCCGTGTGATCGCATGGCACTCGGAAGATTACCCACTATTTCCCACTTATTAAGATCTGGATCATATTTTTCAATGCTCTGAAGATACGTTCCTTTAGAGTAAGAATATCCTCCAGTGACATAAATACATCCATTCATGATGACGGCACCACACTCCATCCTCCTTTCCATCATGGAAGCTATCTCTCTCCATTCATTTTGTTCAGGGTCATAGCAATCTGTGATTGTAGTTTGTCCACCAACTAGATAAAGCTTACTTTCAAATGGAACTGAACACAATCCATATTCTATTATAAAGAAAAATGCAAATTTAATTAGGATAACAAACAAGAGACATCTTAAGGTGGTGACAATAATCTTTTACAATGTAGCATTCAAAAATAGAGTTGACACATTTTGATTCCAGCAATGTTACTGACACACTAAGTCTTAAAATCCACTTCTTATCACTTGATTCAGATGACCTGCTCTTGCCATTCTCTCTCAGGTCATCATTAGGCTGCCAGGATGCCAGCAGGGAACTCATCCTCAGACCACTATCCTGCTGGCAATTTCCCGGCACAGAAACCTTTTATTCTACACCTATGTATAAAAGATGGTAGTGGGAGAGTCCCTCTGACATTAAGACATTCTAGGTAACTTGTGTAGGTTCCTTCAGGTGTTAGAAGTTATCCCTGTTCCCAATGGCAGGGAATCTGTAGTGTCTGTTGCCACAGGTGCCACACAGATTGCCTTGATTGCCTATCTCACACTGCTGGTCAAGTTAAAGACACAAGAAGTTAGAAAAACTCACAACCATAGTAGTGGGGAACAATAGCCTATCATCTTAAGAATGGTGCCCAAAGGCAGAGAGCTACTACTGTATGAGGTTTGGGTCCTAGAGCTGGAGTCTGCCTTTAGGTAGCGGCCTTCTAGGTTGTTTTAATTTTTCCCATTTTATTTCTCTCCCCCTCTACATCCTAATCTGCTGGCTCTTCAAACCACTAAAGGCTTTTGCAACTTCAATTCCTTCTACCTAGAGGTCTCTTCTTTTCCCAGGTGTTTGCACAGCTGCTTCCTTCTTGCCATTCAGGTCTCATCTCACCATCACATCTTCTGAGGGGCCTTCCTTGACCATCCAACCTGAAGCGGCCACTCAGGCATCTCTACCATATCCCCCTATTTGAATTCTCTCCACTTCTCAATGTCTGGTATGTTTCTTACTTACTGTCTCACTCTCCCTTCTAACAGTGCAGGAATTGTGTACTGCCTACTGCTCCAGTCCCAACTGGAGAATGAAAAGGGTCTGGCATCTTTTACGGACTCAATGAATATCCATTGAAATAACAAACAAATGTGCCCTCTGTGTCCAAATATGTGCTCCTATTATTTTGTGGAAGAAAAGCTTATAAATCCCTCTTTAGAAAGAGAGACTGTACAATCAGAAATGTGATTTCTATTTTCAGAATGGAAGACACATTTTATCAGTAAAATTCTTGTTATTTAGATTTTGAAGGCTAAGAGAAAGTCTCAGAAGATACGCATTTTTGTGTTGAGTCCACATACTATTGTTCTCAAGTTTCTGACATCCAAGAAAATAAGATTTCTCCCACCTCTGAAAAACCTAACTATTACTTTCCAGTTACAGACATGTAGAATTTTTAACAGGTTTAGTTGTTTTAAGTACTTGTGAAACAGTTTATACAAATTACATAAATCATTCCATCAAATGGTTATTGTGAAAATTAATGATGATTAAAAAATTCTATCAGTTGATGTGATTTACTAGGCTTTTCTTAAATTATTCAAAGTTTACATAAAATCCTGCAAATGTAATTCTTACATTAAGAGAGGTATCTCAATGTTCTTATACCAGTAAAAACATTTAAAACAAAGTGATTCCTGATAGTTTTTCCCATTACCTAAATACAACATAATGTTATGTTATTGTTGATGAAATGTTTTCTTCCTCAGCTGTAACTGCCTTTTTTTCTTGTTGGTCACTCTACAAAGCTACTGTGGCTAAGTAAGGGACCGTGTCTTGTTTGTTGAGCTCCTCAAACTGTACACAGCATGTAGGAAGCACTGAGCAAATAACCTGGACCAATGAATGAATGAACGATTTGATAACAAGCATGGAAATGGCACCATTTGTCATAGCTCAGAGTTTACACACAAATATTTACTATATATTACACAGCAGTCTGTATTCAGTGTTACATGAGTGATATGAACAAAGCCATGCAGAAATTCAGAGACATCCACAGTATTTTCAGGTATTCAATATCTGTTGAATGATTTAAAATTTTTTACCAAAGATTTTTCTCACTGAAGAGACTTGTAAAGCTTATCTAGTTTAACTCCTTATTTCACTGGAAGTAAGACCCAAGAGTTTAAGTCATTGCCTAAGATTCGGCAAGTGGATAAATAGGAGAGCTGGGAGAGAGCTCTTCTCCCCACTTGACACAGCTCTCCACAGGTCTTTCTCCTTAATCACTGCTTCTTCCTTGTTCTTTATTCTTTACTCTACTTCCTCAGCTCATCCCTTAACTAATGCTGTTTCCCAAGATTCTGCCAATCGCTGTACTGTTGGCCCCACACTCTGAAGGCGTCTCATTCATCCTCACACCTACAGCCATCATCTCCAAGCAAATGACTCCCAGATCTCTACATTTAGCCACACTCTTCCTCCTGGGCTGCAGACCAACATTTCCCATGGCTCGCTGGGCAGCTCTTCTGGGTTATCCAACTAGCTTTTCATTTAACTACAAAACCGAGTTCATCATCAATTCACCTCTCCCTTCCCACAGGCTGCTCCTTCAGTGCTCCCCATCCTCCCAGTCAACCAGCCAGAGTCCCAGAGATATCTCCTATATCTAGTCAGTCAGGCTGCAATCACTACCAATTCAATGTTGAATCTATAGCATTGCTCAGGTCTGCCTGTTTTCTACTCCTACCACTTCAGGCTTTCAGTATTTCCCTGGTTTATTACCAATAGTTTTAGCAGCTCTCCCTGCCGTCTTTCTTCCAATCTGTCTAAAAGGAGAGCTCCTCTTAAAACTAAAACTGACCACAACCAATCTTCTTGTTCTGAAATCTTTCACAGTTCGTTTTTAAAATTCTCCCGACTGCCATTTAAACCCCTCCATGACATACTCCTCAACTAAACTCTCCCATCCAATCTCTCATTCTCCCTCCTACATCTCATTCATGTACATCTACTCTTAGGTACTGGAATAAACCTGGAACTTTCTCTTCTGGTTTTCTTCACTGATTAACTTTCTGCCAGAAAACGCTTTTTTGAAAACTACCTTCCTTAACTGCAACCATTCTTTAAAAAGGCCTAAATCATAACAACCTACTCCTGGAAGCTTCTAACATTGCTAGATTTCCCTTATTTAGACTCAAGTTCTCTCTACTCTCAAGTTCAAAAGGACTCATTTGTAAAAAACTGTTTTCTATTTTTGATATGAACGTATATTTGCTACCAGATTCTGAGTTCCTGTGCCAGGAGACATTAGCTCTTAATCATCTTACATAATAACTAGAATGGTATCTTTCCCAAGGTAAGGTCTCAATAAATGTTATCTTTAATTTAATAGAATTATAATCCCGTTTTTCAACTATACAAAGCTACTGCCCTTAAAGGCGTTAAGAGATAACATTTATATTATATTTTAAAAATAATAGTTATTTCCTTGCAGTCTAAACTATGTATCTATAAGAGAGGCCCAAGACTAATATTTTACATTCCTCAGGAGGTGCTCCTAAAATGCCTATGAAGCATATCTTGCTATACTTCAGAAGCTATAGATCCAAATGCCCCTAGGGGCTAAGGAGATAGACAAGCTGAATGAAGCAGACTAGGGGTAAGAAAAACACCAGCAAGGCCCCTGAAGTTTGCGATATGATGAGAATGGGTTAAGCTATGGCTGACATAGTGGCTACATGGCTCATTTAGAGGGAATAGCCACTACTTGGTCCCAGTGATTGCTGTCAGGAAGGAATATGGTCCAAGGATGCCAGATCTTCCAAAGGCCAGATATCACAATTTTTATTTAAAATCTCCTGAATTTTAAGCACTGGTAACAAGCCAGTTAAAAATATTTTAAATAACATGAGAGCCAAACAAAACATACCACGAATGGTACTAATTTGACAGCTTTGTTTCTTATATTACTTCAGAAAAAAGTCCAAGGAAAATAAAAACTTTACAAATGGAATTATAAGTTCCCACTGATTTATACTATAATATTTATTTTTGATTGATTTTTTTCAATTTGTCATGGCTTTTCATACTTTGGCTTAAGTCTTACTGCCTTTTAGACTTTCAAGCAGTTAAGTTATAAACAACTTAAATGCGCTATGGGACATTTATTTTTAAAATAATCCTTTTATGAAATATATAGATATATATATTAAATGTGTAAATGTAAGTAACTGCCTTCTCATTTGTTAATCTTACTTTTCATATATTGGATTTTCTCTTTAAAGGTAAGTCCAGTAATAACTAACTCACATGGTTAACATGAGGATCAAATTAGGTAACATTGTAGTTGTTAACAGCATGTTGCTCCCAGCCAGCCTGCCTGGATTTGAACTTCATCTCTAGCAAGCACTAGCTGGCTGACCCTGGGCAATTTATTGACTCTGTGCCTCAGATACTACAGATGATAAATGAGATAATAGTAGCACCTAGCTCACAGGATTACTGTAAGGATTAAATAGATTAATACCTGTAAAATTATTGGAACAGTTAGTGGTTGGCACATATTTACTAAATAAATGTTAGTGACTACTCAGTAGGAGCTGTTATTATTACTTCCCTTAAACTTCACTGGTCATAATGAAAAGTGGTGAAGAGTCTGGGACAGTACATCTGGGCTACTAGAAAACAGATGCTACCATACCATGATCTCTTCAGGGCCAGGACAGCCTGCAGTGAAGTGTCTTATGTAAAGCTCATGGCATATGGAGATGCAGCACCAGATTCAGGTGTGCTCTACCTAAACTGTGAGATGACATATATGAGGTATGGGTGTTAGTAGCTACACTGGTCAAAAGCAGGAGAGCCTGCTTTCTTAAGGAGAGGCAGATTGTGTAGTGGTTACAGTATAGGTTATGCAGTCAGACTGCCTGGACTGATCCTGGCCCATCACTTCCAAACTGTGGGCAAGGCTACTTATCCTTTTTAGGCCCCCATTTCCAAATATGGAATAGAGGTTAACAATACTCACTCACACATAGTTAGAATTTAAGGTAATTATTACATGCAAAGTACTTAGTAATATCTGACCTATGAAAGTGCTCAAGAAGGTTAGCTGTTACTATTACTCTTAGATAATTTAGGCTTGTGAATTTTAATTATGCTCTCCAATAACCCACTTGGAAGGAAGCCTGATGTTGTATCGAAAAAGACTGAAAGTAGTATGTCGATCTGATGATATGAATCTCTCCTAATGAAAAAAACTTAAATGTAAGGTGTAACTGTAACGGACTATAGTTTATGCTTCCCCTGAGCTCTTCACAAAGAGACATGTCAAAGCACAAGAGACGCCACAGAAGGCAGGCCATTCCTGTGGGCAGACAACACATCTCCTTTATGATTGTTAAAGTAAGGACAACATAAAGCTCTGCATGTCATAGAAGTGAGTGCTTAATAGTTACTGAAACTCAGAAAGAGCATGCTTCTAAAAGAAGAAACTATCTCCTGTTGAACTAAATCAATAGGTACTCTTGACTATTTGAAAGACTAGTGCTTTTCAGCTATCTATAAAAATTGTGTTTTATATAATGTATGTAATGAAAGAAAGCACGTAACAAAGAAATAGGAAACAAAATAACATATGTAAGTGAAAAAAATTGGAAAAGAAACTACTACACTTAGCCACTCAGGCTTAAAACGTATGTTGTGTAAAGACCAGAGGGAAAGTATTTATAGATATCCTCTATAAATCTGTACAATCTAAGTTGTGATTACTGCTACATGGAAATAAGAATATTTTGAACATTTTAATTATACCCACTTGGAAGCCTGATGCTGTATGAAAATTTAACATTTTCTATTTCTAGCCCATTTTAGTCATCTCTTATATTGATAAGCTGTATCAGAATATTTACTACTTTGTTACCTGGATGTGGACTGGAAGTAATGAGGCTCCATTCGTTGATATCGGAATTGTAGCTCTGGACCTTGTCATAGGTGCAGCTTCCTCTGTAGCCACAGTGTCCACCAATGACGTAGATAACCTCATGTAAAACACAGGCAGTAGCATTTCCTACACCTGTGTATTAATTAAAATCATATCTTCAGATGGATCTTTTTTCTTTGCAATGAGTATTGTACTGTTTTTGTTAATATTGATAGCAAACGTAAGGCATTGTGCTAGGTACTATGAAGGATAGAAGAATGAAAAAGGAAGTCTCCTTGCACTCTTTTAAAAGAGAGTGAGACAATTATACAAATTAGAACACAGGGTACAGAACTAACTGTGGATGTTCCCAGCAAGGAGACATTGCTTTTGACTTTGGGAAGTTATGGCAGGAGGAGAAAAATTTGACCTGGGTCTTAGTAGGTAGGGCTTTGGCAGAAAGAAGTGAGACGAAGCCATTCTAAGTGAGTACAAGGCAAGTGCAAAGGCTTATTGGGCAATACTTTGATTCTGGCACCAACGAAGAGAAAGTGGCACACCTGCAGTTGTCTTGTGGCATGGTAAGTTGAAGCCACATGGCAAAGGATCCTGATGACTAACTAAGATATTTGGACTTAATTCAGCAGGATTTTAAAGGTGTTTAAACAAAGGGAGGGACTACAAACATAGAAAAGAAGAATTGGTCCAGATTCAAAGTGTTGAGGGCTTGAGTTAGAAGGGGCCTTGGGTATAGAGGAAAGGGCATTGAGGCAAGAGACGCAGGTAAAACAGACATGCCTTCATGACTGACTGAATTGGAGACAAGCTGGATTCTGAGGTCCTGAGCTCAGAAAACTGGGGATGCTGATGACAAAGAAAAATGAGGAGGAGGAGAAAATGGTTTCAGCAGGGGAACAAGAAGAGAGGCAGAAAGATGATGACACTCATTTTAGTTGAGATGTCAGTTTTGTCTTTCAATTAACTTTTACTTAGCACTGTTACACGCAGGGTGCAGTTCCATTTCTGAGCAGGGCAGTTATTAAGAGTGGGGGGAAAGTTAGGAGTTCTTAAACAGCCAATTATTTATTTCTTTTCTGTACCTTCTAAACCAAAAAAGGAAATTAATTTGAAATTTGACTCTACCCAATTTAAGTTCTCATTACCAGGGAAAGCTGCTAGCTCACTTCAAGACTATAAAATAAAAGAATCTGGTGTGTGTGTGTGGCGGGGGGGGGGGGAATGTTATCCTTTCTACAGAAAATGGGAAACTAAAATTTCAGCATGAGTGTGATCATCAGAACCAGTACTAGCCAAAACTGCATAACTGATAAACTGTTATCCTTCCCTGGAATAACATTAGGCATAACCAGGAATAGGGTGGTAAGGTATAACCAAGAATCAAACCTTCAAGTTAAAAGTATAAAACTTTGGAATTTCAGATCCAGCTTGTAAGCAGGAGAAAACTTGGCAAATGAGGGTCTCCCAGTCCACTCAAGGCTGAGTCAAGTACACATATGGCTTTCTTTCACTGCAATATTTTCTTTTCAGCAAGCATTGTTTCGAACGATTTAATAAAATTTCAATAAATTTTAATCCTCAAAGAAATGTACTGTAAACTATGAAACCATCAAAACTGTTACCTCATCATTAAGAAACAGAGGGAGAATTGTATCCTAGTTTATAATAGCTGCTAAAATATTTGCAATGTCCTTGTTCTTCTGAAGAAGAGGAGTTGGACAGGATATTCGGAACCACTTGGAAGGAGGACTGGAAATTGGTAAGTGGGGGGTCATGCTCAGGCAGTCAAAAATCTGAGCTGCAATAGCACAGGGAGATTAAACAATTTGCCCAAGCTCACCAGCAAGTAAGTGGAAGTCGGGATTTGGACCCAGGCAGTTTGGCTTCAGAAGCAGTGTGCCTGATCACAAGACCATTCTGCTTCTCAGGCTTCCTGCTTGTCATCCAAGGATTGCACTAGGTCAGATTCCCAGACCAGGTCAGATTCCCACACCCTCGTTAGTGTTAAAAAAGAAACAGAAAGGCCTTGGGAAGAAACAGTTGGGATAAAAATCACACAAATTTGGTAACAACCTACCAGTTGTTTCTGTGCAACTCCCCAGCACCAATGAATAAATGTAATTAAATACAATTCCAGTTTCACTTTTTTTGTTTTCCAGTGAGAGAAAGGAAGGAGAGCAAGGCTAATCTAGTATCAAACAGTATAAAATGCAGTGTTTATCAGACAGATATTGAGACTGAAGAGTGTGCCTGGCTCTGTGGGCCACATAAGGGAGGGTATGGAATCTGCCCCTCTCTTTGACCCTATGAGACAAGACTTGAATCAAAAAAGCAGAGGCTGTTTGTCTCTATTTTTTGAGAGACCAAACCATTCAAGGATTTAATGAAAGACCTTTTAACAGAAAGATGATCAGCTGATGAGAAGAAAAAGCAGACTATTTTAAAGGAAAATAAAAATGAGAGAAAGCCAAAATAAATAAATAAATACAAACTAATAAAACTACCCAGCTTTTTTTTCTATTAGCCCTTGACTTAGATATAAATTCTAAGACTCAAATCAAGATACAGGCTCAAAACAGGCTATAGAGTAAGTAGGAAGAATTATAATCATTTCTAATACAAGTATTTTTCTAGTCTGGGTAGCGTACTACAAGCACATAACTCTCAAACAAATTGGGGACTGCTATATTATGTTTTTACTTGGAACATTCTGTACAATATTATTTGTATAATCCATATAGTTCCTAGGTAGAATTCCAAATGATAAATTCTTTTAAAAGTTATTTGCAAAAGAAGCAAGATTACTGCCTAACCTCAAACATGTCAAAAATATAGAATGAACATAATCTGCACACTTACCTTTAATCATGTTTGCAATAGGAATCCATTTCTCTTTTAATGGATCATAGAACTCGGCCTCTTCTGCTGGAGCCCCTTTTCTGTAACCGCCTAAAGCATAGACACAGCCCCCCAAGGTGACTGCACAGTGGTAATACCTGGCATTGAGCATTGGCAAACCTTCCGTCCATTCATCACTTTCACTGTTATAGATCCACACTGTGTCAAGAGCTTCTATGTTATCTGTCCTATAACCCCCAGTTACATAAATGTTGGGTCCTAAACATGTAACACCATAGCTCTCCCTAGTATAATCTGGTATTTCTGCTCCCTGAATCCAAACATTTGTCAAAGGATCCCATATGTGAACTTCTGATAAGGGATGCCAGTAATAGCCTCCAATGATATACATCGTGGCTGTGGACCTCTGGGAAATCTCTTTGTGCATAGGATTCAAAGCGTTGTATATGAGAGATCGTATCTTATTTTCAGTTAGTAGGCAGCTTCTTTGAAGGCCTAAAGCTGTTTTTAAATACACTGGATCTATATCTATGTTGATATAGCTTAGTAGGTTATATAGGCATTCAATTCTATTTTCTACATCATGAGCAGTCCACTTAATAACTGGCTCTATGATAGCTTCTTCTTTCCAAACACTGAGATTCTTTCTGGACAAGATAAAGAGAAACTTTTCAAGGCTGATTTCCAGAAATTCTTCTTGTTGCCATACTTCCTTGAATCTTGAGCATAGAATTCTTCGAGATTCCTTCTCTAATTCTGGACACACATGAAATTCTGCAAAGGAGTGCATTCCAATACAATTATCAATATCCAGGTGCCTTACCAAAAACTGCTCACAAGCTTTCTTCACTGAAAGGAACTGTAGCAGATCTGCTGCTTCAAGCAGGCTTTGAACATTTCTTTTAGTTATTTCAATTTGGGAAGTGTATGCATAATTTACAAGGCCTTCCAAAATATCATGGTGAATACCAGAGATTTTTATTTTATTTTTAAATTTTTCTTTCATGTCAGCTGTGAACATTGCCTTAAAATAATTGCTGCAAGCAGCTAAAACGGCTCGGTGACAATGGAAGATTATGCCTGAAGGACACTGAAGGGTAATATCAGTAAATAATCCATCCAAGTAAAATGTTCTGAATGCATCCAGAAAATCCACTGGATGCGTTAAATCCTTGAAAAGATAAATATAATCTTCTTGTCCTTTTAGAGCCATGGCTGCAACATGAAACAATAAAAACGTGTTTTCGATTTTGCATATTACCTGAAATAATCAACGTTACATATTCCAATCATTATAATTACTGATTATCATCAAATATACTCCCAAACTACACTAAGTTCAACATTCTAAGTAACAAATGCAAAATGTGAATGGACTTATTTCCTAACTATATGACAGTCAATTTAAATTTACTGTAGCTCGGAGCCTGAAATGAAGCTCTCGGATTTTTCAGTAGTCCTTTCTGGAAGAAATATTGATTTGCTACCCCAATAATCCGGTCTCCACAGTCTGCCCAGAGCTGGCGGTCCGACAGACATCCCACTCTTGGCAAACCTAGTGTCCAACGGGTCACCCAACTCGAGGCCGGCCCTTGGCCGTCTCGGTTCGGCCCCAATTCAACCCTTTTCGCTAGCTCCGTTTCCCCTTTCAAGTTGCTTTTAGGTGCTGAGAGGGATGATCGAAATATAATGGGACAAGAAAAAAATCTTAGAAAAGGTAACCTCGTGCCTTTCTGCTGAAGACTTCCAGCCCGCGCCTCCTCCCCTGCGGTACCGCAGGGGTTTCCGCGCGCCCCGCGGCTGGGCCCGCGGCCCGCGCTCCCGCGCGCAGACCGTCCCGCCCCGGGGCCTGGCGTGGGGAAGCGCCTCGCGGGCGCCGCGCGCCGCCCGCCAGGCCAGGTGCCCGCGTCCCTTGGCTCTGGGACGCCGCACAGGTGTGGGGAGGGCGCCGCGGGCAGTCCCGCGTTCGGCCCGGCCCCGCGCGGCCATTGTCTCTGCACCTTGGCATCGGGCGGGCTTCGGAGACGGCACGGCCTCGCTCTGCCACTCCCGGTCCCGCTCGCTCCCCGCCCGCTGGCCTTGCGCGGATGGTCCGCACCGCACCTACCTCCAGCGGCAGCTCCAGAACGCAGTGCTGGCCGGCAGGCTAGCGGCGAGCGGGGGCGGGGGCGCCTCCGGACCCTCTGACCATCTTTGGAAGAGGCGCGGCGGAGGCTGCCTGCGAGTGCAGCTCCAGCCCACAAGCGGCAACTATTTTGGTGCTCCGGCTGCTCCCCGCCTCCGTCCGAACAGCCCCCCGCCCGGCCTGGGCGCAGGGCCACTTGCGGGAACTCCGGGGTGGCGAGGCCGTGCTGGGGGCAGGGGCAAGGTGGGCGGGCTCGCAGCTGCAGTCCCTCGGGGGCGGTGCCCCCCGCAGCAGGTGGGACGGTTTCCTTGAGACCGTCGGCGCCGCTAGCTTGCTCCTCTCCTGGTGTCTCTGTCATGCATACACACACACACCAAGCATTTTCTTTCTAGACAAACGCTTAAGTCCTGAGTTAAGAGCACATACAGGAGCTGAGAGTGGGTTGCCCTTTACCCTTCTTCCAGTAGCTCTCACCAGGCCCGGCTCTAATGTAGGGGTAGATGTAGAGGGGAAAGTGTGAAGAGAATGCAGCAAACCTAAAGGTAGAAGGTTGAGGTTGTTTTCGAAATGCTTAAGGTAACTGCCGCTTTCTCACGATTCCCCCCAGCAATGCACGCAGGAGGGAGCTGGCGGGGCTGATTTGCACACTATGGGTTAACCTGGAAGCTTTGAGAAAAACAGGGAGCAGCAGGGCCAAGGATTCAGGTTACCGTTTTAGAGCAGAGTAGCTGGAAGGAGCAGCCTCCAGTCTTCCTGGTGACAGCCAATCCAATCACATGTCCATGTGCTACACCACAAAGTTAATTTTCTTGTTCCAAAAAACAAAAAAGCTGATACCACATTTTAATTTCTCATTCATTCATTTATTTGCAAGATTTTATTGAGTGCCTGATACGGTGTGGCTGGTAAAACGGAGGTAAAAGATGGTCCATAGCTCTCGTGGAGCTTAGAGTCTAGCCATTTTAAGGAAGGCGACCAGTATGAAAGGAACACCAGAGGCCCAACATGTTTCTCGGAGTATGGTCTAAAAGATGGACTATGCAAATGGACAATGTTAGACTGTATATGACAACAGAATACTGAACCACATAAACAGCCCAGAAGACAAACCACAACGTCTAAAGTAATGGGAGAACAGGACTGGTCAAGACTGCCAACTTCCATCTTTTTATCCCTACTTCCAACGCAGGACCAACCAGAGAAAGACAAATATGCTCCCTAAACCAATCACAAAAAATACTCCCTGCTTCTAGTAGTTGGCCTCTAGCTTTCCCAGGCCAGCAACCTCCAATCAGAGCACACCTAAGACCTTCTCCTTTTTTTTTTTTTTTTACATAAAGCTTTCCCACTCCCCTGCCTGCAATTGAGTCTCTGCCAAAGGCAAGCCATAGTGGCTGACTCTCTGCTACAGCAGAATTTGCATAAACAGCATCCGTTTGTTCTCATTTAGGTGGTTTTAGTTTAATTCCACATGTCAAACTATCTCAGTTGAATTATGTGGGGTGCTGGTTATGCAGCACCACCATCTACACTTCTCTGGGGTGAAGACCTAGAAATCTGTATTTTAATCAAGGGCATCAGGTGATTTTTTGCACAGAAATAAAGAGCTACCATGGAGATGAGACAAAAACGACTCTTGGCAGATATGAAGCTTGGCACGAAGTTGGAGGCCATGTGACATCACACTTTTCAAAAGACTCTTGGTCTAAAATTAATTTTATTTATTGTTTTTACCTTATTAGTACATCTTTCCACTAAGTAATGCTGTCATTAAATGTTTTATATGGTAATTGTGATATTATCAATGTGTGTAAATGGTGAGTATATACAGAAAATTTTGTATACTACATTTACATACTGAATTAAACAAGTTGCTGCTAATTTAAAAAAAAAAGTGGGTATAATTTATAAGGCCACAACGTATAGCTGTGTAAGTTGTGCACTGCATAATTCCAGCTCTTTCCTCTTAAGTAGAGTATAATGTGAATGCTGTCCTCAGGAGTTATACAGTACACAACCAGCACAGGTGTATGGGGGCTGCCCTGGAGTTGATATGTCTTGGCAAAGCCTTTTTGTATGCTTCCTGGAAAATAAGAAATTGAACATTCTAATAACTAAACCACAAGTACTTTTGCAAGTCAGAAGTTTTCTAATTCCTTCTTCTCAATAAAAGTCAAAGAGCATTTTTGACAAATAGAGTCCATGAAATGGGTGGCATTGTTATAATAGAATTTCTCTCATTCCCATCTACTGGTCTATGTGACATATTTTCTCAGGGATTATACCTATAGAAATTAAAAACAAATATCATTGATCCTAAACTCTCATTCCAGAAGTAAGCAATACTCCACCAAAGATACATGGTCTAAATAAAAATAGCTCAATTCATTGCACTGAAATAATTTTTGAAAAATTTTTACTTTTGATTTAATCTAAACATATTTATGTTGTTTGATATAATTGTAATGTTATTTAGCCCAGAATTGTTTTACTACTTAGGAATAAAGGCCATAATCTGTAGTACTTAGTACCTGCTTTATTTTAATCTATAGTATTTATTACCATCTACAATATGACATATTTTGCTTATTTATGAATTTATTTTATAATTTCTCCCACTAAAATAAAAGCTCCATGAAAGTGACTTTTGTCTGTTTTGTTCCTGGTTATAACCCCAGTTCACTCCTGTATTCCCATAATACTGCCTGCCATATAACAGGTGCTCAATAAATATTTGTTGTACAAATGAAAACATGAATGATAAAAATACTTTCAGAATTTTCTTTAAAAACTTGCTCAAGGGCCTATAATTCTCTAAGAAATTACATACATGACTTAATCTGCAGACACTGCCCTCCTGTGTAGCAAGTATATGGTCTAAAAATTTCATGCTTTTTTCATTTCAAATTCAAAGCATCTGGTTTATCCCTTCCGTTCATTCTCTCTGACATCACTCTTATCAGGGTTTCACTTCTCACTTGCCTTATTGCAAGATTTTCCTGTGTCAGTCCCTACCCTTTCCTCCCAAGCCATATACTACATTTATCCTCCTTAAACATCACATTTTTCACATCATTTCCCTTTACCTGCTGCTAAGAGCTATCTGGAAAAAATTCAAACTCAGTTGATTAGCTTTCAAACCTGTCCATAATTAGCCAAATCCTACTTACAAAGCTTTATTCCACTACTCCCCAGTTTCAACCCTTAACCTCATCAGGCCAGCCACCTCATCACTCACTATATCATGAATATGCTGTGCTCACTCCCATCCAGGTTCATATTATTTCCTTCACCTGCAAAAGTCTACTAAGTCCTTTCTCTCTCTCTAAATCGCTTCTATTCCTTAAGCTGTGGATCAGTTTACCTCTTTCATAAGGCTTCTTTTATATCACAATTAATCAATTAACTGAGTACAAAACACAATGCTATACGGTCATTTAGTCCTCACTTGACCTAAGTAGTTTTTGTTTATGCTGATTACTAAGATGTTTCATGAAGCATACTTTGGTATTATAAATTAAATATGTACATATCCCACTTCCTCTTTAATCAAATTATAAATTCCCTGAAGGGCATCATTCTTCGTAAGGCATAGTCCTATACTTCTACAAGTTTGTTTTGGTCTTTTTTTTGCACACAGTAGGTACCCCCAAAATATTTGTTGCATGAAGTATTCTTAGCCCTCAAAATTGTACAATAAAGTATTTTTCTGGTTTTAAATGTGAAAAGGACTTAATCGTTAATAGGTCCCTAAAGAATATATTGAACTGAAAATAATAAAATATTGCTTAAACCAGGTTGTGAGAGTTGTGATTTTGATACATAACAAAATCCAGAACATGACTGTATCATGTTAAATTAAATATGAATGAGTAAGTTTTCCATTTGCACTGATTATAAAATTCTATGTGGCAAATAGTATTTCGTTTAATTGTAACTATTTTTACTAGTTGTTTATATATAACTAAACAATTTATTAATTATGAAAGACAAACTAATATTTTACTAAGTAATATCTTCCATAAATGGGAGCTTCTAAGAGTTTCTGTGTTAGAAAACATCTATGTTAGTATTGTTTCCATATTAACTATCATCACACAGATGTTTGTACAACAATAAAAATTTGGTTTTTAGCCTAGATTATATTATTCCATAAGCCCTTATAAAGCACATCAAAAAATGTTTACAACAGAACTATCCACCCCCTACCTAAAAAAAACAACAACAAAAAACAAACAAACAAACAAACAAAAAACAGGGTACACAAAATGACAAGGTATTAGGTAAGAGTTTAGTCAATTCAAATATATATTTCCTATAATTGGTCTCATCTGAAGATATGCTGTGGGGTTATTAGGTCTGTAAAAGACTCTTCCTGTCATCTTCTGAAAAGAAATTTTATTCCTCAGGAAACCTTTGGTAATGTCGGGAGATGTTTTTGGTTGTCATAGCTTGGGGAGAGGGAGGGATGTGACTGGCATCTATAGAGATCAGAGATGCTAAATATCCAACAACGCACTTGAAGCACCTGCTCCTCCTCCTCCTGACTTTCAGCAAGAAAATATCCAGCCTAAAACGTCTATAGAGCCAAAGCTGAGAAAGCCTGCATTTAAGTTACTTACTAGATCAGGACTTAACTATAGCAGTTGGTATCTAGTAATTTTTCTTTGGTGATCAAGTACATAGGAGCTGGAGTAAGTTATTTTGTGGCAGGTAAGCTTGCACATCATATCTTTTGGCTGTTTATTTAGAAGAGCCAGCTTGTGACTCACTTTTAGGGGTTGAATTGACTTTCAGATTATTTCTGTGGCACCCAGACTAGCTCTATAGGCTAGTCAAGATTGTTTTCTGGTTTTTATTGTTTTGACGGGAAATGGTGCTACATTCAGCAGGTTGGGCAATTCATAGGCAGCTAAGTATTTGAAGTATTTGTAGTAGCCATGCAGAATTTAGGAATTTAGGCATGCCTTGCAAACATTTCTGGGAATACCATACACTGTCACTGCAACAATTGTGTGAATTGCTACTACTTAGGGTTATGGGAAAGAGGTCATTAAATATTTTTCTTTAACAAAGCACATTTCATTGGACTATATGGTGCTACTCAAAGTCTGGTTCAAGGACCAGCCTCAACATTATCTATGAGTTTATTAGAAAGGCAGAATTTCAAATCCCACCCCAAACCCACTGAAACATTTTGCATCTTAATGTGACCCCCAGAGAAGCGCTGTTGTACAATACAGTGAGAAAAAAGGAAGAGGAGAAAGACAATGCTTATAAGTACTAAATAAGATGATCTTTGAATTCAAGAATCCCTGATCCTTGAATATAGCACTGTGTTCAGTTCAGGGTCAATACTGAAGGTTGGAAAGGACTTGTGAGTAGGTCAGAGGAGAGTTATGACAATAAAAACTGATTTCTAAGTATCAGATATAGTGTTTAGCTCAAAGACAAGAAAACTAAGCAACATGGAAAGTTCAAACCTGTGATCTATTAATATGACAATCTATAAAAATGAAAATCAAGGCTGACCCCCAAATGGTTTTAATTTGTAATGAAATAAAAACCTCTTTCTAAAGGCCTTAAACATAATAACAGGATAAAGAATTAGTTTTATTCAAAGGATAGATTCAAAGAGCTCCTTAAAGCACTTGATATTAGAATTACAAAATTTTAGAACTGGAAAGTAGTTATGGGTAAAACTCAATCTAGTCATTAACAGAAAATAAAATGAATTCCAGAGAAGTGAAAATAACTTCCCAAAGTCACACAGCCAGTTAGCAGTTATAGCTGGGACTAGAATTTAGGCTGACATAACTAGTTTTGAAGAATCCTTTTATACTTAGTTCTGAGACCTCACCGAGCTTGTTTTCTAATATAAAAAATTGAAATATCATTCGTATTTGGATTTTTTAAAAGGTAAAATGTTTATATAGTGTAAATAGTTCCTTCTTTCTTCCCTCCCTTCCTTGCCTTCCTTTTTCCTTACAAGTCTTTCCTATATTTATTTAACTCTTCATCCATTTAAAGTGCAAAAATATGTGAATATTTAAAATTTTATTTCTAAATATATTAATATACTTATGCTATAATTTTGTGACAAAGGCAACATAACAATTATAATAATCCACCTGTGTCAGAATATATGTATATATACACATATACATATTCACAAACACCATACATATATACATAAATACTTGAAGAAAATTCTAAAAGGATTTGTTTGCCTTGTATGATGGTATTATGGGCAATTATTTTGCAAATGTCACCCAAGCAGTAAGAAGCAATGAAGCATTTGGACTGTAAGTAGTCCTTGGCAAAGCTTTTATTTGAAGTTGCTGGAGGTCTGGGCAGAGCTGGCTTCATGGTGTCTGGACCTGTGCAGTCAGAAGGGCTTCACTCTTGGTTTAATGCTCTGTTTGAAATTCTCAAGAATTTTTGAGCAAGAGATGTGCATTTTCACTGCTTTGGGCCTTGCAAATTATGTAGTCAGTCATGTCTGAACAGCTCAGCTCTGGATCATTCATTGGTAGTTTGTTGTGGGGTGTGCTCTATCTCTCAGGAGGTTTTATTTCTGTAAACTGTTTTTCTTTTTAAAAAAGTATATTCATATTTAAAAAAATTAGAAAATAGGCTAGCAGAAAAATAGGTTAAATCATCCTTAAAACTCTCAGACATTTTAACTAGCATCTCTCCATGCATTATCCTTGGGGTCCACTCTGAATAATAAAAAACAATTCATTACTTTATGGTATAAATTTCCAAACAGTAACAAAAAAAATGTATGCATGTTAAAATTAAACTATTCCTTGAGAGATGGAAATAGTCATTGTATTAGTTTTCTGCTTGCATAAAACAAATTACCTCAAATTTGGCAGCATAAAACCACACAAATTTATAAATTTCTGTAGGTCAGGAATCTGGGCATGGTGTAAATGAGTTCTCTGCTCACGGTCTCATCGGGATGAAATCAAGGTGTCAGCCTGGACTGTGCTTCTTACTTGGGCTCAGAGTCTTCTTCCAAGCTCACGTGGTTGTTGATAGAATTTATTTCCTTGCAGTTAATTGTAGGATTGAGATCCCTGTTTCTTTGCTGGCTGTCAACCAGGGGCTGCTCTCAGTCCTAGATGCTGTCCACATTCCTTATGACGTGCCTCTCCATCTTTAAACCAGCAATGGCATGTTGACTCTTCTTGTGTTTCAAATCACTAAGTTCTTCTTCTGTTAACAGTAAGGAAAACTCTACTTTTAAAGGGCTCATGTACTTAGGTCAGGCCTTTCCAGAAATTCTCTGTCTCATAAAATGTAGCCTCATTACGGTAGTAAAATACATCAAGTTCATAGTATTAGGGATTATGTACAGTGTGTATACCAGGGGGTGGGAAAACTCTGGGGCCATTTAGAATTCTGCCTACTACAGCTATCCTATAGGGTCTGTGTTCATCCTCTATCCAATCCTATCATGACTTTAATAGTCTTTTCTAATTCACATTTAACTAATATCTCCATTTTATAAACTCACAATTCAGCACAGTAAAAAAATAGCCATGAAGAATTTGCTTACGATTGGGGAAACACAGGGATTCTTTTGTTTGCAAAGGAAAAATTTTAGAGAACAATAATCTTACATTTTAAAAAGCCTAGTTAATGAAAAACAGTATGGAGTTTCCTCAAAAAACTAAGAATTGATCTACCATATGATCCAGCAATCCCTCTACTGGGTATTTACCCAAAGACTTGAAAACTCATCTCCATAAAGATATTTGCACACCAATATTCATAGCAGCATTATTCACAGTGGCCAGGACATGGAATCAACTGAACTGTCCTACGATAGATGATTGGCTAAAGCAGCTGTTGTACATATATGCAATGGAATATTACCCAGCCATAAGAAGAGATGAACTACTGCCATTTGCAACAACATTGATGGACCTCAAAATCATCATACTAAGCGAAATAAATCAGACAGAAATGTTGAAAATCACGTATCACCTAAAAGCAACAAATGAAGAGGACAAACAGAGACTCATGGACATGTACTATAGACTAGTGGTTACCAGAGGGTAGGGAGTGGGGGAGGAAGGAGAGGTAGACGGGATAAAGTGGGTCAAATATAGGAGGGTATGGGGAGGGTGAAGTGGGTAAAGGGCATCAAATATATGGTAGCTGAAGGAAACTGGGTGTTTACCACCCAACAGAATATAAAGATGTCAAATTATAATATACACATGAAAATCACATAATTGTATTAACCAATGTTACCCCGATAAACTTAATTTAAAAATAAAAGGCTAGTTAGCATGCATCAATATATGTTTCATTAAATCTAATACAATCTAATGAGATAAGCCACATATTCGATGTAGATCCTTGTATTTACAAATAAAGATTAAGACCAGATTACCTAGAAATTATCAAATATAAGATTTAGAAAATATTAATAAATATAATGCAAATAATATAGTTGGACCTTAGTGAAATAACATTTATTGAATATATAGTATGTGTGTGAGGTGCTGACATATATAAGTGTGAGGCTGCTATTTAGTCACGGTCTGTGTACATTTGCAACCAGCAGCCATTCTGTTTTGTAACAGTATTCTGATTGGTTGAAGCCTATGCTGTACTAGCTGCTAAATATATTGAATATTACCATTATGTGCTAAGTAATTTATTATCTTATAGTACACTGGATCAAAGACATCAGGTTCTGATCCCTAGAATCTGTAAATGTTACTTTACAAGGAAAGTGGGTCTTTGCAGATATGACTAAGTTAGGGATCTTGAGATAGAGAGATTGTCTTGTATTATCTGGGTGGGCCCTAAATATGCAAGGAAATCCTTATACGAAAGGAGCATGGAGAGATTTGACAGACAGATGAGGAGAAAGCAATGTGACCATGGGGCAGAGATTGCAATGATGTAGCCATAAGCCAAGGATAATGTTGGCAGCCACTAGAAGCTGAAAGAGACAATGAACAGAATCTCCCTTATAACCTCCAACGAAGGGTAACTTTGCTGACACCTTGATTTCAGCCCAGTGAGACTGTTGAACTTTTGGTCTCTGGAACTGAGATAATACATTTTTAATGTTTTAAGCCACCCAGTTGGTGTTAATTTGTTACAGGTGACACAGTAAACAAATACAATGCCTAATTCAGTAAATCTTTACAACAATCTTAGGAGGTAGGTACTATTATTAATTCCATTTAACCGATAAGGAAACTGAGGCATTAAGAGGCTAGTAATTTATGCAACTCAGGGCTAGAATTCAAATTCAGGTCTCTAAAACACAGCAGAGCTTTTTACTACCATGCTGCATTAGAAGTAAAAATGTGATACTATGATTTCTGCTTCTGGAGGAATTGGGACTGGACTAACCCTCCCAGTGCAAACAATAAGGAAATTGGACAAAGTATATGAAATGAGTTTTCAGGCACTGAACAACAAGTGGCACAGGAATGTGAACCCTGAGAGAAGGAAAGCAAATGAGGTAGCCTCATAATTACCTGTATTTCCTCCTGGAGACACTTTCCAGCCTAAGGTGCACGGAGGGGGAATATCAAGCAGATCACCATAGTCTCGCTGAGTAGAGATGGGAGATAAATGTGGGGAGGAAGAAGTGGCTGGAAAATGCAGGGCAGAGTACCAGACAGGAAGGAGCTAAATTAAGAGTTCCAAGAATTTGGAAGGGGAGATGTCCCCTTAGTCTGTTGTTGAATACTAAGCCACATATGCATAGGGTGAAATTCCATAAATCTGAGCAAAGAACAACCCCAGGAACTATAAATTTACGAAATTTCCAGAGTTGACACAGAAATGGAAGACATTTGAGTTCTAATGAGACCCTGAGTGGGTTTGATCTATTAGGAAACAAAGAAGGAGAGGGGAAGAATGCTGATGTTAAAAAGGCAAAAGAAAAAAAAAAAGGATAGAGGGATGGATAGATATGTGATACAAGCAGAGAAAACAAGCAGAGAAAACTGTTAATGGTTAAATCTAGATAGTAGGTATGCATGTGTTCACTGCAATATTATGACAAATGTTATGCCCATGAATTTCACAACTTACACTAGGCAAAGTCCTTGAGAGACACTGTAGTGATTTTAAAGTTATGTCCACACATTCTTTGACTTCCCCTTCAAAGGTGCAGTCTAATTCCTCTTCCTTTGAGCTTGATTTTGGGCTTTAGTGTTCTGTTTTAACAACTGAAATATGGTAGGAGTAATGGTATATAACTTCTGAGACTAGGTCACAAAAGGCACTGTGGTTTACTCTTTGCCCTCTTAGATCGCTTACTTGCAGAAAACCATGTCTTTAGGATACTCAAGCAACTCTCTGGAAAGGCCCAAGTAGTTGAAAATTGAGACCTCCTGCCAATAACCAACAATAGATTGAGATTTCCTGATAATAATCTGTGAGGCTGCCTGTTGAAAGCCATCTAGTGAGCCTCCGTGCAAGCACATCCTCCAGCCTTAGTCAAGCTTTCATGACTACTGCCACATCTTGACACATTTGAGATCCTGAACCAGAACTCAACTAAGTGCTCCTAAATTCCTGACCCACAGAAACTGAGAAAATTAATATTTTAAGCTGTTATATTTTGAGGTGATTTACTTTGTAGCAATAGGTTAATACCGCCAACTACCAAATCTTAATCAAGAAATGTTATACAGCCTGAATAGCCCTTTATCTATTATAAATTGAATAAAAACCTTTCAAAAAAGAAAACTACAGGCCTATATGGCTTCATTATTGAAGTCTACCAAACACTTAAGAAAAAAATACCAGCTGTTAGTTTGTTGTTTCTTTCAATGTCATGTTTTTGTTTTTTTTTTTCCTGGCTGCTTCATGCTTTTTCCATCTTTGGTCATTGGCAGTTTTACAATGATGTGATTTCACATGGTTTTTGTTTTATCCTGTTTTGGGCTCTTATATCTGTAGTTTAATATCTTATCAATTTTGTAAAGTTCTCAGTTCTCTCTTAAAATATTGCTTATTTTCTTTCTCCTTTCCATCTGGACACTGATTGCCTATGCCATACCTTATATATCTTCTGTCTCTTTCCTTCTGTAGTCTCATTTTGTTGTCTCTGCATTATTCTGGATATTTTCTTCTAATTTGTGTTAATTCGCCAATTCTCTCTTCAGTTATGCCTGTTCTGTTGTGAAATCCATTAAGTTTCTAATTTCAGTCATGGTAATTTTCAGCTCTAGTAGTTCCAAATTTTTTTTTTCAATTCTTTGCCAAAATTCTAACTTTAGTTTATGTCTGAAAACTCCAACAACAGGATATTCTGCAGATCTGTTTAAATGGAAGCTTCTGCTGATATGTGTCTCTTGATGTGGCTACTTTTTACTATGTGCCCTACAGTGTACTTGCAACTGCTGACAGACTTATTTTGAGGCCTATTACATTAATATTCTATTGCTGTACAACAGTATTACCACAAACTTAGTGTCTTAAAACACCACACATTTATTATCTCATAGGTCCTGTGGTCAGGAGTCCAAGAACAGCTTAGCTGGGGACTCTGTTTTACGGTCTCATAAGGCTGCATTCAAGGTGTCAGCTTGAGCTGTTACCAGCTGAGGCTCCGCTGAGAAAAGATCCACTTTCAGGTTCACGTGGTTGCAGCATTCAGTTCCTTACCAACTGCTGGACCTAGGGCCTACTTATTTCTTTTAGCTAAAGGTCACCCTCAACTGCTTGCCATGTGGCTCTCTCTGAAGGCCAGTTCACAACATAGCAGCTTGCTTCAAAATCTACAAGGGAGAGAGTTCCTTAAGATGAGCATTAGAATATAATGTAATCATGTATAATTACATATATCCCATCATTCTTGTGGTATCCTATTAATTAAAAGTCACACATCCCCTATTCCACACACAAACAAGAAATATCAAAGTACATACATAATGGGAGGCCAACTTAGAGTCTGTCCACTATACCTAGGATGTTTATATCCTCTTGAGATAATTTAGATTTGCTTCTACCAAGCACTTGGGAGTTCTAAAAATCTTAGATAACTTCAATCCAATTTTAGAGATACAATACAGTGCTGAGCTGCCATCCCTTTGCAGGTATTCTTACTTCTGGATCATTCTTACCCCTAATAGACAATTCTAACTCCATTTGGGATTCTGACTCAAAGTCAGGGGGTTTTACCACTGCAGGCCACATACTCCAATACCTCCTCCCCTATTGTCATATGACTGTCAAGACAGCCACTCAGAATCTCAGATATCACTTACAGAATTAGTAAACACTTCTAGAGAAAAGCAACTCACCTACCTTGGTTTCTGTGCTTTTGTAGCAATTGTTCAGTGTTGTTAGCTCTGTCATTATCTTTAAGCAGATGTTTTAAAAATTTTGTTCAGCTATCAGCTTTTCTAGATGTGTTCACAAAAAGATCTAGTCCAAATTACTTGGTCTATCATTATTTTAAATAAAAGTCTTATGTTTTTTAACTTCCATAATTTGTAATTTGTTACTGGTCTACATGCATATAGAAGTGAAAATCTGTAAATGTGTTTAAATATAATCTAACTTATTAACTTAAAGTAAAACAAAGATTTACTTTTCCAATCTGAAAAAATAAAAGTACCAATTTTTCCCCATTAAATTATATCAAATATTTCTATATCTGGAGCTTTCCATAATGGAAAAGAAAATCCTAATATTACATAATAGATATATATGCCATATATATGCCTAAAACATGATAGCCTAGAAATCAGTATGGAATTAAAAACTTTAGATCACTTGATACTTTAAATTTCCCTACATAAAAGTCTCTTAAATGTTGACTATTCCTACAAATTACATATATAATTCAAAACTGCATTGCCAAGTAGAAATCACACACTGATTAAACCAGCATACTGGAGTTAACAGTTGTGATGCTGACATAAATTTAAAATTTATGAAAAACACTGATTTGTATTTAATTTCAAAAAGGAAGACTGAAATTGATAAAAACTTTGGCAATAGACACTGCATCCTGATCTTTAAAATACATTGATTTGGGAGACTTTTATTCTTATGTGAATAAAGCATCAGGTCTATTTTTAAGATCTGTAACTACTAAACATGCTTTTCAAATAAACATCTAAGGAAGTAAAATATGTGACTACTCTCTATGAGAATAAATTTAAAAAATCTATCAAGCACCTTTGATAGAAATCACTAGTTACACTTACCTCAATTCTGTAAATTCTTTTTGAAAAATTTTTCCAGGCATATGATCATCTGAAATAAAAGTTATATTTTCATCCTCCCTTGGAGTTAGGTGGAGACATTGTAAATTTTGCCAATGCAATTTAAATGTGTGCAACTCACTGCCTTCCTTCTTGCTGGCCAGAATGTTGATGTGAGGACTGAGCTTGAATAACAGCAATCTTGGATCATGAGCTGGAAGTCAAGTATTGAAGCTGGTAAAGCAAAACAGCTTTGAGATACCTACCTCTGGAATCTCTGAGAAAAAAAATCTTTCTTTTTGCTAAGCCACTGGTATGTAGGGTTTTGGTTTTATGCTGCTGCACCTAATCTTAACTGATACACATTTGAATTGTTGGCATATTACTCCTTTATTAGAAATTGTAAATGAGAAACTATTTCAATACCTGAAGACCAAATTACAACGCAAGATTCCATAGGCTCAAGATTTTGAGACATTCTAGAAAGAGTTTTCTGTAAAGTATATCCTTTCCGTGGCATGGCAACATCATTCTTCTTTAAAAAGGTTACTGGACAAAGATCATTTCCACCATCACCTATATAAACAATCCGTGTATAATTCACTCCCTGTTGTAACTGTTTATTTACAAATTCTACCAAAACTACATTTTTGCAAAGATTTTTGGGACACCTATGGCAAGAATGAGCATGATAATTTTCCACAGTGAGATGACCGCTGCCATCAAAAGCTGCTGGATTTGTAAACACTTTATCAAACACATCATGAAAACTGGTAGCTTCTAAAACCCAATCTATGAAGACTGAATTTGAATCTGAAATAATGATGCAATCAAATTTATCCTTGTTCTTTCTTATAAAGTTTAAAAGCTCCACCATCCCTGGGGTAAAAGGCATTGATGTCATTGCTCTTTTCATTTCGTCCTCTCTTACACCTTCATCTCCCAAATACTTGAAGACTCTGCCCATAAATTCTGTCCAAAATCCTTTTTTATAAGAATCTTGTAGTTCAATAGGAAGTTTTTTCTCTGGAGCACACTGTACAATCCAGGTGTCACTATTGTCATCTATGATTGTATTGTCAAAGTCAAAAACCAGCAGAATTTTCATGGTTCCACAAATAGATTTGAGTTACCCTGAAAAAGAAGAAATATTAGTTCCTAGACACTGTTTACATGACCAGCTATTATACTTATTTAACATTAGTGAGTGTTAATCTGCTAAAACACAGCATGAATATAAATAAATTAAAATGATTAAGCACTTTCAGATCACCATTTAAGCACTTTTCCTAAGAAACATAGTTCATATTTCAGTATTTTAAGTGAATAGAAAACAGAATAGTTAAAAAGGATACGCACAGTATTACTGTGTTCCTGTGGGAATTGTTTCTTGTGCATTCAAAATTAAACTATAGACCTATCTACTGAGAATAATGAAACAATTATTCTTTTACAGTCTAATTTAGAAAAGTTTTAAAATACAGAAAAAAATGTAGGCTGATTATTCTTATTATTTTCATCAAGCACAGCCAAACTTATCAGCTTAATATTTATAAAAATCTTCATATGAAATAACAGGTTATATACAATATTGATTCTCTATATACTAATCAAAATTCAGACTAAATTTAACATAACATAAAATCTTGCAAAATTTAAATAATTTTTAAGAGGTTTTTAGCCTGTTCATGCCAATGTTATAACTAAATGGTTGCTTGATGCTGTACATGAAATTCTTAACAAATTATTTGACAGTTCAGTTCAGTTCTTATAGCCTAGTAAACTTTTGTTAACAATTTTCACATTGGTCAGCTCTGGAATGCCAAATAATATGGATATACTTGAGAAATCACATTGCTTATTATATGATAATTACTTAAATCTGTTTACATTAAAAGATAATGAGAGATCATTAATCATAAATCTCGAGAGAAAAGAAAAGGATAAATTCGTCAACAGATGGCATAGAGAGAATTATGATGTAAAAATGATAAGTAATAATGGATTACCAAAAAAAAAAAAAAAAGCTCTAATTGGTATGTGTAGACAAAAAAAATTTTTTTAAAGAGTAATATTTTTAGAGAGATTACTATATAACAGGTCCTGGACTAAGGACTCTACCATTATCATCTAACTGTCATAACCCTATTAAGTAGGATTTATTATTCTCATCTTAATGATATGTAAACTGGAACATAAATATTAGTTAAGTTGGTTAAGTATTAGTTAAATGGTAGAGCTGGAATTTGGATTCAGATTGCCTTGACTCCAAAGTTCATGCTTTTAGGTACCACTCTCTAGCATCTAAGAAATAGAATATTTAAAGACTATTCATCAGTTAAAATATAAAATACTAAGGTCATTTATATTAAAATGTTTAATTACATGAAAATATTCATTAGTCTCAAAGTATACACTAACTATAATACTATACCTGTGATCTACTTTATAGCCATTCAAGGTTTTAGCAAGAAATTCTTTTTAAAAAAAAGCAAAAACCCACAAATAAGAAAAAGAAGAGACTGATTAAAAATGGAAAACGTGTATTCGCTGGTTTTTAACAACAGATATCCAGTAGGTGAACCTGAAAATAGAGCTCATGATTCACATTAAGAGTAAATATTTGGTATCTCTTAGTTTAGAATATCTGGACTGCTGGTCAAGATGGCAGAGGAGGTAAGCTTTGTGCTTACTTCCACCCATGATCACATCACAATTACACCTAAATTATAGAACAATCATTACTGGGAAATACCTGAAGACTAGCGAAACAGAATTCTTATGACTGTGAATTCCTATAACTAAGGAAGCCACATTGAGACTGGGAGGAGTGGCGACACGAAATGGGCAGGTCTCATACCCAGTGTGGTGATTTAAGAAAAAGGAAGGACATCTGCGCCTTGGAGGTCCCATCTGAAGAGAGTGAACTCTTTAGCCCAGGGCAAACTGTGCAAACCAGCAGAAATTGCACCTGAGAAAAACAAAAGGCTGCTAGAGACTGAGGCACTGCTCTTAAGAGACCCACACACAGACTCACTCACAAACTCACTTGCTCTAAGCTCCAGCATCCAAATTGGAAAAGAAGTAAAACTGTCATTATTTGCAGATGACACGATACTATATAGTAAGAACCACAAATATTCCACCAAAAAACTATCAGAATAAATGAATTCCGTAAAATAGCAGGATACAAAATTACTATGCACAAAAAGGAAACTAAACCACTTTCTTATACCATATATAAAAATAAACTCAAAATGTATTAAAGACTTACATGTGGGACCTAAGACCGTAAAACTCTAGAAGAAAACATAGATAGTAAACTCTTTGACATGGGTATTAGCACTATATTTTTAGATGTGTCTCTTCAAGGGAAACAAAAGGAAAAAAGTATACAAATGAGACTACATCAAATTAAAAAGTTTTTGCATAGTCAAGGAAACCATCAACAAAACGGAAAGACAACCCACTGAGTGGGGAAGATATTCACCAATGACACAGCCAATAGGGGTTAATATCCAAAAATGTATAAGGGATTCATACAATCTAACACCAAAAAAAACCAAATAATCCAATTAAAAAATGAACAGTGAACCTAAATAGATAGTTCTCCAACAAGGACAAAAGATGGCCAATACACATATGAAGAGATGCTCAACATCAGTAATCATCAGGGAAATGCAAATTAAAACCACAGTATTACCTCACACCTGTCAGAATGGTGATCCTCAATAAAGCAACAAACAATAAGTGTTGGTGAGGATGTGGAGAAAAGGGTCCCCTTGTGCACTGTTGGTAGGATTGTAAATTGGTGCGGCTACTATAGAAAACAGTAATATGGAGGTTGCTCAAAAAATTTATAATAGAACTACCACATGACCCAGCAATTCCATTTCTTGGTATTATCTGAAGAAATCTAAAACACTAATTCGAAAAGATGTGTGCACTCCTGTGTTCACTGCAGCATTACTAACAATACCCAAGATTTGAAGGCAACCTAAGTTTCCATCAACAGACAAATGGATAACAAAGAAGTGGTACATATATACACTAGAATATTAGTCATAAAAATGAATGAAATCTTGCCATTTGCAACAACATGGATATTATGCTAAGTGAAATAAATCAGACAAAGAAAGACAAATACCATATAATTTCACTGATATTTGGCATCTAAAAACCAAAAATAAATGAGCAAACAAAACAGAAACAAACTCATGGACAGAGAATGAATTGATAATCATCAGATGGGATGGGGGTTGCGGGGGCTATGTGAAAAAAGGCGAAATGGATTAAGTACAAATTGCCAGTTATAAAAATAACAAGAGGGATGTAAAAAGTACAGTACAGGGAATATAGTAATATTCTAATAACTATATATGGTGTCAAATGGGTACTAGATTTAGTGGGGTGATCACTTCATAAGGTATATAATAAATGTCTAATTACTATGTTGTGCACCTGAAACTAAAATGATTGTATGTCAACTGTCACTGAAAAATAATATTAAAATATATATCTGGAGAATAACATAGAGGGGTATCTCTTGTGGTGTGAATTTAGATAGTATATAATATTCTGGTATCTGGATCCTTGTATCTCTAAATGCCTAATCCAGGTGTCTCTGACTGACTCCCACAGATTTACACGCTGAATTCATTTTCCCATAGAAACAATGTAATAAATAGCAATAAGGCATAGTTGACAATCACATTTTTTAATGTATGTAGGCACATTAAAAAAAAAATGCTTTTCAAATTGTACACCCGAAACTTACTGGATTTTTTTAACCAATGTCACCATAATAAAAATTAATGAAAAACAAACATACTTTTTAAGCATTCTGAATTCATATATAATTTAAAATTTTTTTCAAATGTATCTACCTCACTGTTGTTTAAAAATTGTTTAAGCTTGTATTTAGTCAAAAATTACTGAAATTCCTGAATTATTAATCTAAAAATAATAAGATGAATCATAAGCCTGAAATTAACATAGTTCCACTGCTATTAATTTCTATTTAAAAGTGAAATTTTCTTAATTTCAGATCTTTTCATGTCTTTTTTTTCTCGGCACTCACAACAAACCTTTATTTAAAATACTTTCCCAATGTAGTATTTCCAATATAATTAATCTTACTTTAGCAAGGAGCTTAGGTTAAACAGTCATGATCACCTTCACTTTCAACCACCACTTGGTTTCTAATCAAACTACTCTCACTATATGCTGGGAACAAAGTTATCTGGTTTGGAGCAAAGGAACAAACACTTCTTAACTCCTAAAATTAATAAAGGTATTTAACATATTTTTAAATTTATGTTTTCTAATGATGCTATTTTCTCTTATATCAGAGAAGTACCTAATGACAACTGGAGAAACAAAAAACTTAAATATCACACAGGAAATGTTATGTAAATGTAACTTTTTATCCAGTGGATAAAATCACAAGTGTTAGGCTCATTCTGTTGAGATTTTCAGATTCTATTAAACATTAAAAGATTAAAAGATTTGGTGCTGTACTTGAAATAAAAATGTCTCCAAAAATTATGTGCACAAACATTCTTGTTTTAAGAATGCAAATCTATTTTGAAATTAATTTGTTAAATTCCCAAAACAGTTTTAACTATTCTCTCCAAATGCATGATCCGTATATATCTGGTCTATGAGCAATGTTTCCATAGTATAAAAATAACCTATGTGCTTTTAATAACAAAAACTAGAAACTACATACACATCCAAGAATTGAGGACTGGTTAAATAAGATAAGAAATATTTATTTAGCCAGTAAAAGTGAAGATATTCAGTTCATATTAAACAGCTTTATCACAAAAGTGTAATGCCATTTTTGTTTTTAAAAAAGGTCTGTGTACAGTGGTAGGATCATGGGTAGTTCGATTGTTCATTCTTTTTCTACATTTTTTCTATATTTTTCTCCAGAATAATTTAAACTCTACTTCAGATCAAATTGTTTATACTGTCTTCTTAATTTCCCAACAAAGAAAAAACAAAAAGAGCGGATGTAATAAAAAGATAACTAACTAGACCAACTTGGCTCTAAAGATCCATGGCTTAAAGCTAAGATGCAGGTGTTAAAAGTCAAATATCAGACCATGTCAAATTGGCAAATTACTAACATCAAATCTTATATATTCAATATTTTGTAACCAATTTAGTCAAAATTCCAGAGAATTTTTGTTGGGAGATAATTCTCCTTGAGTCTCTAGTGGTTCTTAGAAGCAAGGCACTCACTGTCCTTTGCTCTGGACTATTGTCTCAAAAATGTATGTATAGTAAACAGCCTTGAAAGGCATGTTTGTTGTTCATTATAATAAAGATCTGGATTCCTTAACTCCATGTGCAGTTGACTTCTGGCCCTCTTTGCATCATCTTGTGGGGAATAGGACAAAACTGCTGATATTCTGGCTACTACTGCAAGTAATTCATTTCTGACTCAGGGGTCTGCATCTTCTACAAAACTGTGGCAAGCTGTTATCATGCAAGCAGGGTAAAATCTGACCCTTCCAAGTTCTTGACATCTTAAAAACTATGCTTCCAAAAAAACCAATGTTGTATGTGAAAAACCTAATTTTTGTCAACAAATGCTTTATTAATCCTTTCATACTTACCAGCATTATTATGGTGGAACATCTGATAGAACACCTAAAGAAAAACAGTACAACTATGTGTTAGAACTTTAGTGATTAAAATCTTACCTCCTTTCGTTTTGAGCGACTCCAGTCTGGTGCCTAATGTGTACATGCTGTAGCCAACTACCTTGTAATGAAATCATTTGTACTTCGATGTACTAGAAAAGGATCCTTTGAAACCAAGACTGCATCCACTCTTGGCAGATTTTTGTGTCCTTAGAGGTCTGATTAGTCCCCCAAATACATTCGATTTACTATACTGCATTTACTAAGCAATTTAAAATATCTTGAAGGTCCTAACAACATCCAAGTTTAAAAAAACGAAGCCCATCTAGCCTAGATCATGCCTTAAAAATCAAAGTATTTAAAAGCGGATAGTCTGTCAATTAATTCCTAGGTTTCTGTAGTTAAGGGAGGGCACTGCCTTTCACCTTCCACCCGCAAGGTCTGTGGGCTTGCACGTACCAAGCCTAGGCCCCGCTTTCTCACACACCTGCTAGGTCGGCCCCGAAAGTAGGCGCAAGGAACTAGTTGGGGGTCGTCCCCCGTGAGGCATGCGATTGATGAGAACGGGAGAACCAGGCCGAACTGGATAACCTACTCTCCTCACTGAACCAGGACAGGCATCAGCAGCCAACCCACTCTCCACCCCGCTTCCACGAATCGTTCCGGGGCCTGCTCGCGGGTCCGCAGCATTCATACGCAATGCTTCCCGCGCAGGCGCAGCCTACGTTCTCCAGCCCCACGCCCGACTGCTGCGTGTTCTTCGTTTCTTGGCGACACCTGCCGTCACTTCCGGCGGCGTTGCTGAGCAACTGCGAGGTTTGCCAAACAGTCGGCAGGCAGGCGCCAGCCGAATTCCGTGTGGGAGTAGCTTTTCCAAATCTGAGAGCCCAATGGGCACCTCATCAGATATGCTTGTGCGGTTCGGAAGGCGCTGTGGACAGGCGAGGGAAAGCACGGGTGAGCTAAACTCACCCACCCGGCATGGGGATTGTTTTTGGCTCCTGTGGGTGAAAGGTGAGGGTGCCAAATGAGAGTGCTTACTAGTCCAGGTGAAATGGACTCCACCAAGTCGAAGGAAGCCCCATGGGCATCGTTGGGTTCTGTGTAAATTAGTTTTGCTCTCAGGTTAATTGGGAGGTAGGAAAAGTTTACATTAATAGCGGTGGAGAAAAGACAAGAAGTAGGCTGACCCAATTGACCAGCTGGTTCAGTCCTCAAGCTGCACAGTTGCAGCTCCAAGATTCTGGCGTTTGCTGAATTTTCTTGCACTTAAGCGTTATTATTCATTGAGTGAATTGGAATATCTTTTGGAAATATCAATGACTTCATTAAAGGCTTGGCTCTGCTGTGAATCTACAGAGTACTCTTATGAAAGTCTCTGAAGGAAAGTGTCTCAATTTTCTTATCTCTAAAGTGAAGGTAAGGTCTTATTCTAAGGCAAGTGCTTTGATAGAGTGTAAAATAATGCTACTTAAGGTAATGTTATTCAGATGACCTGTAATAAAATTTTATTTTTGGAATACAAGGAGCCTAGTGGGATATGTAAAGAGCTCTTTATCAATTCCAACCATTCTAGTTTCTTAAGTCTGTAATTCCCAATTAATGTTGTCATGGTGACAACTAGACCCTTGGGAATTTGAAATATCTTCATGTCAGTCAGTGCTTGAGCTTCGGTAGCAATAAAGCCCCTTGTGTCAGATGCAGAGCCAGATTTGTCCTCTAGTCAGCAGCAGTCCCCAACCTTTTTGACATCAGGGACTGGTCGCTCCTATGACAATCTAATGCCCAAAGTTCTGAGGTGGAGCTGAGGCGGTTAAGCTAGGGCTGGGGAGCACCTGCAAATACAGATAAAGCTTCGTTTCCTCACATGCTGCTTCTCACCTACTGCTGTGCGACCTGATTCCTAACATGCCAAGGACTACTACCAGTCTTTGGTAGTGGTAGGTTGGGCCCCCTGCAGTCTAGTGGATAGGACTAGTAAGGACTTAGGAGGTAGCATAAGTGGGTCATGATATATAGGAGAGAGACAGTACCCACGTGACATGTATTGAAAAAAAACACAGTTAATTACTCCAACATATTCACTTTCCTACATAAGCAGTACTGCACTAAAAGACTTAGATTTACTTGATAGGTGTTTTGTGGTAATTGATCCAAAAGTTTTCCTCTGAGCCTTACTGCTAAATTGTAATCTTCATTTGGAAGAAGATGAAGTAGGAAAGGGGTTCAGATATGTAGACAGCTATCTATAATCATTACATAAAGATTTAGTGGAGTATCAGCCAGAGTAGTGGAATAAAAATTTCCAAAAATCCTCCCCTCTTTAATTCAAAAAGAACACTGGCAAAAATAGTCAAAATCAACTTTTTGAGAACTCAGGAAATTAACCAAAGGCTTGCAACAAATGGGGAGTGTTTATCAAGAAAAAGCTGAATCTTGGTAACAATAATGAGTTTTTTGCATTTTAATTTGCTCTAGTTCCATACTTTTCTCCTAGGTTTATGGTAATCCAGAAAACCACTGAAATCACAGTGAAATCCAGTGCCTCAGCAACTTGTGGAGGGGGCAGAACATAGTTAGGTCCCTTCTAAGGCCTATTTCCAAGGTAACTTATTCTTTGACCTGTCTAGTAGTTCCCTGGAAAAGCCTACTCTCAAGGCTTGTCTTTATTTGACCTGACTCAGAGCTCACCAGGTATGTTTGTTAAAACAATCAATGGCATTTTTTTTTAAATCACAGCTGCCTGTGTCAGTGATAATAGTTGGGTACAAACAACAAGATGATCAAGGAACTTAAATACCTAGGAAATGTGATGCCCACAGAGCATTTTGGAAAGCTCCTTATATATTCCTGGGAGTCTGGAAGGTCAAATACTTGGAAAGGGCTATGCATATGCTCAAGAAAGACCTGAGAATACCTGAAGCTTTCACTTCTGGCTGACTTTGAGGTTCTCTGTAAGAAAGAAGTAAAGGCTAATGGTTATAAACTGCCTGCCTGAGCTTTGAAGTCATGTATGGTTATAAACTGCCTGCCTGAGCTTTGAAGTCATGTACTATTCACAGAGAGTTCCTTGGCGGAAGAACATTTAAGACATTTAAGGAAACTGTCCAATCATTAGCTGACAACTAAGCTACCAAAGCTGAGATTATAATAGCCACATACAACAAAGAATACAGACTTTACAGATTTAGTTCAGAAAAATCTATACAAACAGCAAGTGCAACAACAAATTTTGAGTGTGGGAAGAATCTAGAGTTGCCACATATTATTTAAAATATACAGTTTTCAACAAAAATGATAAAGCATGCAAAGCAATAAGAAACTATGGCCCAAATGCAGGAAAAAAAAGTTTTAATGGAATCTGTTCCTGAGGAAGTAGATGTTCAATTTACTAAACAACTTACTTATGCAAATTTGCAGCTATTGTAAATACGTTCAAAGAACTAAAAAAAAAAAAAATGTCAAAGGAACTACAGGAAAATATTAAGAATGTTGTCTTACCAAATAGAGTGTATCAATAAAGAGGTAGAAATTATAAAAAAGGACCTAAATAGATATTTCGGAGTTGAAAAGCCCAATAATTGAATTGAAAAATTTACTAATGGGGTTCATTAACAGATTTGAGCTCACAGAAGAATCAGGGAATTAAAGATACATCAATTGAAATTTCCACTCTGGGGAAAAGAAAGAAAAAATAAAAATGAGTAGATCCTCCAAGAAATAGCAAATATACAAACATTATATATATATATATATATATATATATATATATATATATATATGTATATATATGCATATATATATAATGTATATATATATACATATATATATATATATATATTTTTTGAGTCCTAGAAGGAGAGGAGGAAAGAAAGGGGTAGAAGAAAATATTTGAATAATGGCCAAAAACTTCCCATTTTGATGAAAAAACATTACACATTCAGGAAGCTGACTGATTCTCAATGGTCAACCCAAATTCACAAACAGACATATCTTAATCAAACTGTCAAAAACCAAAGAGAGGAAATCTTGAAAGTAACATGAGCGAAACAAGTCATATACAAGTGAGCCTCACTAAGATTAACAACTGATTTCTTATAAGTAACTACAAAGGCTAGAAGGCGAGCAGGTTGATGTGTTCATCTTTTAAAATTCATGGAGCTATTAAGCTATTTCCAGGTAAACAAAAACTGAGCAAATTCACTGCTCGCAGATTTGCCCTGCAAGAAATAATAAAAGGAGTCCTTCAGAAGGAGGTGAAAGGACACTAGACAGTAACTCAAATACACATAAAGAAATAAAGACCACCCCTAAAGGTAAGTACATAAATAAATATAAAAGACAGTATAAATTTATCTTCTGATTGTAACTCTTTTTCTTTTGATATTTCAACTATCAGAAATACAAATCTATTTATGAGCATACAGTGTATGCTTTTTTTCCACAAAAGGACAAATGTTGACTAGAATGTGGAGAAATTGGAACCCTCACATATTGTTGGTAGGAATGTAAATGGCACAGACACTTTGGAAAACAATTTGGCACTTCTTAAAAATGTTAAAACATGGAGTTAAAATTCTACTCCTAGGTATATACTTAATATAATTGAAAATATATCCACATAAAATCTTATAAATGAATGTTTTTAGTAGCATTTTTTCATAATAGCCAAAAGGTGGAAACACCCAAATGCTAACATTATCCAGCCATATTATGTAATATATTATCCATATTATGTAATATAATATCCATAATATTATCCAGCCATAAAAAGCAATTATGTACTGATATATGTTATCGATTGAACTTTGAAAACATTGTGTAAATGAAAGAAAACAGACATAAAGGCCACATGTTGTATGATTCCATTTATATGAAATGTCTGGAATAGGCAAATCCATAGAGATAGAAAATAAATTAGTGGTCGTCAGGGGCTGTCGGAGGGGAGAATGGGGCAATGACTGTTAATGGGGACAGTTCCTTTCGGGGGTTATGAAAATGTTCAGAAATTAGCGATGATGGTTGCACAGCCTTGTGAATAGACAACCACTGAATGTTATCCTTTACAATGGTGAGTTTTAAGATATGTGAAGTATATCTCAATTTTAAAAAGATTTTATTAACCATGAAAAATTTATCGATGATAACAGGCTCATGGACTGATTTTAGATACCCTTAGGTCACTTACGACTGCTTTTATCCCCTTTCTACTGCTTGAGAGTCTGCTTATTCATATTCTTCCTTTTTTTTCTGTCTTTCGTGTCCCTTTTTTCAGCTGTGACCTGTTTAACTTCTCTAACAGCCACTACTAGTATTGTATGAGAGCCACTGGACTCTTGAAATAAGATTCCCCTCTGAGAACTGAACTCTACGTCAATCTAGTAGATTAAAGCATGGATGTGTGAAATCATCCATAGCTCTGATATCAATCAGGGCTCTCTTGATCCTCAAAGAGATGAGGGAACTTGTCTCAACTTCAGTGGCCTGAGAGTAAAAACCCTTTCACAAACTTTCTGTGGGTTTACTTATTTTTTTGTTTGTCCATTTCTACTGTTTTTGTGGTTTTCTTTGTTCTCTTTCTATGTCAGAGTCCATGTAAAGATCTTGAATAAAACATCTCATGAATGCAGTTACTCTGCTGAAGAGTTGGGATATCACAGAAGAGGGATCACATTATGCACTCCACAGCTTCTGACATCCTGCTTTCCTTCCACTGCTTCCAAAGCCTGCACACCACTGTACACTGTGTAGGAAGCAGCTGCTGCCGATAAAGGCTGTGTGGCCCAGCCAGCCCCTTTAGTATTTTTGGGAATTAAGTTTTCTCAATTTTACTTGCCATTTTGAAGAACTGGAACAACTCTTGGGTCAGAGAATATACTAATATGCCTAACAATATGTTAATCATAATGCAGATGGTTTACCTTAATGGCCTTTGTTTAGTTAGCCTCTGATTATAAGTAACACAAACAAAGTTGAGCCAGTTTAGATAAAACAAAGGAAATATGTTATAAGGCTATATATATATTTACATATATGTGTGTATATATATATATAAAACTTTGGGTATAACTTTGGTTATAAATGACTTATTTAACTCACTGTAGTTAAAACAGAAGGGGAGTATTTTGGCTCAAATACTTGGGAATTTAGATATCACTTGATCCAGGACACTATTTTACTTCTCAGCTTTCCTTGGCTTTATTGTGTACGTGGAGACTTGGTATGCAGTAGGCAAGATGGCGTGGGTGGTTCTAAACTCACACTTTAGTTTATCAACCAACTTCTTCCTCCCATCATCCTTAATTCAAACCCCAAGAAGATTCTAATTGATCCTGGCAGCTTTTCTCTCAGTAAATTATTTTCTTTCTGGAGCCATATGATTTATTGCTTCCGGTTTCTCTTTACTTTTGTTTCATTCTTCTAGTAAAAATAGTAAAAATAATAATAGCTAGTATTTATTGGTAACATATTATATACTAGGTACTATTTTAAATTATTTACATATATTCATTTAATTCTTAAGCCAAACATATAAAGTAGGTACTATTAATATCTCCACTTTACAATTATGGAATTAGACTCAGAGGGTTTAGTAATTTCATCCAGATTCTCATAGTTTATATGTTTAGAAAGAGTCCAGGTGGTTTGTCTCCATAATACACACTCTTACCCACTGTGCTTTAGTACTTTTATTATGCCTGTGGCCACCCAACATTATTCAAATGAATTTCCTGTTTTGGTGAATTTCCCTCCTATGAGTCCTACTTCCTTAAGTAGAAGACAGAATTTTTTATTTCTGCCGCTCTTGTACCTAGGGCACAGGTATGGGACCAATCAGTTGTACACGGGCTAGATTTATATTTTGAAGAGAGTGATATGAGGAAGCAAACAGCATGTCAAATCCATTTTCTGGGGAGAGTGGCAGCAAAGGTGTACCAATTTCTGATGTAACACTGTTAAAGGTTTAGATATATGGTTTCCAGTGGAATGAGTTTTAAGTGGGGCAAGTTGAGATGTCTGCTCAATGCCACTTGCTGTGAGCCTTCACTGGATCCTCATGATGTATGTGGTTTGTGTGATGTTTTGCATGTGTATCTTCCAAGGATAACTCTGGCTACCTAATATCATTTAATAGATTTCTTTTATGCTTAAACTAGCAAGAGTGAGTTTGGTTGTTCATAATTAAGAACCTCAATTGATTAAAAAGATAGGAACATTTCTCAGTCAGGAGCTGTTATAAGCTCCATTTTGTCATTTAGGATGCTTTTGAAGTCATACAACAGAATTCAGTTCCAACTCAGTCATGTTTAAAAATAAGGAAATTTATTTGCTCATATAACAGGAACTCCAGGCTTCAGATCTGGTGGATCTGAAGATCCTCATTGCCCCAGGTGCTTCCTTTGTTTTCTCTTTGCAGTTCACGGTAACAGCTTCATCATGAGGCTGCTTCCTCCTGTGATCATAGGATGGCTGCCTATCAGACCTTCATGCTTCCTTGTTTATATCTAGCTTGAGAGTTACTCTCAGATGTCTCTCCTAGAAGAACAAGGAGAGACATCTGAGTCTCACATAAACCTCTTCTCCTATTTGTTTGCTTATTACAGAAATAATTATTGGCAAGGGAGATGCAAGTATTCTTAAACTAATGAAGCCCATCCTGGAAACTGTAGTCAGTTCTCCAAATTACATTGCCACTGCTCAGGAAGGGGTTGAATCGAGTTGATCACATGGTCTGTAACCCCCAAAGATGAACATCCCCAAAGTTATTCATTTATAAATTGCTACTTGATTAACTTTGAAAAATGCTTTTATAACAATCTGTTGGGGTAGGTATTTTTGATTTCAACTTTAAAGGTGTTGATACCAAGCCTCCCAGAAGTTTATTGACTTGCCAAACTTTACTCAGTAAGGAAATGACCAAGCAAAGACTCAAATCTATGTCTTCTGATTTCAAGGTCTTGTATACTTTCCTCTTAATATCAGCTGTTCTTAAAGATAACAAGAATAAAAATATTATTGGAAACAATTTCTAGATATCATGCCAATACAGAAATGTCTGAGAAAAAAATATCACTTGACTTCCTCTTGAAAGTCTTTAATATTCATTTTTTAAACTTTATTAGAAATAAAGAACTCTGAAGATCAAGTTCTCTATCCACTTCTGCCTAGCAAAGAAGATCTCCGGCAGGTTGCCATAATTCCACACAATGAATGGGAAAGGATTCGAGATAGCCTTGATAGTTTGACAAGAAAAGCAGCATGCCTTCGTGCAGAAAGAAAGGCAAAGAAAGAAATGCATATCCGATCCCAAGAAGTGGTAAAACATTGGACTAATACATATGCAGTAAGTATTAACCACCCAGGAGTGCATATGAATAGACAAATTACTCTTTGTTTTTAGTACTCATAAATATTTTTAGATGTAAAATATAAAAATGCATTGAAATACATTTTCAACAGCTTTATTTAGGTATAAGTGACATACAATAAACTGGGAATATTTAAAGTGTACAATTTGATAAGTTTTGACATACTCATATCCCCCTGAAACCATCGTTGTAATTAAGATAATGAACACATTCATCACCCCAAAAAAGTTGTAGGGGCTGCAGATATGGGGGGTGATTGACTATAACGGGTTGAGGGAAATTTTGGGGAGAATGGAACAGTTCTATAAGTGACTGTATGCATTTATAAAACTATACACCAAAAGAGCATATGCAAATTATACTCTAAAAAATAAAGTCTGATCCTTAAAGGGATAGAGAAGTACAATATATCCCCAATTTTTTTTTTTACACAGAAATAGCACACTATACATAATACTTAACACTATACATAATACCTCCATGGGTATTAAAGAAGATGAAATGTAGTAGTAAATGTACTGGAAATACAGTAATAAAAACTACAATATAGGTACAGAGAATGACAAAATAATAGAAGAGAGAGCCTAGAAACAATCCCATGTTATATATGGGAATTTGACATAGTACAGAAATGTTGTTGCAAACCAGAAGGGAACAGATAAGAATTCAATAACTGATACTTAGGTAATTGGTATATGAAAGAGATAAAAATTATGTCCTTATGGTACAGAATATACAAAAATTAATTTCACCTGGATTAAAGACCTAAACATGAAAAGCAAAACAGTAAAACTTTAAAAATAAATCATAGAATATATTCAAGATTTCAGATTTTCTTAAGATGTAGAAAGTAGGACCCAAAAATGAGAACAAAGACTTCATCTGACATGAGACATTGGGTAGATTCCTCAGAGATATAGAAGAGCATGTAAAATAATGTTACTGTTGATTTTTAAAAGGAACAAAAGTAGTAATAGGTATTATGTAAATATATAAAGGAACTTTCGAAGTAAGCACAAGAAACTAATAATAGTGGTTATCTTAGAGATTGCAGATAGAAGTTAAGATTGGAGGGAGTTTCATTGTATAGCTTTATAACATTTTGGGGTTTTGAACCATGTAAACATGTTACCTACCTAAAAAAGTCAATTAAAAAATTAACTCATGAGTGTAATCTCATGTTTTACTTAATAATATATGCAAATATAATGAAGACTTATAATGGAAGCTTAAATGATCAGATTATAATGTTAAATTATGTAAAATTAATTGAAAAATGAAAACAGAAGACTGCTTTTGTCTTTTTTACAGGGGATGAAAGAACAGAAACTCGAAGCCAAAAAGAAGCGTGATGAAGAAATAGAGGCAGAAAGACAAATTCTTGACATGGAAGAAGCAATACACAAACAAGGAGAAAGAAAAAAGGCCATTGAATATGCAAAGCAGTATCAGTTTTACCAGACAGAAAGAGTGAAAAACTTTCATGTACTACTTGATTTTCTTATATTTTTATATATATTTAACATATCTACACAATGAGACTTTATTTTCTTAAAATACTGCAATTTGTTTTGTAGTCCGGACTACTTCTTACTAGAGTTATGAAAGAACGTGATGCACAAATTGAATCCCAAAAGAGCAAAATAAAATCAGATAAAAAATGGGAGGAACAACTGAAACTTAGCATTGAAAAAGCTTTTAAAGAAGAACAGGAAAAAGCAGAAAAACGACGCAGAGATAGAGTAGCTCTTGCCAATGATCATTTAAAACAGTATGTACACATCAATTACCTTTTTTGTACCTTCCTCTTTTTCTCATAATGGATATAGCTTTTTTTTATTATAAAAGTAATACATGCTAAAATACCTAGTAAGTAGAAAAAATACAAAGAAAGAGTTTAAAAATCTCTGTTACATCACTATTACTCCATTACCCAGAGATTGGTTACTGTTGTCACAATAGTGTTGCATAAAAAACAACCACATAATCTAGTGGCATTCAACAATAAACATTTATTTCTTGTGTAACTGTGGATTGGTTAGGCTTGACTGGGCAGATTTTCTTCAAACTGCAGAACTGGCTGTGTTTGCTTATTATGGGAAGGGCTCTGATCTGCTCCATGCATTATTCATTCTGAGTTCCAGGATGAAGGGACAGCAACCATCTGAGAGAAACTTTTCTAATGATAGTGACAGATGCAAGAGAGTGAACCCAAGCTTGTAAGACCATTGTTAAACCCAAAGTCAAAATTCAGGGAAATCACTGGGTTTACCCCACGTCTAAAGCAAGTCACATGGCCACACCTAACAATAGTGCAACAGAGAAATAGACTCCCGTAGAAATGGGGAGTGAGAGAGTCTTTTTGAACAGTAATCTAATCTACCACGATAATCCATTATTGTTTTGGTATATAGCCATACAGACTTTTTTTTTGATGATGGTGGTAGAAAGGGTCGGATTCATGGAGGTATAATTTACATTAAAGAAAACTGACCTTTTAAAAAACACAGAGCTGTATTACCATTTCCGAATCAGGATATGAAACACTCATCACCCCCAAAATTTCTCTCATGCCCCTTTGCACTAAATTCTGTCTCCTACTCTCAGCCTCTAAAGCTCCTTTCTCTGTATAGACGAATCAACAAGGACTCTCCTGTACTAAATTGCCTTAATAATAGCATAAGGGACTCACTGGCTCTTTTAACCTTGTAGTCAGTCCTTCAAGGCACAGCGGAAGGGAATTTTCCCCTCCCTGAAGTTAAGCAAAGAGACGCCAAGAAAAAAATTTTTTGATTGGGCATGTATGAAAGAAAGGTTTATTCCTTAGTCTTTTTGTCCATTTAAGTGAGTTGTTGATCTGCCTTGTGCCCATGTGTTCGGGAAGGAAAAAAACTAGAGACAGCAGCAGATAGAGAGTAGCATTGGAGCAGCCAGCATAATTGTTGATTGGCTGACAAGGATGTATGGGCAAGTAGACATCTCAGGCTTCAGCTGTCTTGCCAGGATGCGGAGGATTGGCCGCTAGATGAGGGCACTCAGAATCTGCAATAAACTTCTGATGGCGGAAGCTGCTGGTGTTGATGGCAGTGGGTCTTAGTGGGTGGACTGAAGAGGTAGAGCTGAAGCTAAATCTCTCAGATCAGAACTCTGCAGTGAGGAGACTGCTCTGGATTATTTGAAGAACTCATGTATAAGTCCTGTGAGAGAACCAGCATTTAATGTCTTACCATTTAGAAGGCATCAATAGCTAGTTAATGTTGTCTAAAGGAAGAATGGTAATCAAAGTGGCCAGCTGGATAAGGAAACGTTTGTTCCTCAGCTTTCATCAAACACCATCTCCTGAGGGATTAGATTCATAGTTTAGGTAGCATTATCTAGTACTGAAATTGAGAAGCACTAAGAAGCACTAGGGCTTAGGGACTTTGCAGAAAAACAATGCAACCATTTCATCATACATTCATTTAGTTACCTGGTTTTTCTAAAGGAAAGGACAATTTGAATTTAGTGTAGGAGTTAATTTTAGTGAGGAATGAAACAAATTTCAAAGAAAGGAAAATATTTCTAATTCTAGGCTAACCAGAATTTGTAATTCTGGGTTTAGTTTTAATCACTACTCTTTATATATCTGTTTTTGTCCCCTGCCAAATCTATAATTCTATCTTATAGCTTCAGGTCATTCCAGGTTTAAAATATAAGTTATTTCTTTAAAATATAACCTATTTTTCTGCTTTGCTCTCAATTATAATTATGGTTTTGCTTTAGAATAAAGGAACGTGAAGAGGAAGAAGAAAGAAGGAAAAAACATAAAGAAAAGGATGCTGAGGAAATAAAGCGGCAGCATTTATTATATGAAATAGAAATGAGAAAAAAATTAGATAAGAAAAAAGAAGAGATAAATGAAAGCAGGAGACTGTTTTTTGTAAGTTCAAAATACAGCATTTCTTCAAAATATGAACAAAGTCCAATGACTAACATTTAATATATTCTTTAATAAACAATAGTGAAGTAGAAAGCAAATTGCTGTAAAGTTGGGTTTCTGAGTATACTTCGGGGGAGTGATATTTGCTATGGTTTTATATGGATGTTCATGTATATGAACAATAAAGGAAGAAGAAAATTAACTCTTTCAAAGGAATTAATTTTCTTATCCTTAAATTGAAAGTTGTTGTGAGGAATGAATGGGGAACCACTTCCGAGTTATTTTAGCTGTTTCTTCTGCTATAAAATTATATTCTAAAAAAACCTATATATTTAAAAAATATATATGAAGTTCTAAAGAGATGTATCTTGATTCGTCAATTCTGGACCTTTTCTCTCTTTGTCCTGGTTGTTGTTGAGGATTTAGCTCAACTGAAACAGCTTCTCTTTTTTTGGTTTGCTATTCTTGGAACATAGATGGTTTTGGTCCTCAAGGTTGCCTTGAGGCCCTGAATGGCTGCTGTAGCTCCCACCATCATGTCCACATTGAAAGAAGCAAGAAGGAAGAAAGGATGAAGAACAAAAAGAGAGTGCCCTATTAGTTCTCCTTTTAAGGAACTTTTCCAGAAGTCTCACTTGACAATTTCCATTAAATCTCATTGGTCATAATGTAGTCACACCTAGCTGAAAAGAAAACTTGTAAATACAACCTTTTAGCTGAGCATGATGAACAAAATCTGGGTCTTACTACTGATGCAGAAGAAAGAATCTTGGGTAGGCAATAATTGTTCCTGCCATTTTTGTTTATTTGTTTGTTTGTTTGTTTTTGACTGAGTTATCCTCAACCTTGTCTTCAAGCCTTCTTTGAATTTTTAATTTTATCAAAGTTTTAATTTCTAAGAGTTTACTTGTAATCTTATTGTTCCTTTTATACAAAATCTTATTTTGGTTCATGGATGCAATATTTTGATCTCTCCAAGTCACTTTGGAATTGGACAGACCATGTTTTGAATCCTGACTCTGCCACTTACTAGTTAAGTGAGTCTGGTGGGGAGAATAGGAATAGGTAGATAGTGGATGGTGTAAGAAGAACACTTTATTCTGTATATCTTTTAAATATTTTTAATCTGTGTGCCATGTGACTATATTAACTACTCAAACAGTAAATGAAAATTGTATCTATTCATTGTATTTTTCCTGATTATAGAATTATTTGTAATTGCATAATTTTAATGAAATTAGATACTTGCAAAGAAATACAGAAAAAAATTAAGAAGATGTAAAACTCATCTATAATTTCATACCCGAGATAATTACATTTGATACATTTCATCTAGTTATATATACATTATAAAGTTGTACTTATATATATTTGCAAAACTAAAATATGCTGTGTTTTATATTCTGCTCCCCCCCCACTTACCAATTATATTATTTGTATACTTCTCATGTAGCTGTGAATATAGCTTATTTAACTATGTTTCCATTATTGAAAATTTAGAGGTTGTTTTCAACTTGTCACCATTATAAATAACTTAGATGAAGTACATGGTACATAAAAGCTAATGCACATTTCTGATGTTATCTTTGGGATAAATTTTAAGAGAGAAATAACTAGGCAGAAGCTGTGCCCATTTGACATTCTCATTACATATTCATCTGTTGAATGATATTTTTCTTTGAGATAGGATAATACACAATTTTTTTTCTCCAAGGAACATATGAATGATAAAAATATCATCAAAGCCGTAGAACAGCAGCACCAAGAGGAGGAAGATGAAAAGATTAGGAAATTTATCAAAGCAAAAAAGCGTCTTACACAAATGGCAGAAGAAAAAGAAGCTGAAGCACTCAGGTAAGCTTTTAAAATTATTTATGTTAACAAAGTACTACCTGAAATTATTATATAATTAATTAGAAGTTGTGATTTGAGAGTAGCCTTTAGGAATACAGGACTCAGTATTTTACATATGACTAGGGCTTTTAGTGACATAATTTCAGTTTGGGGCATTTGAGTTGGGTTCCCTTGGAATATTGAGGACATCTGTTTAGTAAATGCAGCTGTGGATACAGGTGACCTAACCTAGGGTGAACAGGTAAGAAATGAAGGTGGCATGGTCCTTAGAGAAGCCTATATTTAAGGGTCAAATTCCCTATTTCTAGAAACAGCAAAGGAGGAGAGTTTCAGTAAGAAGAGAGTAGTCAGCAGTGTTAGATCAAGAGAGAGATTAAATGAGATGTTTAAAAAACGTGTTTGTCAGATTTGGAGGTCATTGCTTTAGTGAGCAGTTTGGGATGAGGTGAAAGAGGAAATAAGAAGCCAGTTGCAGTACCTTGTGTTTTTGTCTATATCATGCTTTTCCCTAGTGCAAAATCCTCTGATGGCTTTGTATCACAGTTAAAGTCTCTACAACAGCCCATTCGGCTTTACACCCATCCTAATTCTCAGCCGCCCCAGCCTCATCTCTCAGACCTCATCTCTTACTATTTTCTGTTTCTTTTGCTCTTCATCATTCACCCTGTACTTCTGTATGCATTCTGGGGAATGCTTACTTCCCTTAATTCTTTCATATCATTACTCAAACAGTGTGTTCTCATTGAAGCCTTCCCTGATTGCCTTAAGATTACAACCCCACTCCCCACATTGCTTATCCCTGTAACTGCTATTTTTCCTCATTGCATAAAATAACACTATTTTAATTATTTGTTTTGTTTACTGGTCCCCTACCCTGCTATAATTAAAGCTCCATGAGTGCAGAGATTTTTAATGTTTTTGTTATGTTCCCAGCACCTGGAATAGTGTCTGGCACATTGTAGGCAATTAATAAAAGTGTTTAAAATGTTTTTGAAAGCCTAGATAAAATGTCACCTTTTCTATGAAGGCTTTCCATCTTTCTTTCTCTTTCTCTTTCTTTCCCTCCCTCCCTTTCTCCCTCCCTTCCTTCCTTTCTCCCTCCCTTCCTTCCTTCCTTCCTTCCTTCCTTCCTTCCTTCCTTCCTTCCTTCCTTCCTTCCTTCCTTCCTTCCTTTTTCTTCTTTTTTTTTTTATTTGCCCATATCATTTTCCATCTTTCTCCTGGCATTTATCACTTGTTGCCATGTATAGTTATTTGCATGATTGTCTTTTCTCCACTTTAGATTGTAATTTCCTTGGGGCATGCACTGTGTTCTTTCTTATTGTTCCTCCCATGTTGCTTTGTAAGTTTACTCAATAATTTACTGAATTTGTCACACTGAAATTTAAAAATATTTTTTGCCCAATCTCCTAAATTAAAATGTCCCATTCCTTTAAAAAATACAGTAATCTTACCTTACCCAGTTTCACGGATTGTGAGAGGATGGATTTATTCAGAATTTTGATAACTTTTACTAGATATTTTGCAATTTTATTTAAAGAAAAGCCTCTGATTTATTTTTAACCTAAGCCTCCAATATTAAACAGAGTAATATAATAAAGTATTTTAAAATATTTTTCATTATAGAGAATTTAAACATTATTTCCTATGCACACACACATACAAGAGACCATATTATATGTATTACTCCGTTTGGGTTTTTAGAATAGCATTCTCACATGATAGTATTCAATCTGATAACTGAGATGGTCACTAAGTAACTAACAGGTGGATAGGGTATATAGCATGGATATGCTGGACAAAGGGATGATTTATATCCTGGACCGGATGGAGTGAGATTTCATCACACTACGCAGAGTGGTGTGCAATTTAAAAATTATGAATTGTTTATTTCTGGAATTTTTTATTTAATGCTTTTGGACCATGGTTGATCATGGGTAACTGAAACCATGGAGAGCAAAACCACAGATGACGGGGGGCTAGTGCATACTTTATTCTAAAAATGAAGTATTAAAAAATAATTTTCACTTAAAATAATCAATATATATAAGGAGCAATGGGATTCCTTTTAGTTTTTAAAAGACTATATAAAACATCTGGCTCAGATTATATTGGCTCCATAGCATGACTATTCATGATTTGACAAGTGACAGTTGTTTTGTTATAGGATAATGGAGGAACACAGAGAAAGAATAAATAAATTCCTGGGTGAACTAATAAAAGAGAAACTTGACAATGAAGATTTGATTATTGCTAGAGATATTGCAGAAGCTGAGGCTGAATGGGAAAAACGAGAAAAAGAGAAATATGAAAAAAACAAAGCAGAATTAAAAGCAATTGCAGAATATAGAGACATCGTGGTAAGCAATTCAATTATGGCGAATAAAAATAAAAAACAAATTTAAGCCCTTTTCACTGTGGTTTCCACAATCCCTTTGCCTCTCTGACAAAAAATAGATTTGAAAAACAATGTATGAATTTTCTTGTATTCTCGAAATCAGACCACAAGATGACATGACAATCAATTACAAATAATGTATTTATAGATGCCAGGTAATCATCTCTTGTTTCAGAACCATCTGAAATACAAAAATTATTATTCATTTAATATACTTTTCATTTAAATTTTTTACAGCAAATCAAATAAAAATCACTCAACTGCATGTCTGTATTTCTTAGTCTTTCAGAATTTATTTCCTATATGACAGTCTTAGCACTTAAAATTTTAGGATAGGTTATAAATATTGTAGCAATTAATTTTTATCTACATATATTTCTCTACCTTAGGAAGATATTCCTTTTATGTTTTTGTTTTAAACTAATATCATTCTGTTTTCATTGTGTGTTTCCTGATATTCGAGAAATAGAATAAAGCCAAAATAAACTGGGCACATGGGAATCAGCTCAGGTGCCTACAATTTTCTGCTCTTCCATTGCTCCTCGCTGGCTTTCTGCTTGGAGCTTTCTGACTCCATGCCTTGTTTAGAGAGCATTGGTTGCTAAAAATGGTTTTAATGTTTTCCTTTGTCTTTTAACATCAAGATGAAAAATAAAGAGGAAGAAGAAAGACAAAGAAAAATAGAGGCTAAAGAACAATTGCTGGCTATCAAGAAAGCAGATCAGATTTTCTGGGAGCATGAAAAGGAGAAAAAACGCAAAGCTGACAAGGAACGTCGAGAAATTCAAGATGCCCATATTCAGCAAATGGTAGTTATTCCCAAATGTTTATACTTATTTTAGAAATAAATATGTAATATAGAGTTCATGCCAGTTTTCTGTTTCCCAAGCAGCTTTCTTTGGCAAGTAAGATCAGATAGTCATTATGGTTATTATACAATAAGATATATAAGAAATGTGAAGTTAGTTTCTGTTTTTATCTGTATTGAAGTTCCCATACTAGGCTTATGTCTTGTGCACAAGTATTTACCCTTCTTTGGTGTCTATTGTGCTTTAGTAAATATTGAAGAAAATATGAATGCTAAAATGCTTGTTTTCTTCATTTTACTTTCTCCCCTCTTTATGACTATAACCCAGAGACTATGTTGGTTGGGATCTTGTAGTTTCATATTTGAGGTGAGTAGGTGTACCAGAGATTTTAGAACATGTATTGAGGATCTGGCATTCAATCATATGTGAAAAACTTTTCTAAAATGCCTGTACCATTTTCCATCCCTACCAGCAATGTATATGAAAACAAGTTGCTCCATATCCTAACACTTGGTATTGTCATCCTTTGATGTTAACTCTTCTAGTATAATGATATATTATGCAATTTTGCATTTCCCTAAAGACTAAAGATATTAAACATCTATCCATGTTCTTTTTAGCCATTTGTGTACTTTCTTTTGTGAAGTGTCTATTCAAATCTTTTGCTGATTATTTAAATGGGTGATTTGGTAGCTTACTGAGTTTTAACTTATTTTTTAATGCAGTAAAATATAGATAACATAAAGTTTACCATTTTACCTATTTTTAAGTGTACAGTTTAGGGTATAAGTACATTCACATTGATGTGCAACTGTCACTACTATCCATATCCGTAACTTTTTCTTCATCATACAATAAAACTCTGTGCCCATTAAACAGCAACTCTCCATCCTCCCTTCCTCTGAGCCTCTGGTAACCACTGTTCTACTTTCTGTCTCTATGAATTTGATTATTCCAGATATCTAATATTAGTGGAATCATACAACATTTGTGCTTTTTGCCTCTTATCTCACTTAGTATAATGTGTTCAAGGGCCATCCATATTGCAGCATGGGTGAGAATTCATTCCTTCTTAAGGCTGAATAATATTGCATTGTATGTATATACCACATTTTGTTTATTCATACATTCATCAGTGGACATGTGGGTTGTTTCCATCTTTTGGCTTTTGCAAATAATGCTTCTGTGCACATTGGTATACAAATATCTGTTAGAGTTTCTGCTTTCAATTCTTTTGTTAATATACCCAGAATTGGAATTCCTGGGTTATATGGTAATTCTATGTTTAATTTTTGTTTAAGAACCACCGTACTGTTTTCTACAGCAGTCATACCTTTTTACAGTCCCACCAGCATTGTTCAAAGATTCCATTTTCTCCAAATTCTCAACAAATTGTTGTTTCCTGAGTTTGTCATTGTTGGTTTCTTGTTGTTTATAATAGCCATCGTAATGGTTGAAGTCGTATTTCATTGTGGTTTTCACTTGCATTTTTCTAATGATTTAATAATGTCAAGTATCTTTTCATACGCTTATTGGCCATTTCTGTTCAGCTTGAACTTTCTTTGGTTGTATAGTATAGATGGGCTAGTAATAAATTCATTGTTTGTTTTCCTGATATTATCTTTATCTCGCCTTCATCAAGTATGAAATTATTGGATAATTTATTCAGTCCTTTGAATATGTTGTTTCAGTGTCTTCTGGCCTTCATTTTTTATAATTAGAAGTCTGCTGTTAATTACATTGTTGGTGCCTATATATGATGTCATTTTTCTCTTACTGGTTTTAAGATTTTCTCTTTATTTTTGGCTTTCCGCAGATTGACCATGATGTGTTTTTCTTCTTTTATCCTATTTGGGGTACTTCTTGGATGTGCCAGTTAATATCACCACATGTGGGAAATTTTTAACCATTATCTCTTTAAATATTTTTCCTCTTTTTTAATCCTCCCACCCCCGCGACCCAATTTGCACATACAGACATTTGATATACCACAGATCTCTGCTGTTCTGTTCATTTTGTATTAATCTTTGTCTCTCTTCAGATGGGACAATTTCTATCGATCTAACTTCAAATTCACTGATTATGATGTTGAACTCATCTAGTGAATTTTTCATTTCAATTATTAAACTTTCAACTATACAATTTGATTCTTTTTTATAGTTTGTATTTGTTTGGATTCCCTATTTACTCAGAGCATATTTCCTTTAACTCATTGGATATATTCATAACCGCTTTGAAATCTAATTGCTAAATTCAGTATGCATTTCCACTGTTGTTTTTTTCTTTAGAACAATGTAACACTTTCTTGTTTCTCTGCAAGTCTAGTTATTTTTAATTGAAAACTTAACATTGCATAGAATATATTGTAAATTGTTTTTGTTCTGAGAATTGTTCCTTTTTGTTGTAGTAGGCAATTACTTTCTCTGGATGCAAGCTATGAAGTCTGTCTTCACCATAATAGGTAGCCTAATAGGTATGACTCTGCTCATGCTTGTTTTTTAAAGCCTGGCTCTCTAGGATTCCTCACTACACTGGCATTGACAAACTGGTAATGTAGGTAGAGAGTATATTTTCAGATACCTTCAGCCAGCAATGCTCTTGTGTGTGGATTGAGAATGGTATTCCAAAGAACAGCAAATTCACCATTTCCTCCAGACTTTTAATTTTTGCTAGGCTTCCTGGGGTCTCTTATGTAAATGTGTAGTTTGATATCAGCTAGTCAGGGAAGTCTGTGGTTTATTATCTCAGCTCTTCAAAACTGTCTCACTTCCAGATCTCCCCCTTAAATTTCTAGCTGCTTTGCTACCCAGCCCAAATTGAGTCTGCCATTGTTGTCCAGTGAATCTGTAAGTTTTCATCACAATAAGTGATGAAAGTTTTCATCACAATAAGTGATGTAAGTTTTCATAGCAATGCCCTCCAGACAAGAATGCCCTAAACTTGCAGTTCTTACCCAATTTAGAAGCAGTTTTTCATGTGAAAACAATTCTCAAGTATTTGCCTGTACATGGTCACTTTCTAATGTTCTGAAATGTTTGAATTTAATAATAATTAATAATAAAACTTGCTACATGTAGAGGAGAATTGGCCAGCCTCCTCATGCAGCCTTTCTAAGTAGGATCCGCAAATCTCAGAGATCATATCTTTTTATTCATGTATGTGTTTCAGTATGTATCTCTAAAACTCAGGGACTCTTTAAAAGTTAATGTAATAACCGTTCCATTATCACATCTAAAACAATTAATGTCCAGTGTTTAAATTTCCTCCACATTGTCTCATGAATACTTTTTAAACTATTGAATCAGGATCATATAAGGCCCATATATTCTATTTGGTTGATGTCTTTCAAATCTCTTTTAATCAATAACTCTTCCTCCACCCCAATCCTTTATTTAAGAAATTAATTTCATTTCTCATCCTCTTTTTGTCTTAAGTTCTCCCTTCCTGTCTTATGTGTTTTACAGTTTATTTTTTGAAGAAACTGGGTTTATTGCCTTTTAGAATTATTAGTCTAGATTTTCCTGGTTGGATCTCTGTGGTGTGGTAATATGTTCCCCATATTTCATGTAAAATCTAGTTTAGGTCAGATTCAGATTCAATTTTTGGGTAAAATTTCTCAGAGGTAGTATTGTGTACTTCCATTAGAAGGTACACAATGACTGTTGTCTCACTTTCTGTGATTTGAACAAACAGCCTTTGGTGATCATTGCCTAAATATCTTAATTCATGAGGTGGCAAAATATTGATATTCTCATTCTTGGTTCATTTGCTGACGTCTTCAAGAAACTTTTCATGATTAGCAGTTTGGTTTCCTTGACGTACCATTTTTAAAGGTTTTACCAGTTTTCAAAATAACTAGCTCTCTAGTGTCCTTTGAAAAGGTGCTTGTTACTTTATCCCCTTTGGTTATAAATTTTAGGACTTTAACCAATATTTTAAAAGTTTCTTTATGAATCTGTTATTTCTTAGTCCATATCAAATTTGAGGCACCAATCATATGAATTATGTAATCTTTTCCTTCCATTATCATTTCCTTTCTGTACCTCAAATGTTTCTCCTAGTTCCCTCAATATCTTTCTAAAAGCTACTACAAAATCAACATATCCCACTGCTGCTTCAGCCCCACATTATAGTATTTTACCTTTGATGAAATAATTTTAGCTTTTTTTTTTTTTTACTTTTTTAAAGCTTATTGAATGCCATTTTCTACTTTTTCAAACTCCTGGTATTCTATCACCAGTCCAACAAATAGCATATAAGCCTTAATTGTGAATTCCATCACTTAGCAATAAAAATTTGGTATTCTGTATTCAGATGGTTGCTCTATTTCCTCCTAAATTTCAATTTATGGTAGATATCAGGTTTGGGGGTACTATTTTATGCTATCACTAACTGATTTTGAAAAATATTTTCATGAATATCAAATGTATTCATAAGTAGACAAAATCACTCAATTGTTGACAAACTCAGCATTTCTTAAAATGCTGCTGAGAGGACAAAATGAAAAGTTGTCAACCAAAACTTCATAGAAATCTTTAAAAGCCATTAAAATCACCTTATAAAAGGTCAAAAGAACAATGTTTTTAAAGTATAAACAGTTAAAAAAATTATGAAAAGTTGGTATATTGCTTATTTGTTCTAGCCAGCTCCTGATCAGCCTACACGAATAAATGTCATTTGTTCCAACTGTAAATTCTTGGGCAAGAGAGAATGTAATTAGTTTAACTTAGTTCAGATATTTATTGCCAATCTAATCTTACGTGGCTGGGTCACATGGTATATTCGGGACTTATAAGTGGGTTTGAATGAGTTCCTTCAGAGTAGGATACGTGGGGACAGCAATTGGTATGCCTTCTATACCTGCCAAAGTACACATTATAAGTGGTAGAAACAGGGTTCTAAACTTGGTTATTTGGCTTTTAGCTAAATTTCATTTTTAAATATTTTACTATATTGTTTGTTTGAAGATGTATCATCACATAAGACTATTAAGGTAAGTCTCATTGAGCTATGACTTTTGAGCATGATGCTATTGTGAGAAGCTTGGCAGAATTTCTGAAAATTATAATATACAGTTATTAAGTCAACTTGTTAAACATCAGTGTGTTTAGAAAATTATATCTACAATTTGAAATGCTATGCATATTTAGAAAATTTATCTTGTTTACCAATGTGAATTGTATTTTCTTTTTTTTCCCAATAGGCCAAAAATAAACTTAATGCAAGGAAGGCAAAACAAACAGAATTAGAGTATTATAGACTTACTGAAGCTCTTGTGGCTGAAAAGGAGAAAGAATTTCAGGATTATGCCAGAGAAGTAATTGAGCTTGAGTCTGATTCAACAAATAAATATACTTATCCTCTTGTAAAAGCTGTACAGGAAGGACCTGGAGGTGGCCGTGGACCAGTTTTTGTGGACAGAGGTGGATTAAGACCCAGCTACCAGACAACTGATAACACTGGAATGCAGCTCCCTTTTTATAACTCTCAGGGATCAAACTATACTAATTTTCAAAAGACTAAAGGAAGGCTAGGTTTTACATGGTAGAAAAAGGTTTATTTTTAAGATTGAGAGACTAAGTCATAGCTAATATGAACTACAAATATAAGTGAATTATATGCTTATAACTTGTTAATAAAGCTGCTCATCGTCCAAGTACAATTGTCTGATCTTTATTACTCAAGGTTAATTCACTTTTAAAAAATTTTGATTATACAGAACATAAAATTAAAAATTTTATGCATTTAAAAATATGTATTCAGTGACATTTATATTCATATTTTATAGCCATTACCATTATCTAGTTCCAGAACCTTTTCATTGCTCCAAATGGAAACCCTACAGGCACTCCCCATTCTCCCTCTCCACAGGCCTTGACAGCTACTAATCTGCTGTCTCTGTGGATCTGCCTGTTTTGGATATTTCATATAAATAGAATCATACTGTAGTCTTGGTTCTGGCCTGTTTCATTTAGCATATTTTCAATATTTATCTATGTTGTACCGTTACCAACACTTCATTCTTTTATGTAGTTGGATAATATCTAATTGGAAGTATTTCTTCTCTTCAGAAATTTATGTGCTTATCATTATTTAAATTTTGGCTTCAAATAACACTACCAGTATTACTTACAGTATGATTACAAAATGCAATTTATGACTTCTTTGAGGTTTTAGAGTATATGTCACTAGACATATAAATTACCATGTTTTAATGTCACTTGAAGTAATTCTGCATGTAGATGGCCAATGTGAAATATAGATTCAGTGGCTTTTTTTGAATTGCATTCCCCTGTTCCTTTAATTGAAATTTTTTATATGGTAGAAAATGCAGAACATAAATTTTACCATCTTAACCATTTCTAAGTGTACAGTTCAGTAGTGTATATTCATATTGTCATGACCAGTCTCCAGAACTTTTGTCATCTTGTAAAACTGAAACCATATCCCCCTCCATTTCCCCCTCCCCTCCTGGGACCTAGCATTCTGTTTCTATGAATTTGACCACTCTAGATACTTTAAGTACAACTGTACAACCTTTCCTTCTGTGACTGGCTTTACTTAGGTTCATCTGACGTTGCATGTGTCAGAACTCCTTCCTTTTTTAAGATTGAATAATACTATATCACATGTATATATCTCATTTTCTCCATCCATTCATCTATAGACACTTGGTTTACTCCCACCTCTTGGCTATTGGCTGTTGTGAACAATGCTGCTATAAACATGGGTTGCAAATATCTGACATATTGCTTTCAATTCTTTTGGACATATGCTCAAAAGTGGAATTGCTGGATCATGATAATTCTACTTAAAAATGTTTGAGGAACCATCAGTTTTCCATGAGCTGTACCACTTTACATTCCCACTACACTGCACAAAGGTGCAAATCCTCACCAACTTATTTTGATAGTAGTCATCCTAATACACATTGCAGTTTTGATTTGCATCTTTTTACTTGATATTCTGCATTTTTTCATGTCTGTCATTTGTGTATCATCTTTGGAGAAATGTCTACTGAAGTCCTTTGGACTTTTATCAGTTGCTTTTTTTGTCGAGTTGTACTTTATATATTGTGGGTATTAACCTCTTATCAGGCATGATTTGTAAATATTTTCTCCCCTACACACCCCCCCAAAATAGGTTACCTTTTCACTGTTGCGTCCTTTGCCTTTTCTTTTTAAAAATGAGCAAATTACACCCATCCACTCACATATGAAATTTGTATTTTACTCTTGCAACCAAGGAACCTTTTTTTCCCATGAATGTTGATAACTGCTTTCTAATTTTTTAAAAATGGGTTCAAATATATGGCGATAGATTTGACTTTGATCGACATACAATGCAATACAGATGATCCACTATTGAAATGTACAGCTGAAACCCACATGATTCTGTCAACCAATGTCACTCCAATAAATGTAACAAAAAATAAAATTGTCATAGATATTAACTGATTAATGGATAATTAAATCATGGTATAGCCAAACAATACTCAATAAAAAAGTGCCCTTAATGTGGTTCTGCTGCTTCTAAGTTCAAGCTTACTTCTACCAACCTACTCCCATGACATAGCTTCACCTACAAAAAAAGGAAGTGAGCAGAGAAAGACTACATAGAATCCGATTTCACCTTCGTATCTGCTGTTCAGTTATTAAACCTTGCCTACATAGAGCTTTAAAATTTACCTTTTTTAAATTAGCTCTTTCAGGACATCATCTATTGTACTCAGTCCTTGGTGATTTAACTGTGTGCTTCTCTGGAATCACTGTATTGTTCACCTAACAATAGTTTTCATAACTTCTCCTAGTGAGCCAAAATTTTAGTCTTTTCATTCTTGATGCCATAGCTTCTCAAAACCAATCACTTCTAACCACCTACACTGCTACAACTCTGATCCAAACCACTATGAACTCTCACCTGCAGTTACAATATTCTTTCCCTACATCTGTATTTGCTTTTACAATCTAGTCTCCATTTTAAAAGTTGTCATATTATGAAACTTTGCTTTTTAAGTATATACTAAAAACCAAAAAGCAATGAACATACAGGACAGAGACTTATGAACAATAGACTAGTGATTACCAGAGGGTAGTGAGGGCGGAGGGAGGTAGATGGGAGTAAAAAGGGTCAAATACATGGTGACAGAAAGATCTAACTATAGGAGCGGAACACACAATGCAATATACATATTCCTGTTAAATTGTACAACTGAAACTTACTAGATTTTGTTAACCAATGTCACCCCCCCAAAAAAAATAAAAAAAAAAACATATCCTAAAGATTACAACATAATATATACAGACCTTAACTCCTTTTCCAACTAGAATAGTACTGTTGCATATACCAGTTTATTTAGCTAGTGGCAAACAAAGAAACATAATTTCCAGTCTTTGCTATTAAAAATTTCTTCAACAGTTTTGTTTCATATTTTCATCAGTGTCCTTTTGAGGTAGATTTCTACAAGTGGAAACTCTGGGTATAAGTATAAATTACAGACCAACATTCTTTTACCAAAGTATTTGATGTCATGATCCTCTCTGGGAATCTGATAAAATGTACAGCTCCTTCAGCAATTAAGGTACTTCAAAGTTTCCACAACTCCCTCTCTTAGGTTACATTGAAGTGACGCTCGCCCATACCCAAGTTGTGATTAAGTGTATCTGGGACAAGGATGACCACTTACACTTTTTAAAAATGGCAAAGATAATTCTGTAGGCAAAGTTATCATTCTCAATCATAGTTTTTGGGTTTATGGATCCCAGGTTAAACAAATCCTGTGTTGACGAAATAATGTAGCTGGTTAAAAAACAAAACAAAACACTATACACAGTGAGTCCCAAATTGTGTACCAAGATGTTTTAAGAGACCATAGAGACCTCACAAAGGCAGTTGGTAGGATATTTTAATTTTTTTAAGGGAAACACAATTTGATGTATATACATTATTGTTTCAACATATTAAATATCACTTTTGATGACAATTTTGTAAATCTGGTGTGTTTAGCAGTTGCCAGGATAAAATGCAAGTACGGCACAAAAATCAATGTACAAGAGGGTATCCAATCTGATGAGTATGAGTGGTGCAGTGAACTAAGTTGCACACATTCTATTAATAACTAATTGTGGTTGGAGTGAAAAAAAAATTTCACATAACAACTAAGTTGTGAGGATATACTTTAGTTATTTGAACTTAACTATTTAACTGTTGGGTGTTTATTTTTGTCCTAAGGTTGCCACGTTAAAATTACTGAGCTTCAAAGGCACAGTGAATAAAGTCTGGGAACCTCTGTCATATAGTTTACTTTAAATTGTTTTAGGGAGCATATTATTTTGGGGTGATTACTAATTTTGGATAGTTATCTTCACATTATCAAACAGGAAACAAGTTTTTACAAAATGGTTAATTACTTAAATGTTTGATAACCAACTGAGTGAAGGATAACATAAAACACCGATCATATTACTAGTTTTTCTCCCATAACATACACAATTTGTTTTATTTTCAATTGGGCTGGGCTTTCTACTAGAGTTAAAAGCACATCAAAAACAAAAAGGCTATGCACTTTTAAAACTAATCACAAAACTTCAGTACAGAATGACAAAACACCACTCAGAGCAGTGGAAACACAACTGCTCTAATCTACTTATCTGATAAAAGAAACCCTCTAAGCTAAAATTTGTGGCAAAGATGAAAACTGGAACCAAAACACTGGGGGTATCGAGAGGACTCAGAGGGAAAAAAGGCATAAAAAATTATGAATTAGCACTTAAAAAATAATAATACACTATTAGATTAGGAAATGGTCACAAAAGAAACCTAGAAAGCAATGAAAATAGAAAACAAATTGATATTAAAAGTATTTTAATACACAATTTGCACAGTCCATATGATAAAGCACTCACATTATACATATTCTCCTGGCTAAATAAAGCATTTAGAAACACTCCAGAATTTGAAAGTTTAATAATATTCAACTGTTAATACATACACTGGTCAGAATGTTTTTACCTAAGCATATGTATATGGTGTGACTCTCAAGTGGGTTCCCTAAATATGTCTAATTGAAATAAAAACAAGAAACCAAAGACTAGTTTTTTTTCACAAGTCAATTAACATTTATATGGCTTTACAACAATGTCATATTAAAACTGGCAGGCGCAGGAAATAGTGTTCTCAATGCTGAGAAATTTGGAGGAATTAAAAAGCAAATAACATCATTCCAATAGATAGTAATGCAAAGACGCACTGCAATATGAAGCATTGTGATTAATCATTTACACTAGAACTTACTCCCAAACCTTCCAGAAATTGTCATTGCTGGCTAAATTCTTAAAGCTCAGTGTTGTTAAACTCTGCTCAGTTTTTCCTAATACAAATTCTATATCCCCGTGTGTAAAATAAAAGTATATTTTAGTTGATTTATCTTCATTATTTAGCTTTTAATAAAAATAAAGGTTGAATACTTTTAAAAATACAAAACCAAACTGTTTATTATAGTATAGTTTATTAATACAATGTTAAACTATAAAAGTTGATACAGTTTCAGAATTTAAATTCTGTAAAATGCAGTTTGCAAGAAAACAGTTTAACAGTTACTAGACTAATAAGAGAAGCAGCATTTGGAAACTAATTTTACAACTGTGACAACAGCTTTATTCCTAAATTTCATTAAAAAAATATACATCACAGTGACTTTGAGCTAGGAAAAGAAGTGCATTAACTTCATTTGTTTTTTCCTTCCACAAGGAAAGCAGCCACAACTTTTAACATCCCCATATACAAATACCCAATTCATTTATCAATCCTTCAATACTATAAATACACAAAAGAACAAAATATAGAACATGTGCTTTTGGTAAGCATAGGAATTCGCTTTGAGAGAGAAAAATAAAGGTAGAAACACTAATATACCCCACTACTCATTCCTGAACCTAAAACAAAACCCCTCAACTCCCTTTTCCAAATGATGAAATTTTTAAAATTTATGTAACTTTTCTTTTCCTTTAATATTACTTCTTGTGTAACACCACAGGCTAGAGTTTGCATTTGCCTGAATTCCTAAAGGCAGTTGGGAAGCCCACTATGGGCAGGTGTCAGCCAATGTAGCACTTCCTGGAGTTTATTTTTATTAAGTTTTAAAAGTAGTCTTTGTAATAAAACACATCTTTTCACAATAAACAGGTTGTAAACCTACAATCCTTGGAGACTTTATTCAACAGTAAGTATATAAATACTAAACTGTGTAATTATAATAAACATGACCAAAAGGAGACAGAAAAATACCCATTTTGGTTTCTTTATAACAATCAAATATATGGCATATATTTAAAGTACCTTCGGTGAAGGTACGGTGAACAAGTTCCTATAGATATTCACTATAAAAGGGTCAAAGCTGATGAAAAATATTGCAACCCAGAGTGAAGCACAATGAACTACTTACTAAAAAAAAAATACTAACTTGTTACATATACTATCCTGAAGACAAATGAAGAAATGCTAGTTAATACCACTACTCAAAATACCAGAAACGTAATGTGTTCCTGTCCATAATATTAAGAAATTTTTACTTTTCAGTTTCAGATCTTCCACTTGGTACAAGAATCAAAGGTAATTCAGCAAAGCCAGTATGAATCAGTATCACACTTGTGCAAAGATAGATTTATCAGTCAAATTCTTAGAAATTTCTATGAGGACTTTGGTTAAGGAACTTAGAAAACTACAATGGTCCACGTGTGAACTCTCTAATTTTAAAACGTTTAAAACCCAGCAAGTTCCCTACTGCTTGTTAACATTAACCTCTGTACTGTGTCAATTTCTGTGGCAGATGGTTTATCCGGAAAAGTGATTCACATGAAAACAATAATTATGAAGAAACTTATCAGATATTACCAATTGAGCAATAAAGACAAACCAATCTAAATCTTTAAGAATATACTAAGTCAAAGATACTTTGGGGTAAAACTGTAAGCTCAGAAATAACTAAAAAATAAATTTGACAAGAAGGAATTAAATAGCTGAGTTGTAGGAAATTGGAGCATATTCAAAATAATAACTAAAGGTGGTACGATTAAAAATAAAATGAAAGGACCGTTTGAGCTGTATGCTATTCAGATACAAAGGCAGAGTTGAGGTACAGTTAATATGTTTAATCATTTTCTAAATGTACTTTATATTCTGAATATAAAATTTAGCTGATAGTCTTCTCTCATCTCAACTACTTCACCATTGTTTTATTGTTCAAAAAGGCCTATAAATAATGCTTAGCATGGAGTTGCTTTTTTGATGTCCAAAACAGACAACTACTTATAGAAATTACTAAAAATTTTCTCCTTATGGTTATTTATAGTTACAAATAACCATAATTCTTAGTAGATGAAGTTCTGGGATCAGACAACATAGAAGTATTTTTACTTAGCATGTTATTTTTTTAAGTATAATTGTTTATTAGAAATCTTTTCTTAAATAGCACCTTTCTTGAAGCTCAACTAGTTTATATAATGCAATTTACTGAATTTAAAATATATAACATTATACAGCTTGGGTATTCAAGACTCAATTATTCCTAAAGTGAGTTTGTGGTCAAAGTCTCTAAGGAATCAATTACCCTGAATCATCATAAAGATCTACTACTCTTATGATCACACACACACACAAAATTTGGAAAGATCCCGCTGTGGATATTTGTTTCAAGATATTTTAAACAATCTTATAACTATTACCCTATTCATTATGCAAATAGCTACCACAATGCTAAATGCATCATTACTGTATTAATCAATAATGAGAAATGTTATGTTAAGCATTGCTTCACTCAGCATTGAATAGCTACTGGGTTTACCAAGAAGCTATCTTGGTAAAACAGTTGACACTATATTGACAAATATTAAAGTACAAAACACTATGAAGCTACTATTAATTGGAATTCTGAAATTTCTTTTCAAATGAGGCAGGTTTTGTGTTTGCTGGATGTTCAATATTTTATTTAGAAGAGAAATTACAGAAGGCCACACATCACAAAAATAGCAATATACAACACATAAAATTCTAAATGGACTTTAGATATCTTTAGTGTTAAACTCTGTAAGCTATCAAAGTTTGCAACTTTCTACTCTATATAGCAATGTTATACTTGCCAAGTTAAAATAATGTTAACAGTAATGGTATAAAGTCACCTGAATAGAAAAACCAGAGTCATAAACATGCTATAGCCTATTGTGATACATATATAGAAAAGATGCATTTTCTTGCCATTTAAAACTCACAGCTATGGGAATTAGAGAAGTCAGTTCAAGTTAAAAATGAAAAACAATCATGCAGAATTAACACTCAACTCTATATAAGTCAGTGGTCAAAAAAGAGAGACCTTGGAAGTTAATGTGTCAATATTAACAATTTTTAGATTCTGCTAACTTAAAGAGTTGTACAAGTGGTAGGTTTTACTGAAAAAAGTATTTTTTTTTCCTTTTAGGGGTTAATAAACAATGTTTTCAAAAAGCAAAAGTTTCATCTCTTCAGATCAAAAGCAACATAGATTGAGAATTACAATCTGATCTTCCAACGTATAGTTCTTGTCAGATGCTGTATAACAGCAAGTCAATCTCAATCAGTACATCAACTGAAAAAAAATACTCAACTACTTTATAGACAGTTAAGTAAAACAAGATAGAAAAAATATTAATATGAAACAAACTATGGATAAAACTATGAAGAACATACAATATAAATTACTATATATTTATCTATTTTAAAGCACAAATTACTATAAAATCAAACGTGATGATTTAAGATCTCTATTAGGATCCTGCTTCGGTGTAATTAAAAGCTGCTGCTGCAAGCTTCTATTATAAATGCAATCAGAAAATCTTTACAAGACTTCTATACAGTGGCTTCTAAAGTTACTTTTATCATGAGAAACACAAGCTTTTATAACAATGTATACCAACAATCAGTTATGCTGTTTCTAACTGGCTGATCATACAAGTTAAGGTAGAGAATAGCATGTTTGCTACTGGCTGATTGTTGCAACACAAAAATGCATACATGAAATAGTTAAACACAGCACACGGTATTACACCAAATTGTTTTTCTCATTTCAAGTTTATTAAAACTTTAGCAGTACAAATTATCCAGGTTGCATTATCAAAAGATCAACTCATAAAGTCCACGTTAAAAAAAAAAAAAAGACAAACATAAAATAACTCAACAACAATGAAAAGAGGAAAACAACATAAAGGAGATTCAGCAAGTCTCTAAACTTAAATTTTGAGACAGAATGAAAATAAGTTTTTATAACTCACTCATCCACTTTTGTCTTCATCTGTTCCAGGGCTTGATTCATGATCAAATTTTTTATTTTTATCATGTACATGGTCATTTTCTTGACCCTTTGATTTTTGGTTTTCTTTTTCCACTGAGGATCTGGTCTTATCCTCCTTATTTTTCAATGTAGAGCACTTTAATTCATTGTCCTGACTACTTTGTTTTATTTTTGAGAAGGGACTTTGATCTCTATCAGCCTTTTTTTCCTTGTTATTATTAGAGCTATTATGATCATGACTTTTAGAGTGCATTCTCTTCTCACCCTCAGAATTTTCTTTTCTGTGTGAACTCTTACTTTCTTGGTTTCTATATTTTTCTTTGTTTCTGCTCTGACTTTCTTCTCTCTCTGAACTCCGTGAGTCTCTCCTCCTTCTCCTTCTGTCTTTACTTCTCGATCTTCCTGGTGTCACTCTTCTCTCTCGGCTCCGTGACCTTCCTCTTCTCCTGTACTCTTGTTCTCTGTATCTATGGTACTCCTTGCTTCTGCTGCGATCATGGTCATGGCTTCTGGATCGCACTCTTCTGCTCCTGTCCCTACTTCTGCTTCGTTCCCTTGTTCTACTATTGTAACTGTGCCTGCCTTTAGTTATATCACGTTCTCTACTCTTAGACTGTGCGCGTCTATCCTTTTCCTTACTTTTGTTATGATTATGCTCATTACTTTTTGATTCCAACTGTTTAGACTTCTCTTTACTTCTGCTCCTTTCCTGATCTTTTCCTTTAGAATCAGACTTTTCTTTTTCTTTAACATTCTCATGATCCCTTTCTTTACTCCTTGACCTCATTCTTTTTTCTTCATGTCTATTATGCTTTGTATCTCTTTCCTTACTCTTTGATTTCTCTTTGCTTTTACTCCTACTTTTAGATTTGGCCCTTTTCTTCACTTTGTTTTTATTATATTTATCATCTTTTTCTGAATTTCTTCTGACGTCTCTTTCTTTGCTGCTAGACTTATGGTCTTTTACTTTCTTTTCCTTTTCACTCTTTCTGTTTGGGCTTTCAGAAACATGTCTGTGATCAGTTATTTTTTTCTCTTTTACTCTAACTGGGCTTCTTTGATTTTCTTTTATTTCATTTAACTCACTCCTAAAAAGTAAAAAAAAAAAGTTTTTTTGAAATTTTATTAGGAAAAGACTGGTGTTCATTATTGGCTAAGATATTCTATTTTCCTTAAGATATTCAGAAACAATTGAAATGGCTATAAATAATGTATAATGGCAAAAATATACTTGTCACTACATTTGAAATAATATAGTTAAATCTTACTTATCCCCTTTGATCCATCTTTCACCACTTGACACCCTCATTCTTTGAGCTCTCTGCATCTCTTGCCTCCAATGTGGAGGAGTCTCACTACGCCTGAAACGATCCCTTGATCTGGATCTAGATGGAGTTCGATAACGCTGAAGTAAAAAAAGAAGCAAATTAACATATAAAAATATAAAAACATTACAACAATAGCAAAAGTGTATATACTTCTAGGTTCAAATAAAATGTTTGATAGTTCTATGCTCTCTAATTAAAATGTCCCAATTTTCAGGTAAGAAATCAATAATGTAGAAAGACTTTAAAACTGTCATAAGTTCCAAATAAGAAGCACTTATATTTGAAACTAATATTGTATGTCAACTATAACTGAAAAATAAAAAAAATACTAAAAAAAAAAAAGAAGCATTAACCCACAAACTCTAGCTATCCATTTCTTGTCCTATTTAAGTGATGCTAAAGCGGAGTAGGTACAGGAATCCTTATAAGTTGCCAAGTTCCAATTCAGAAGTACGTTTTCTTAAAGTTTCAAAGCAAATGTTTTCGTATTATGAGAGAAAGTGAGTAAATGTTCATTTATTTATATTCATTTATTCAACCAATATTTACTCAGCCCTTAGGATGGCCAACTCTTTACCATACATTGAAGAAACATTAATGAACTAAAACATGTCTGATTTTGCTCTCTTGGAACTTATATTCTACAAGGCTAGGAGAACACACAGACAGACATATAATTAGCTATTAAGCATATATACAGCTGTGATCAGAATGAATGTAAAAGAAGTAAAAGGTGCTCAGAGACTATATAATAGAAATCTAACCTAGTACAGGAAAAGGATGTGAAAGTTAAATATTAAAAGCTGAAAACTAAAGAATATGTATAAAGAGTTACTTAGGAAAGAGTGAGGAAAAATATGTAAAAGGGGTGAGGATAGCTGGGAGAAGAAGAACATGTGAGGCATAAAAAATACCATGTTTGAAGGTTCTGAACAGGAAGAAATAGCATGTTTTAGAGATGATGATAAGATAGATCAAGATGCTTAAAGACAAAAATTGCAAGGGGAAGTACTAGACAATAATGATGAAGTAAGCAAGGATGAGATTTATGATGTCTCACAGGGCAATTTTTTATATATCCTAAGGTCAATAACAAGGGAGTGACCTAATTAGGTTTTCCTTTTCAAAATGACCATTCTGGATACTGTTTAGAAAAAGAATTAGATCAGTGGTTCTCAAAGTGTGATCTGGTGATCCCAAGACTAAGGGGAACTGTGAGGTCAAAACTATTTTTATAATGTCACATAATTCGTCCTTTTCACTTTTGTTCTTTCATTATTACACAGTGAAGTTTTTCAGAGACAACATGTTTTGATACCTTTGCTTTCATAGCTAATAGTATATGTGCTTATGTAGTCTTATTGTTTTAAATATTTCTCAGTTTTACTTTATAAAAGAGTAAATATTGACAGACATAATCCACATCAGCAAAAGCCCCTTTGGATCCTCAATAATTTAAGAATGTAAAGAGGTCCCATGACAAAAAGTTTGAGAACTGCCATAAAAACAGGTAGAAAGCTATTTATAGTTCTGAGAACATACAAGTAATTTAATTAGGATGGCAGGAATGGAACTTGAGAGAAGCAGAAGTATTCCAGAGTATTTAGGGGGCTGAACTGATAGGATTTGGTGATGAATCAGATAGAGAAGGTAGGAAAGAAAGGAGGAAAAAAAATTCTTGGGTTTCAAGTTTAAGTAACTGCATAAGTGATGGCATCTGTCACAGAGACCAGGAATCTAAATAAGGATCAGCACTGAAGAGTGCTATGCTCAAAACTGCATACGCTGAGTTTGAGATCCCATCAGACAACTAAAAGGCTGTCAAATAAGTCTTTGGTGATAGAAAAGCAGATGGAGTCACAGTATACAGTAGCCACTAAAGCCATGGGAGTCACAAGACTGCCTAAGCAGCATATGCAGAATGAGAAGAGCTGAAACCCTAAAGTGCAACAATATTTAAAGGGGAGGTATAAGGGCATAAACTGGCTCTTCCAGTAAGCGGCCAGAGGTGACCTCTAAAAATCGTTCCCTATTCACTTAACCCAAAAACCCCACAAAATCATGCAGATCAAAAGGATCAAATCATCGTGTTCACTTTAAAAACACCCGTGAAACTGTCCAGGCCATCAAGGGTATACATATTCGAAAAGCCAAGTATCTGAAAGATGTCACTTTATATATAGAAGCAATGTGTGCCATTCCGTCATTACAATGGTAGAGTTGGTAGGTGTGCCAAGGCCAAACTCTGGGGCTGGATACAGGGTTGGTGGTTCACAGAGAGCGCTAAATTTTTGTTGTACATGCTTAAATATGTAGAGTATGCTGAACTTAAAGAGTTTATATGCAGATTCTCTGGTCATTGAACACATCCAGGTGAACCAAGCTCCCAAGACACGGCATAGAACTTAACAGAGCTCGTGGGCGAATTAACTCTATGTGAGCTCTCCGTGACACACTGAGATGATCCTTACTGAAAAAGAGCAGATGGTTCCTAAACCAGAAAAGGAAATTGCACAGAAGAAAAAGGTATCCTAGAAGAAACTAAAGAAATAAAAACTTAAATTTACTCCCAGGCCTTAAGTTTTTAAAGCATCAAATGCATGCTTATTAAAAAAAAAAAAAAAAAAAAAAGTATAAACTGGTATTGGAAATTCAAGATAGACTGGTCAGAAACAGGAAAAAAATATGAAAATCTGATGGAAACAAAGCAGAAAGAGTGTTATAAGGAGGGAGATCAAATAAGACAAAAATTGAATGGATCCACTGATTTTGTAATAAGGCAAACTCTGTATTCAGCAGAATCGGAGAAGACAACTGAAAGGGGTGAGGAATGTGTAGAAAGTAAAAAAATAATAGTCTAAGTTTAGCCAAGTTTCTAAATTTTGAAAACACAGTAAATATTTAAATTCTGATAGGGAGAATCTAGCAAAGAGAAAGAGGATGAAATAAAAAAATAGAGTTAATTTTTAATGAAAGTAGAGATATAATGGTCAGAAAGTAATAAGGGTACACATGAAAAGATCTTAATTTCATTTTACACTACATATATGTAAAATACATTAACATCCCATGGATTTTCAGTTTGTCAGTTCTAACACAAAGAAGTTATTATAAAAAGAGTACATATAATTCAATATCCAGAACAATTCTAAATTTTAGTTATTTATACATGAAACAATATTTAAGAAACATTCTAAAATTATTTAATATAAATGTAACACTATTAAGATTTATGGGAAAAGAATCACCTACCCTTGGTCCTCTTCCTTTAATTTTCCTGCCAGACCTTGTAACTAAAAGTCGCCTCTGGTATGAAGCAGGCTGGGAGTTAGGGGGATTACTAGAAACAAGCAAAGAGGAAATGAAAACACATTATTTTACAAAAATAAATCTAGGGAACATAGTTTTACTGATCCAATTAATTTAAAATCTTAGATAGTGAATGATTTTCAACCAGGCATGTTATCAATTCCTAGTAGATATTTGGAAAAGTATAAGAGCATTTTTTTTTTCCTACTGTCAATGTCTAGAGAGTGCTCTTGGTATCAAGTGCCCAGGAGTCAGAATGCTAAAATCTTCTAATGTATGAAGATGAAGAACTATTATGCCCCTAAATTCTAGTTGTGTGCTATGGAAGAAACATTGTTACATAATCTTTACTAAGATAAAGTTAACTTGACAGTACTAAGAAAAATTAACACAGAAGAGCGTGAGTAGCCTATATGTTGTGAGAGAACAATTTTAAAACCATCTTATTCCAAAGTAACTTATTATTCTACGAGTAGTTGTTAATTGGTAATAATACTATAGAGAAATGTAATTAATGTGAATTAAGTAGAAATAAACTGGTCTAAATTAGAAAATTGTTTATATCATGATTTAGACTGAAAAGTAAAACTATTTTCAAACAATGAGCTAATATTTGATTAGCACTAACAATATCCATGTACATTATATTTGAAAAGTCCATTTTAAAGTAGTTCAAACATTTTCTCTTTGATACTTCCCTAGAAACATCGTTTCTTTCTTAATACTTGAGGAAAAATAAACTAAATCCAATCCACCAAATTTGCTGTTTCTAAAATTAATTTTTATATTTTTACTGTATTGTGAAAGTGTACGAGAATTGCTAAGAATTAGTTTTATAACAGTATATTCTGATGATAAATGAGTAATAATTCAATCTTCTATATAGAAAATTTCTGAAAGTATTTGAACATATCAATTTTCATTAGAATATCATAAATCACACAAGGAAAACAGCATTTTTCCCTCTGAGAAATTAAAAAATAAAGGTTTTTACTTGCTTAAAAATTTAATGTATACAAATAGCACAGTAAAACATTTATCTTGTTCCAAATAGAATTGGTTTAAAATACCACTCAATATTTCTTTTGGCATTTACAGTGTTCAGTTTTTTTAAAAAGTAATTTTTACTCAAAATCTGTTTGAATTAAGTCAATTTATCTTTTTAGCAAAAAAGAGTGTTACTAACATCATCCTATAAAAAAATATTTCAATCTTGGGAGAAGGTCAACAATGAAATTCTATCAAAAATAAGTAAAAACATTTTTTTTCTTCCTTTTTAAAAAAATTTATTTTTATTATGGTAACATTAGTTAATGAAATCCAGTAGTTTCAGGTATACGATTCAACAGTAAGTCATATATACATTGCATTGTATGTTCAACCACATTTTGACCTCTTTTATCCTATCTACCTCTATTAACTTTTTTTTTTTTTTTTTTTTTAAAGAAACGTTCTTGTAAAGAGGGTACGGCACTCTACAAGATATGCACAGTCACATACCATTCTCTCTCTCGGTCTCTTTCTCTGTTTTTCCTTTCTTTTTCATCAGCTTTAGGAGGACTTTTTCTCATTAGAAACCTATTTTCAGGTATAGGAGGGATCTCTTCTGGACGGACAGTAGACTGGGGTTGTGCTTCAAGATTTTCAGCCTCACTTTCACTGGATGCACTTAATAGAAACACAAAACAAGTTTCATCTGGTTATTCTGTGTCTACTCCAATTTTCAATTGCTGGTATTTCTTTCCTTTGGAAGATGTCATAATATATACACTTGTACCCCTCAAAGATATAACTATATGAGGAAAATGTTCTCTTATTCTTCTGTCAAACCAACTATTGACCAAAACCCCAAAGCAACTGTTTGCGTTGCTATAGTCTCAAAAAAATATTTCCCAATAAAATAGATCAAAATATGAAACTCCATAGGCAATGCACTCTGATAAATTTAAAATATTTTAAAATGTAGGTATATAAATTAGTTGCTTTAGAGGCAATAGGCATATGAAGATAAGTTTTAGTGCAAATACAGATTATTTCAGACAAAATGGAAAACAGTAAATAAGCTGATATCTGTTTTCTACCCTTGTACCCTTATCAGAGCAGAGAAAAAAACAAAAAAGTAAGACAATTGTTGGTTTCCTATAATTCTCATTAATCTCAAATTTTCCCCATAAATACAAACCTATAAAACCCAAAGCATCATTTCATTGAGTTCTGGTAAAATAAACTGAATGGTTTTGTTGAAAATGAAAATAAATAGGCTTTCTGTCAAGATGGCAGAATAGTTAAAAACCACTTGTCCACTCCCACTAGCATATCAAATTTTACAACTAACTATACAGAAAACCATCATTGAAAACAGCCTGAAGTCTAGCTGAAGAGAAGTTCTATACTATAACTAACGATATACAGAAGAAGCCACATGGAGACTGGTGGGAGAGATGAAGACATGGAAGGACTGGTCTCATATCCACATGTGGCAGTTAAAAATTGGGAGGGATATCTCAGCTGAAGATGTTCCCCATGAGGAGCAAGGGATCCCAGCCCCACAAGGTGCTCCCAAGCCCATGGTTCTAGGGCTGGGAAGAGAATTTCCCACATTTTCTGGCTCTGAAAACCAGCAGAGATTGTGGCTGAGACAGATGACTGCTGAAGTCCCAGATCCTCCTCTTAAAGGGCCTGCACAAGGACTTGTTTGATAGACTCACTTGCTCTGAGCTCCAATAGTGGAGAGGCAGCTCAAAAGGCACCAGGGACATATGAGGAAGAACTGAATTGCCAGGCTTTGGGGCAAGGGCTGGAGGGGCAACTTCCTCTCAGACAGAAATGCTAGTGGAAGCCATTGTTCCTTTGTTGAAACCTCCGCCAAAGCAAAGTACAGACACAGGTGAATGCCATATCTGAGTCTCCATCAACCTGGCCAACATCGCCCAGCTATGGTGATTCCCTGAAACCTTGCCCCAACCAATTTCAGGCCATCCCAAGACATTTCCAGAGGCTTTATCATACAAACAGCCTGTCTTATCTTATGCTTCAAATGTTCCTGAAATCTCTTAAAGGTTCACAAACCCCAAGTAAGCAATACCAGGTCTCAGTGTACCCTGTAACTCTTGCTAAGCAGCCTCAAGCCTGTCACTAACAGCAGCCAACCTAAGGAACCTCTAAGTGCAGCCTAAGTGGCAACCATGTACAGATCATTTTGTAGCTTATATCAAGTGACTCTGGGCAGGGCACAGGCAGTGGCTGACCATGGTCTGCACCAGAGCCCCCCGCAAGAGGCCCCAGAGCAAACATGCCCACTGGCCAGGTTCAGATCACACAAGACCACGACCTGAACACTTCCACAAACAGCACATCCAAAGGGCAGACTCGGCAGGCACCATAGCCCTACTAGAGCAAATCTTGCTCTGTAGGGTCAGCTCATGCACAACAGCTCCTCCACTGTAGTCACGGCCAGTCCTAATAATCAATCAGCCTGTGGGTCAATCCCTCCCAATGACTTGCCAACAACAGTCAAGGCTCAACTATAATGGAAGGGCACATACAGTCCATACAAAGGACACACCTGTAGCACCCAGGTCAGGTGAATGGGGAGTCTGAACCACTGGGCCCCACAGGACACTTAACTACATAAGGCCACTCTACCAAGACCAGGAGACGCTGCAGCTCTACGTAATACATAGAAACAAATACAGGGAGGTAGCCAAAATGAGGACACAAAGAAATAGTTCTGAAATGAAAGATTAAAACAAAGCTCCAGAAAAAGAACTAAACAGAATAGAGACAAGCAATCAATCTACCAGATGCACAGTTCGAAACACTGGTAATAGGGATGCTCAACAATCTCAGAGAGAACTTTAAGAAAGAGACAGAAAACATAAAAATAGAGACAGAAAAAGTAAAAAAGAACCAGCCAGAAAGGAAGAATACAATAACTACAATGAAGAATAGAGAAAATCAATAGTAGATCAGATGAAACAGAGAATCAAGTAAGTGATTTAGAAGATAAGGTAGCAGAGAACACTCAATCAAAACAGCTACAAGAAAAAAGAATCCACAAAAATGAAGACAATATAAGGGGCCTCTGGGATAGCATCAAGTATACCAACATTTGCATCACAGAATACCAGAAGAGAGCAAAATATTGAAAACCTATTTTAAGACATAATGACAAAAAACTTCCCTAACTTAGTGAAGGAAATAAGACATACAAGCCCAGGAAGTACAGAGAGTCACAAACATGATGAACCCAAAGACACAAACCAAGACACAATATAATTAAAATGCCAAAGGTTAAATACAAGGGATCTTAAAAGCAGGAAAAGAAAAACAGGTAGTGTCCTACAAGAGAGCTTCCATAAAACTATAAACTGATTCCTCAACATAAACTTTGCAGGACAGAAGGGACTGGCATAAAATATTTAAGGTGATGAAAAGCAAAGACCCACAACCAAAATTACTTTCCCCAGCAAAGCTATCATTTAGAATCAAAGGACAGATAAAGAGCTTCCCAGATAAGAAAAAGCCAAATCAGCATAGAAGAAATGTTAAAGAAACTTCCTTAAGAAGAAAAAAATAAGTAAAAAAATATGAATAAATGGCAATAATTACATATTTATCAACAATTAGTTTAAATGTAAATGGATTAAATGCTCTAATTTAAAAAACATAAGGAGATTGAAAGGATAACAAGGCCCCTACATTTGCTACCTATACAAGACTCACTTCAGATTTAAAGACACACATTGGTTCAAATAGAAGAATGGAAAAAAATTCTTTCATGAAAATGGAAACAAAAAACCTGGGGTATATACTTATACCAGACAAAAGAGATTTTTAAACAGACCATAACAAGAGACGAAGAAGGACCCAGCAATTTCACTTTTGAATATGTATCTAAAGAAACCCAAAACACTAATTCAAAAAGAATTATGAATCCATATGTTCATTGCAGTACTATTTACAATATTCAAGTTACAGAAGCAACCTAAAAATGTCCATCAATATATGAATGACTAAAGAAGGAGTGGTGTATATATAGAAAGGAATATTACTCAGCCATAAAAAGAAGTGACATCTTGATACCTGTACCAACATGAATAGACCTAGAGGGTATTATGGTAAGGGAAATAAGCCAGAGGAAGATACTTACCATATGATTTCACCTACGTGTGAAATCTTTTTAAAAAACAAAACCACCAAAATAGAATCAAACTCATAGATACATAAAACATTTTGATGGTTGCCAGACTGGGAAGGTGGGGGTGAAAAAAGGGAAGGGATTAATTAGTACAAATTGGTAGTGCAAAAGTCATAGAAATGTAAAGTACAACACAGAGAATATAGTCAATAATACTATGATAAGTATGTATATTGTGTCAGATGGGTACTAGATTTATTGGCATGATCACTTTGTAAGTTTATAAATGTCTAATCACTGTTGCATACCTGAAACTAATATCAGATTGTATGTCGACTATGACTGAAAAATAAATTACCAAAAAATAAAATAAAAGAAAATGGAAATGAATATACCCTTAATCTATAGACTATATAATATCAAGATGGTCTTATACTTTATGGTATAAAATATTTCTATTTTAATGTTTGCATATAATTGATCCCAAATTCCAATGGGTTTATTTATAAACAGAAGAAAACTAGAATATAAATCTAGTATTGAAAATGTAAAATTAAAACCTTTTCTTGCTTTTCTTTCGCTTCTTCTTTTCTTTCTTGTGTTTTCGGGAATTTTTCCTATGTTTCTTTTTTCTTTTTTTTGATTTCTCTTCAGAAGCACTTTCAGAATCAGAAGAATCAGAAGAGGACTGAGAATCACTTGAGCTATCTGAGTCACTGGATGATGATGAGGAGGAGGAGGAGGATTTATGCCTTTTCTTTTCTTCTTTCTTAGCTTTAATAAAAAGCAAAAAGGTTTTTGGTCAACATTTTTTTAGGCAAACTTTCTAAGTCCAATATTTAACACTTAGCTCATTCAGCTATTTGAATTGAGGGGTACAAGAAATGAGTCAAGAGTCAGGAGTAGGAAAAAAAAAGTCAGTATTAGAATCCAGATACTGAGATTCATGGGTCATAGTTGAATCTAGGAAACCAAAAAATTTTGGAAAGGTAATAATAAACTAAGTTAACTTTAGAAAAATATTTGAATAACAGTTTTTTGAAAAGTAGAAAAGTAACATTTAAGAGTTCCAGATTCTTCTTGTAGTTTTCTACTTTTTCTTGTATTATCAAGACTAGAGGTAGAACTGGAGAGAAAATGACACAAAAAAACACTGCACACATGTGGAAAGAAACATGATTCCATTGGCATGGGCTTATGTTTCAGTGCCTGAGCAAGGGTAATAATTAAGAAATGGGTTTAGCTGGAGAGAATACTTGCAACAGAGGGCAGTCGCTTGTCAGTGATTAATAACTATATTTTTGGGTCTCTAAAAAAACCTTCAAATTGAAATTTTATTTTTGGTTAAAGAAGTAATAATTTTAAAGGGGGTCACAAAACTCAGATGCACTAAGGCCTAGGCAACAAAAGAAAAAAAATGAATTAATCAGGTATAATACAATAGGAATCAGGGAAAGATATGACAAAACAGAGATTGACCCAGCTAATATATTAGACTACATCAGTTCATAATGATATTGGAAAATAATATATAAAGCATTTATCCTGCTTTTCCTATCTGAATTGTACCTCTGACTAACTATATAGTAGATTAAAGGAAGATGCTCTTTATCAAAAGTATTACAGGAATAAATGAGAAAAGATTCAGAGTTAGAATACCATTATTTTACAACCTCTAATGAAGCACTGACCACCAACGGCTGCTGAAGAGCAGAGACAACCTGTCCTATAGGCCTCGTGCTTCTATCAACAGGAATTAAAACAAAATCAAAACAGCATTGGATCAATATCTTAGAACTACAAAGTTATATGAAATAGAAGCACAGAAGGAACACATTATATAACATAAAGATGTAATCAGTAAAATCCAGCGTGTGCAATAATGGGAAACACTACAGGACAAAAGACCTAGGTGGCTCAACAAATAAATCTCATATAAAGAGATGGTGAGAGGCAGCAGAGGAAGGAGTTGCCGCTGCCACCACAACTACCACCATTGCAGCCACAGTCACTGCATCTATTGCTACTATGACTTTTATCTTTATGTGAGACTGGAGCCTGCACACTGGATTTTTCACTGCGAGGGGCAGCAGAGCTCTGGAGGTTTACACCATAGGACAGAAAAACCGGAGTTGAATAAAAAGGAGTGTGCTATGAAACAGAATAGGATATCATTTTATTATAAATCTGGGAGGAGTGATGTCAGAAACATGGCGGAGTGAGAGATGTCCCCAGATCCTTCCACCTGAAATAATAAGGTGAACATCTAAAACTCGACAAATAACACCCAACTTGTACACAAGCACATCTGAGCGAGTGATGTGCACATAAGAGGTACCAGAGGTCAGACCAGCAGGAGTCCTGGGAGTCCAGGACTGGGAAGAATAAAGAAGCTGCCTCTGGTAACAGGGAGCTCCCAGCAGAAGGAGGGGGAGGGGAGAAGTTGCTGCTGGTCCCCTAAACAGCGCTGCCTAAGGACTCTGTAAACTCCATGTAGCAGAGCCCAGGGGTAAAGGCAGAAAGCAAAATGGGACTAACAATAGAGAAGTAACAGTTGGATCTTACCAGCTGAAGTTGCAAATCATGAAGCTGAGCTACACAACCCCTCATATACCAATCCAGAGGGCATACCCCAGGGGAATTTGAATAAATGCTACCAAAACTGTTGCTAACACTGAAAATGTGGGTAGTGACTGTCACTGAATACTTAGTAGAAACAAAAAAAGAAATAGAAATTATTAAGTCTCAAAGCAGAGTTCCAAGAAGCTTAAACATCACCTACTAGAAACCAAAACACCTTAGCAACATGCTAAAGAGAGATTTTTAATAAATCTGGGGAAAAAAAAAATGTGCAGAATATACTGCTCAGGTGGAGAAATAGACAATTAAACACCATGAACAATCCAGGTGACAAGGTAGCTCAGAAAGAAAGAGAAAAACCTCCAGAAAATAAACTTAAAAACATAGAAATATTCAACTTAAATGACAGAGAAGAATTGGAATTCTGAAAAAAACTCGATGAGATACAAAATAACTCCTGTCAACAGTTCCAGGAGTTGAGAAAAAAAAACAGATCAGCAAAATTAGTTTTTTGGCTAGGATATTGAAACTCTAAAAATGAAACAAACTTCTGGAGATGAATGAAATAGCAAGCTTAGGAAATAGAGTAGACCAAATGAAAGTAAGGAGAAGTGATATCAAAAGCAGAACCTAGAAATAATTCAGAAGAAAAAAAATGAATGAAAAAGAATGAAAGAGAAGTATAAGAACTAGCTGATACCATCAGGAAAGGAAACATAAGAATAATGGGTATTCCAGAAAGAGAGAGCATTTTCAGACAAAGCACTAACAAGAATTTCCCAAATTTAAGGAACGAGCTAGAATTTGGAAATTGAAGAACCTAACAGAACACCCAATTATCTCAACCCAAAAAGCCTTTTCCAAAGACACATTATATTAAAATTATCAAAAATTAATAACAAAGAGAATTCTCAGGGCAGCCAGGGAAAAGACGACACTAACCCATAAAGGAAAACCCAGTAGATTACCTTTGGATTCTTCAGCACAAACCTTACAAGCAAGAAAGGAGTGGACTCAAATATTCAAACTATTAAATGAAAGGAACTACTAGCCAAGAATAATATATCCAGCTAAGCTCTCCTTTAGATATGAAGGAGAAATAAAGACCTTTCCAGACATACAAAAATTGAGGAAATTCTCCGCTACAAGGCCTGTGCTACACGAAATTCTGAAAGAGGTCAGCTCACCTAAAACAAAATGACAAAATTAGAGCAAAATTAAATGAAACTGAGAACAACAACAACAACAGAAAAATAAATGCAACAAAGAGCTGGTTCTTTGAGAATGTTAATAAAATTGATAAACCCCTGGCTAGAAGCACTAAAGAAAAAAGAAAAATGACACAAATAAACAAAATCAGGAATGAGAGAGGGGAAATAACGACTGATATTACAGAAATACAAAGGATCATACAAGAATAATATGAAAAAATATATAACACCAAATTTATTAACCTAGAAGAAATGGACAAGTTCTTAGATATAATCTTCCTAGACTGAATCAAGAACTGGAATATCTAAATAGACTGATCAGTCACATGGAAATTGAAACAATCATCAAAAAGCTACCCAAAGTAAAAGTTTAGGACCACTGGCTTCATGAATTCTACCAAACATTTAAAGATTTAATACGAATTCTCCTCAAACTCTTCTGAAAATCGAAGAAGAGGCAATACTTCCTAACTCATTTTATGAGGCCAATATCACTCTGATATCAAAACACACAAAAAAAAGAAAACTATAGACCACTATCTCTCATGAACACAACACGAAAATCCTAACTAAGATACTAGTAAACTGAATACAGCAATATATTAAAAAGATTATACACCACAATCAAGTGGGCTTCATCCCAGGGACACAGGCATGGCACAATATACACAAATCGATTAATGTGATACACCACATAAACAATTAAAAAATAAGAATATGATCATATCAATAGATGCAGAAAAAGCCTTTGACAAAATACAGCATCCATTTGTGATCAAGACTCTTAACACAATTGGTACAGGAGGAAAGTACCTTAACATAATAAAGGCCATATATGACAAACCCTCAGCCAACATTATACTTAATGGTGAAAAACTAAAAGCCTTTCTTCTAAGATCGGGAACAAGACAAGGCTGTCCACTATTACCACAGCAGGCAAGAGAAAGATATAAAAGATATCAAAATAGCAAATGAAAAAGCCAAACAGTCACTATTTATGGACCACATGATTTTCTATATAGAAATCTCTAAAACTAGACAAGAACGCTACTAGAAATAATACAGTAAAAAAAAAAAATCACTGTTCAAAAATCCAGTGTTTCTAATACTCTAATAATGAAGTATCTGAAAAAGAAGTGGGAAAAATACCTTCTTTTGCAACTGCAACAGAAAGAATAAAATACCTAGGAATAAACCTAACAAAATATGTGAATACCTAGATAATAAAAACTAATAAGACCTTAATAAAAGAAATTAAAGAAGATACAAAGAAATTTCTGCGTTCTTAGATTGGAAGAATCAACAGTTAAGATGACCTTATTACCGACAGATTTAATAACAATCCCCATCAAAATTCCATTAGCAGTCTTTAAAGAAATAGAAAAAAAATCATCAGATTTGTATGGAAACACAGAAGACCCGAATCACCAAGCCATCCTGAGAAAAAAGAACAAGACTGCAGGTATCACTCTGCCCAACTTCAAATTATATTACAAAGTGACAATGATCAAAAAGACTCAGTATTGGCAGAAAAACAGACATACAGACCAGTGGAATGGAACTGAGAGTCCAGAAATAAATATGGGCAAATAATTTTCGACAAAAGAGCCAAAAACCTACAGTGGAGAAAGGAAAGCCTCTACATAAATGGTGCTGGGAAAACTGGAAAGCTCCTTGGCAAAAGAATTAAACTAGACTGCTGTCTATTACCGCACACCAAAATTAACACAAAACGGATTAAGAACTTCAATATAAGACCTGAAACAATAAAATTCATAGAAGAAAACATAGGAACTAAACTCATGTACCTTTAACTTAAAGAGGACTTCATGAATTTGATCTCAAAGGCAAAGAAAGCAAAAGAAAAAATAAATGAATGGTATTATATCAAAGTAAAAAGCTTCTGCACAGCAAAAGAAACCTTCAACATGGTAAAGAAACCACCATGCAAATGAAAAAAAAATATATTTGCAAGCAATACCTCTGATAAAGGCCTAATACCCAAAATATACAGAACTCATACAACTCAGTAACAACAAAAAAACAAATGACCCAATCAAAAAATGCGCAGAGGTCCTGAACAGACACTTCTCCCTAATATATGAAAAGATGCTCAACACTGCTACCGATTAGGGAAATACAAATCAAAACCACAATGAGATACCATCTCACACCTGTTAGAATAGCTATAATGAACAGGACAAGTAATAACAAGTGTTGCAGAGGATGTGGAGAAAAAGGAATCCCCCTACACCGCTGGTGGGACTGCAAATTGGTATAGCCACTATGGAAAATAGTATGGATGTTTCTCAAAAAAATAAGGATTGATCTACCATATGATCCAGTAATCTCTCTGCTGGGTATTTATCCCAGAGACTTGAAAACATAATATCTGAAAAGGTATATGCACATCGATGTTCAAAGCAGCATTATTCATGGTGACCAGGTCATGGAAGCAACTGAAGTATCCTACAAAGATGACTGGATAAAGAAATTGTGGTACATATATACAATGGAGTATTACTCAGTCATAAGATGAAATACTGTCATTTGCGACAACATGGATGGGCCTTGAGATAATCATGCTTAGATAAAGCAGAGAGAAAAAGCTGAAAACTACATACCACTTATATATGGAATATAAACCTAAAAGCAAAAAAACCAAGAGACTCATGGACATGGACAACAGACTAGTGGTTATCCAAGGGTAGGTGAGATGGGGGGAGGTAGATGGGGTAAAAGGGATCAAATATGTGGTGACAAAAAGAATTATAGGTGGTAAACATACAATGCAACATATATACATACAATGTAATGTTGAACTGTACACTTGAAACTTAACTGAATTTCGTTAACCAATGTCACCATTAAAAAAAAGAGATGGTGGTGAATAGAATATTAAAAAAAATACAAAGATAGTTTAAAAATCAACCTTAATGTTTGAACTTTATTTGGATTCAAATTCAAAACCAAAAAATTAATATTAATGAAACAATTAGAAATTTGAATACTTTAAAAATTTTTGATATTTAAGAATATGTGTGTATATGAACATATCATGACATTTTTAAAAGTCATTGTTTAGAGATAAATACTAAAATATTAATTAATGTTGCCCAAAATTTGCTTCAAAATAACAGGAAATGGGAGAATTGGTCAGGATAGATAAAACAAGATTGGCTATGAATTAACTGTTGAAGTTGGGTAATGAATGTGAGTGTTTTGTTATACTATTTCAATCACTTCTGTATAATGTTAATATTTTCTGTAAGACAAAAATCAAAGAGGATAAAAAAATATACCTTTGGACTGCTGGAGAGCTGTTTACAGACCTTAACTGAAAGGTTTAACAGCTGGTTTGTAACCACTTTCTTAGCTTCAGTAACACTTTAGTATTTGGCACTTGGCCAAATCATTCTTGACACTTTTAACTCAGAATTTATAGGAGTGTGCTAACTCCAAAATAAATAAGAATATGGCTAAAGTTATTATACACTTGGTAAATGACTTATAGTTCACTGTTAAAACTGCTTTTCTAGTATGGGTGACACACTACTGCACTGGAGAATGAGAACAAGGTAAAAAAGCTGACCGGACCCCAGAGATTATAAATTTCACTGAAGTAGTCTTTCCTCACCTAGCTGTGCTCCTTAGCATGAACATACTAAGGAGGAGATGCCTGGACATATGCAGGTTCTGTCTGGAATATATAATTTCTACTATGCTGTTGCTGTACAAGTCATGCTGCTTTCTCTCCTGTATCCTTTTTTTAAAGGTAAACACATTTACTTCTGAGTGAGGCCTATCTTGTTCTATGAATTCAGTTGTTAACCTGAACCTAAAACCATTGTTGCTTGTGATGCAGAGTGGGTATGCAAACATGTATAATTTGAAAAATTCACTTATATATATCCTAAAAAACAGAGGGATACAGTGGTGGTGGTGTGGAATCAAACTCAAGGAAATTGAAGGAAGAAAATAAATTCATAATGAACATGAGTAACTCTAAATAAAAATATTCAAGACCAATATGCCAGCAAAATAAAAATATTCCACATAAGCACAAAACAGAGCTGTTTAGATTACTTGACAAACTATAGTAATGCTTTACCCCATAATTAACAAAACTTTATTCACCAGTTCCAACTTTCACCTTTATTTTGTAGTGGGATTCTTTCCTATGAGAAATATAACGCAGTTTGTTTCTTTAAAAAGTAAGCCCACACTCTCCCCACAAAATATGTATTAAACATATTTCAAATGACTATAATTTAATTCACATATCACTTTTCAAGAAAACATTTGAGTGAAGTAAGAGATCACAACAATACGGAAGACTAGAGATTTACAACTATTTTTATGGTAATATAATTTGCTCGAGTATCAGATGACATCAACTATAAAAAGGAAAGAAACTGTTTTAGGAAAGATGCCCTAGAAGAGAGCTTAGAAATCTATTTGTCCATATTATTTTACATGCGAAATTATATTTATGTGTCCTTTTCCTAAGAATTTGTTGGGAAAAAAAGAGAATATAATTGAGAAAAAAATGGTAGAATAAAAGAGTAAAAATGGCAAAAAATAGAGATAATATAAATATTAAATTACATTCTATTAATAGAATGTAGCTTCAGTTATAAATTTAAAAATATGATTTAGGCACATTGTGAATCTGACTGAAATTTTATCCTTCTTGTATCAGCAACTATGTTTAAATGACTACTATTAGATATAAACTCAACAAGATGCCAAGATATGGAGAGAGAGAATTGTAAAGTATATGAGGAAGTGCCACAGGGAACTTTATATGACATGCACTCTGCCCTCAGATTGCCTTTACAATCTATCTGGAAAATAAGACCAACAAGTTTGAATTAATTAGCAAAGAACATCAGAAAATATACACTTAATAAATTTTCTAGAAACTCTGACTATAACTGTACATGGATTTAGAAGTGAGTATGGTCAATAAGGACAAGTGTAAATTAGAATGGCTTTGTAGAAGTACAGTGAGTGCTGTTATACAACAAATCACTGTGTGATGAAAATTGCACAATAAAAACCACATGGCTAATGGGAAAAATAGGTTAAAGGCACAAAACTAAAAAACTTCATTACATTAAAAAAATTATGAAAATAATAAAAATAAAAACAGCAGCAGAGTTTGATACATGTTAAATGGTTAGGGAATACATAAATATGACCACAATACTTTGAAAAGGCCCTGAGGTTTGCTTGTGGAAGTGAATGTTAGAAAGGTACAGCTTGTGAGTTACTGTAAAGTAGTAGGAGGGTTATCTGAAATCAGATGGAAAATTTTAGCAGCAGTGTGTGCTTAGGTGTGGCTCATAACTCAGGTAGATAATTGAGGTGTGTGTGCATGTGTGATTTTTTTGAATTCCTACAAAAACTCTTCAGTTGGTGAAAGTGAAATTGGTGTTATGTTAAAATTGTTTCCTAATCAAATGGAACAAATGTATTTTTTCAAAATGAGCAGTATAGCAGAAATGACTATTTTAGGATTGGAAACAAGGGCAGGAAAAAGTAGTGAGAACTTATATCTGTAGAGTACTTACAAAGTGCTAATAAGCACTGAACAAAGTCCCGTAGAGGCTCAATTTAAGAATATGTACAAGTCTAGATTTTAAAAGAGCAGATTTTTACATAAAGTGAAAAGCTTCAAAAAAGAAGTAACAGAGCAATTCTGAACAAGATGAAATAGTCATCTCTTTCTAACCTGCTTAGTAGAAACCACAGACATAATAAAAAACAAACAAACATAAGACGATTCTGAAAGGCAGAAGGAAAGTAGAGTGGCCAGAGATTTCTGGCGGATGACATGACACAACAGAATACCATTGCAAGGGTCAGGACTCACATGCTAACTCTAAATAAGGTGAATTACTGCTAAAATCAACTAAAAAACAGAAACCAGATTCTTAGAACATACTATCCCAAATGTCCAGGATATAATTAAAAAAAAAAAAGTCACTAGGAAAATCACTACTTAATAAGACTATCAAATAACACCAATACTCAGAGGCCTCTTAATGTTATAACTGACAAGGATTTTAAAGAAGCCATCTTAAAAATATTTCAACGTGTAATTGTTAATAGTTTTTAATCAAATGAAAAAAGAAGTGAAAAATCTCAGGAAAAAAGAGGTTATAAAGTACCAAATAGGAATTTTAGAAATGTAACATACACTAACAAATAAAAACCTCATTTAATATGCTTAATAACTAAGTGGAGATGACAGAGGAAGGTGTCAGTGAACCAGAAGACAGAAGTTACCCAATCCAAACATCCAATAAACAAAAAATAAACAGAGCCTGAGAGAAATAAAAGATCTAACATTTGTCTTATCAGAATCCCAGAAGGAAAATAAATTTGAAATGGGGTGGGGGGGGAAGGCAGATGTACAGATTCAAGAAGCAAAGCAAACCTTAGGATAAACTTTTAAGTAATCCATACTAAGACACATCAAAATCTAATTTCTAAAAGCTAAACAAAAAGAAATACTGAAAGCCACTTGAGAGGAAGAGTAAATTATCTATAGGGGGACAATGATTTGAAAGGTGAGACTTTACCTTTGAAACCAAAGAGGCAAGAAGAAGTGGCATAACACATTTTTATGTGCTGAAAGAACGATCAACCCAGAATTCTATTTTCAGCAAAAATACCCATTCAAACGAATGCAAATTAAGATATTTTCAAAAAGGTAGAACGATCTGGTGCCAGCAGACACTTAATAATGGCTGAAAAAGTTTTCCAAACAGAAAGGAAAAAAAAGGGAAAAGGATTGGACTTTTAGAAAGGAAGAACAGAATGGGTAAAAATAGGGGGGAAGGGAATTAACAATCTGTTGATTTAAAAATAAATATAAATGGGTCTTTAATAAATGCTAACATTAAACACTTTAGAGAAATGCTAATTAAAACTAGCTTTTAAAAACAACTATTAAGCTGGTAAAGATTATTAAAGAGTTTGATAATATGTGGCTCTCTACAAAAGGGTATAAATTTATTTTTCTATACTCTAACTGCAATGTCTACCAAAATTACAAATGCATGAATCCTATAATCTGTTAATTTTATTTCTAGGAATTTATCTTACATGATCAACATTCACATACATGTAGAATGATATATGAAATGGGAACTGGTGGGCAGAGATGGGAAGACTTTCCACTGACTGTCCTTTTATGCTTTTTAAATTTTGAAACAAATAAATTTATTACACTTAAAAATTGAGGAAAATTTGAAATTTCAAGTATGACGATTACTATTTTCATCCTTTCTTTCAAAAAACCCTATCTCCTGCCTAATCACTTACACAAAACCTATTTCAAAGTGTCTTTTACAAGCATATAAGTATCTTTTAGGATAAAATGAAATAGTACTAAAAGCAAAACCATTATGCAAGTTAAGAATCAAAATGGATGAAAAGGAATTGCAAAGAGTAACTTCCAACTCTTGGGCCATTTCTTGTTTGTTTATATAGTTTGTTTATCCCTATGTAGAATATCCTAAACCTGTTCCCTGCAATAAATGTGGAGTAGCCCTGCTACCTATCGACAGTACTAACAACAAACTTCAGAACCCCAGAAAATTTTACATGTAAAAATTGAAGGTAAGAAAATGCTGCCTTACTAGTTTTTTATTTGAGATCTAAAAATTTTATACCAATGTTATTTCAGATGAAAACTTTAAAGAAAATTTCTAGGTCACCATCAAAATAAGATTTGAAATAAAGAGTAGTACTATTACTAAAATAGGTCTCCTTTAGATATTTTCATTCCATGTTACTGGTCTCCTTTTCTAAACAGTTTCTAAGTTTATCATCTCACTACTTTACTTTACTGTGACTTAATTCCAGAATACAGACACTGAAGTGGGATCCTGTCACCAAAGTTAGTCTCTGGTATTCTTTTCCATAGTTCCAGAGTACCAGATTCACCGGCTGCTTCCTCTATTGTGCTCTTCTTTCTATAATGCCAATCAATTTATTTCTTACCACGCATATGCAAAATTTTTTTACATTTAACTATTTACTGCCATAACTCAGAACTTGTATTTCTGTGTATTTCTGTGTACTCTGTAATATAGTAATGATCCCATCTCTTGTTGCATGGCCAAGGTGGACAAACCTCACTGAAGTTCCCAACCGCAGTGAACTCTGAAGAGACCAGCATGACCTGACATCATGCCAACTCCTGAAAATCCAGGAAGTATCTTAATGAAGATAGTGGTTTCATTCTCTGAAGGTCTGTAGTCAGTCCTCTACTCTGTTCCTTGAGATCTCTACAGGGATGTAGTTTTTATTAGCCTCCAGTGTTCCCCTTCTCTTTTGACTCTGAACCTTCTCAATACATTCAAATAGCCACATAAACAGAATGGGGACAGCAAAGGGATAAAGGCCCAAGAATATTGCCCAGACAGTCAGATTTCTTCAAAAGTCTTTTTGTTTTCTTTCAGAAAGTTAGGGGAAAAAAACAAGATTCTGTATTTCTTTCTTTGTAAATTGGGACGTAAATCTCTCAGACAAGTTTTAATTGTAATGATGAACTATACTGTGTTGCATAAAGCTTTCTGACTATTCCCAATTTTAAATTGTAAGGAGGCCATGAAACTTAGAAATTGGAAGACACAGCTCTGCCTAAAAATACATTAGATAGATGAATGACAAAATCCACTCTGATCAGTGTTCTGAATGGTAGCTGAAGGACTATAGAATAACAGGTCCCAAACTATGTGATCGCAAACATGAAGACCTTTTCCTCTTTCCACAGTGTTAGCCAGACTAGCACAAGCATGGTATGACTTGAAACAAATCTGATCTTTTCAGGAAATCCTGGGCAGACAGTTATAAAGTTCCAAATCTTCCTCAACTGGTGAAACGGATAAAGGGCAAAGTATGCTTCTTTACTCTGAGTTTGAGGAATACACAATAAGACATTACATTAACTTTCAGCATAACTTCCTAGCCACGATACCATGACCAAAATTAGCATTTATTCTCTTCATGTGAAAATACATTATAAAGGCATAAATATATAAAAAATGACACTAACTTTTTCATCCTTTCATCAAATAGTCAAACACTGACATTTTAATACCAAAAGAATCTTTATACTGAATTTATTAGAGAGTCTATGATAACTTTATGGTTTAAAATGTAAGCATTTTTATTATCTCAATCTCTTTCTAAATATATAAACCACAAAGTATTATTAACTTTTATAAGCAGAGAATTGATCCTAACATGAGACCTTAAAAACTACAAAATGTAAGGATAAAAAAGTAGTTGTTAAGTAAAAGCTAAAAGATGAAGAGTTTCTAGATGTGGGAAGAAATAACATCTTAAACTAAAATATTCAATTTGTGTGAACAACATGCTGAAGAATAAAATATTAGTGAGTTCAGGGTCTAAAATTTGCAAACATTTATTCAGTTTGCATTTTAGTTTTGTTTTTTAAATATTAAGGTATACAGATGTCTAATCACCATGTTGTACACTTGAAACAATATTGTATGCCACCTATAATTTAAAAAGATTAAAATTTTAATAAAATTTTTAATGTAAGATACTCAACAGCACCCCATTCTTTATTGAATACTCACTAACACAATACATGTTTTACACCTATGGTTTGTAAATAAGTATAGCCAGACTTATGAACACCAAGAAGTTACATAAACAGTCCCATTATGAGCTGTAGCATAGTCCTGCAATTGTTTATGAGGTATATATTTGACATGGCAGAGAAGAAAATCATCAGAAACAAAATGAAATGCAGAGACAAAATTAAAAATAAGCTTACTCTATGACCATCTTGTGTCTATTTAAATTAAAACAAAATGTCGTATTTCTAAATGTTACAGGGCAAATCAGTCTACCTAAAACTTGAGAACAGAATGTTCTACTTAGGACAATTCTAAAAGAAATATTAAAGATTTTAATGAATTAGCAACAATAATAGAAAGAACTCTAGATCTGAAGCCAGCAAATTGAGTTTGAAGCTTAGTTCCCTGATGTGGTAAATATATCTTCAGTTGTAAAATAGAAGAATTAATAGTATAGGGTTATTATGAAGATCAGAAAAGATTATAAATGACTTTCACCTTTGTCAACCATGAAAACCTAAGTAATATTATTATTGGTCTCTATTCTAGTAAGAATAGAAGAGTCAGTTTAATATTTTATTGCTTTCTACACAAGTTTGAAGGTAATCTCATCCCATTACTTTTGGTGTCAGATGCATAATCTGTAATAAGTGGTAGCAGTTATGTATTTCATCTATAATATAAAGACAAATATTTACTTAAAACAAAGTTCTTACCATTTCAGATCTCATATCACACTACTAATGTTAACTTCAAATGTTCTAGTATAAGTAAAAGAAGTTTCTCAAACATGCCAAATGCTTTTGAATCTAAGCAGTGCTTAGATTCCTCTAAAGTTTCTTAGTCTATGTTATTCTCTTCCATTGTCATCTTCTTTCCATTGTCTTTTTCCCTAGAAGGATATTTATTTTCCATGTTATTCAGACAACTACAATTTTCTAAAAAAACAAACAAACAAAAACAAACAAAAAACAAACCCAAAACAAAGTGGAAGCAGATGGATAAATTACTACAAATTAATAACAAGAAATGTACACAGTATGAAAACAACACATTTAAAAAGCACAATATATTAAAAACACAAAAACCTTATAATTATTCACTTTAGTGTGAATTTCATGCCAACTATTAAGTGTCCCTGCTTGTTTTGTAGGCATAAGAATTATCAGAAATATGTACCTGTTCTTACCTTTAGATTTGGGAATTAGCTCTCCACAACTGAGTATCCGCACCTCAGCAAATGGTTTGCTAGCTGCATCTGTTTTCTGGTTTTCTATCTCTCTCACAACTTCTTGACCAGAAATCACTTGCCCAAAAACAACATGATGCCTAAAGAGTCAAGTTCAGATAATTAAACAAAAGCTTCTTATTTTAAATTAATTTAAAGTGGTTATAAAATAAATTAAAATAATTTTACCCATCTAAATGAGGAGTTGGTTTCGTTGTTCTTTTGGAAATCATCAGGCAGAAGAATAAAAACAAAGTCAGAGAAAAACAAAGTTAGCATCTCTAAAAAGGAAAAGAAAATAACTGCATTGGAAACAAAGTTGCAAACAAAGAAATCATATGATATCTTAAACATTAACATTAACCTTAAGTAGAACAATATGCAAGATGCTTTTCACACAATAAATTTTCAAAAACTTGTTTTGATTATAAAATACCTATGCACTGTTCAAAACGTACATGTAATTAATGTTGACATTTTGGTTTTATTTCTATCCATCTTTATTTCTTGCATGTGACTGGGTTCTCATTGAATATTCATGGTTGTATAATATTCTACTAAATGGACATACCATGATTTATCAAACCATTCCATTGGTTTATGGGTTTAACAAGTGTTTTCAATCTCAACAGTTTAAACAGTTAAAAGCACAGATCATAATCTGATAACTCTCATACAATTTCTGTTGAACCTGAACAGAAATGATCCATATTCATAAATTTTTAAATTAGCTGCAAACATTTAAAATTTTGGATACTTTTACATAATAATCCAGATTTCAGACCTTTTGGAAACGTGGAAGATGTGGCACCTGGCACATGGTAATAACTGGTCAGGCTGTGAGTCTTCTTTAATACAAGGTTTAATAGTTTAGTTTTTTGTCCCAGTAGGTTTTATTTGCTTATATTACTTACTATAGCCCTTTGAGTTTGTTACTCCTGACATAAACATCACGTAGAAGAAAGAGATGTCTAGTTAAACTTTGGATAAAACCTCAAATAAGCAAAAAGTACTTTTTTGCAAATGAAGTAATTTAAAAAATTCTTTTTTTTCTCCATATCAACCTTAAAGCTTTGTAGGTAAGGCTGCTACTTAAGTAGTTACTAGGATATATTTGTATATTACATTGAAGATGGGCATTGTATAACAGTTATTATTTTTAAAAATCTTATCAAAGAAGACATTAAACTTTGGTTAAAGTATACACAAATACTACACAAAAAATTCTAACAAGTATATGTATTTTTTTAAGTTCACTTTACTTTTAAAACTAATAACGTATTTTTCTTGGTTTAACAGCTATGCTCACTTGAATTTGCTAAAATCACCTAGAAATAGGAAGACCTAGGTGTAAACCATGTATTTGTATTACATGTTATATGCAGTGTACATGTATAACTGACATCTAGATATAGTCGATCCCCCTTCACAGATTCTAAATCTCCAAGTTCTCTTGCTCACTAGAATTTGTCTGTAACCCCTAAAGCAATACTTAAAGTACTTACATGGTAATTCTCAGATTGGTGAAAAAGTATGTTGATGAGAATATGGAAAAATGGGAACTCTTGTACAGTCTTAGTAGGAATATAAAATAATGCAAACATTGTGGAAAACAGTTTGGTGGCTCCCCAAAGAGTTAACCATAATTACCATGTGATCCAACAATTCTACTCCTAGGTATATATCCAAAAAAACTGAAAACAGGGACTTAAACAAATATGTGTATGTCAGTGCTTTGTGCAGTATTATTCACAATAGCCAAAAGGTGACGACTACACAAATGTCCACCAAAAGATGAATATGGATAAACAAAATGTCATATGTATATATGAAGCTGATATTCAGCCATAAAAAGTAATGAAGTTTTGATACATGCTACAACATGGATGAACCTCAAAAACATGCCAAGTGAAATAAGCCAGACACAACAGGACAAATATATAATTCCACTTCTATAATTAGAATAGGCAAATCTTAGACACAGAAAGTAGAATAGAGGTTACCGGGGTTGGGAAAAAAGGAAATAGTTGGTCTCTGAGATTGTTAAATAGTTTTGGAAATAGTTTTAGAAAATTTAAAACCATTTTATTTTTCAGTCAATGTCTTCCCAATAATTTTTAATAAAAATTTTAGTTTTCAATTAGTTGACATTTAATATTATTTTGTTATTAGTCTCATATAGCACTCTTAATACTATTGAATTGTACTTACAAATGATTAAAATGGCAAATTTTGTTACCAAGATAAAAACTTTTTTCTAAAATTAAAAATTGAAGTTTCCTTTAAAATAATAGAATACATGAGAAGTAAAGAAGGGTTATCTAGAAACAAAAAGAGGTAAGGAGAAATAGAAGATTCAGAGAATATACTTGACAGTTTATGTAAACTTAACAAGGGTTTTGGTTAGCATAGGAAGGATTTTACTTAAAGGAAAAATAATAGTGTTGTTAAGGATCTGGTTAAATTGGCACTTACTGTTGATATTAAAGTATACTTCCTTTTTGAAGTCAATGAAGCAATACATATAGAAAGGCTTAAAATGTATAATCACTTTGGTAAGTAAACTATCAACTTCAATAAAAGAAATTATTAAAATGCATCAAATAGGCACAACAATGTTCATTGCAGCAGTTTGAAAAATGGGAACCAAAACAAATGTTCAAAAATTAGCTTAATTAAATAAAACACAGTACATTCAAACAATGGATTAACATGGAGCTATTAAAAAGTTAATATTTAGTGATGTGCAAAAGAATTTATATTTTATCTGAAAAATGATTATAGAGAATATGCAACACTCTTACATTTTTATTAGATAGAAAGATACTCTGGGGATGGGATTGTTTTTCTTCTTTTTATTTGTGTGGTCTAATTTTTCTACAACCAACTTAATAAAACTGTTTTCATTTAAAGTTCAGAAAGACCCATATATTATAGTACATGCACAGAATAGAGTATTATGTAGCTGCAAAAAAGAATGAGAAAGATCTCTATGAACAAATATAAAGGAATTTCCAGGATATATTGTTAAGTGAAAAAGTATAAACATTATGTTGAGTCACAAAATCACATAAAATTCACACTAAAAAAAAAATAGTAATCCAAGTAACTTTTATACACGGCATTTTAACTACATACTCTCTGTTGACAGACAAAAATAACTATAATTAAATAGTGAACTCTAGTTTATAGGTTACTTTTCACAGTGGTATAGGATGACAATTTTTTATTTTAGAATTCAGCAATTGAGAAGAAATTTTGAAGGTAACAGGAGCCAGGTTTTAACTAAAAACCTGAGTTACAAATACAGAATTATAAAACACTAGAATAATATATACAGTGCTGATAGATTAAGTTCTTCTGAGACCAGGACAATTTAAGGCTCTTGAAGGAATGAGCAAATATGTACTCACAGGTCACAATAAAAAATATGCATTGCTGACAAGAGCCCTCATTACAATTTTTTTGGTACTTAGAATTGGCAAATAAGTCTATGGCCATACTACCCTGAACAAGCCCCGATCCCATCTGATTTCAAAAGCTAAGCAGGATCGGGCCTGGTTAGTACTTGGATGGGAGACTACGTAGGAAGTCCAGGTGCTGTAGGCGTAAAAAAAAATAAGGGACTATAAGATGACAAGGTCCTTGCAATCTGTGAGGTCAACCAAGGGTTGCCTCACTTAAAATATAAAATTAAAAAAAAAAAAAGGAAAACAGTAGCACTATTGACTTTGGAGTTACAAATATATTTTAGTGAATAGGCAAATTCACAAATACAGAATCTTTGAATAATGAGGATCAATTGTATTTTATTCTATAATTATTTATAGAGAGCTATTCTATATAAATATCCTGTTCCTTGTTAAAAGGATGCCCTCTAAATTTACCATCCATAGATAATTCTTTCCTGAATCAATTACTATTGAGATGATTGTAAAATGATGATTTTTCTAATTCTATCATTCCTTTTACATTTATTAGTTGACATTCTACCAAGGAACAGCCTTTCTTTTTTCCATGTTATTCACTCATTTATTATTTTTATCTGTATGGATTCCTGTTTTATTTGATAACCTAATATTACTTGTTTTATTTGATAACCTGATATTATCATTATTTTGATGGTCAAAACTGTCCTAATTTGACCTGTGGGAACCCCACTCCTTTAAGATGGCTCCAGTATGCTCTTGACAAGTTTTCATCATTTGAAAAGTTTAGCAGTATGGTTCAACTCCCCTTTCAACAATTTTCCTATTTTTAATAATTCTTTGTTCTCTCTCCTTCAAAAATTCTTCCTCTCATGGGTCCCTCTTCTATTTCTTAGTGATCGATGGCAGGCACACAAAGAAACAATGCACCAAAAGAGGAATATTTTAAATGATCAGATCATAAACACTTACATGAAGAACTGTGAACCGTTTGTATCCTTTCCTCTGTTGGCCATTGACAAAAGAAATTCTTTGTTGTGTTTAACAGCAAAACTCTCATCTATAGAGAAGCAAAGTTTTCAATTACAACATTACAGGCATAAACTCTCCCAAAAAAGTAATCTTGACTTTTCTTCATATCTTGTGTTCATATCATGTGCTCCTTAGTGCCAGACAAAATTTAGATAAAAGTCAGGTTAAAGAAGAAAGAATAGATACTAACCAAGTCTCTCTCCCATCTTCTCAGGTTAAAATAGTTCTAATTTTCAAACCCTTGCTATAAAATCCAAATACTCTATTAAACTCCTTTCTTTCTATTTACATGTGATTTTTGTTTTTTGGAAAAGATAATATAACTTTCTTTGCTTATTTAAATAAAAAATGAAATTCTCCTAAAAAGCAAGAGAAATAATTCAGATAAGATTCTTTTATATTTCATTTGTTTCATTTTCAAGCACAAAAGGGCACATATTATTCTGAGCACAGAGAGGCACTCATTAACTTAATTTCTGCCAAGCATCACTTATTGCAAAGAGAGCAGCCTGTCTCCCAATCTTCGATTAGAATGAGAATAAAGCAAGTAGAATGTGAAACAAAATTTCAGTGAATCCAAAAAGTGAAAGATGGGAAATATGAATTTCCACAATCACATATTTATAGTCTTTCAAATGATCTTCATATCAATAAAAAATTCCAGAGAGAAGTTAAATTTGGGGAAAACATAATAGCCAAATTTTAGAATAACAAAGAGAGTTTTAAAAAATTTTTGTAGAAAAATGGACCCACTAAACATGTAGATATTGTTAATAGGAAATACTGCTGAATCTCCTTTAATAAAGATTAAGAGCATTCAATATCCATTTATGATAAAAACTTTCAACAAAGTGGGTATAGAGGGAACACACCTCAATATAAAAAAAAGCCACATGTGACAAACTCACAGCTAACATCATGCTTAATGGTAAAAAGCTGAAAGCATTTCCTCTAAGATCGGGACAAGACTTAGATGTTTGGTCTTGCCATTTTTATTCAACACAGTATTGGGAGTCCTAGCCACAGAAATTAGACAAGAAATAAAAGGCATCCAAATTGGAAAGAAAGAAGTAAAACTCTGCAGATGGCATGATCTAAATATAGAAAACCCTAAAGACACCACAAAAAATATTATCAGAACTAATGAATGAATTCTGTAAAGTTGCAGGACACAAAAATTAACATACAGAAATCTGCTGTGTACTTATATACTAATAACAAATTATCAGAAAGAGAAATTAAAAAAAGAATCTCATTTACAACTGCATCAAAAGCATAAAATAGGAATAAATTTAACCAAGGAGGTGAAAAAACTGTGAATAAATTTAACCAAGGAGGTGAAGACAACACAAATAAATGGAAAAATATACCATGCTCATGGATTGGAAGAATTAATATTGTTAAAATGTCCATACTATCCAAAGCAACCTATAGGTTCAATGCAATCCCTATCAAAATACCAATGGCATTTCTCACAGAACTAGAAAAAATAATCCCCAAATGTGTATGAAGCCACAAATGACCCCAAACAGCCAATGCAACCTTGAAGAAGAACAAGGCTGGAGGTATCACGCTCCTTGATTTCATAGTAATAAAAATAGTACCGAACTGGCAAACACAAATATCAATGGAACAGAAAAGAGTCCAGAAATAAACCCATGCTTATCTTGTCAAGTGATCAATGACAAAGAAGTTTAAGAATATACAATGGGGGAAAAGATAGTCTCTTCGATAATGATGATGGGAAAATTGAACAAGAAAATTAACCTTCAGATTAGTTGAAGATAGATGAATATTTGTATACTGTTCAATGAATATTCTTATTTAAAAAAATCAAAATAGAAAACATTAAAAACACAATTTAAAAGTAAACATTTTTACCTTCAAAAAATCCTCCATAAATAGATTCCCCTCCTCGTCCATTTCCTAAGAATGAAAAATATGGACTCTTAGAACTCCCAAAATAGTAATCTTTTTTAAGACGCTACCTAAACAAAATACTTTCCTGCTTGAATGACTTTGAATAATACTAAAAAGTTCACAGCAAATAAAGTCAATACTGACAAGAACCCAAATTACCTTCTTTCTCTTATATACAATAAATAGTATGAATAGGACAGTCTATTAAGTTATGTGAAAAAAAGAACGTTCAGATTCTAATGATGATTATGTAGGTTTTCAACAGAAATAACTTTTCAAAATTTCTTTAAAATGCAATTCCAATGTTTTATAATAAAGTAAAGGTAAAACTTATATAGCAGTTAAAAATTACTAGCTGTGACAATATCAGAGATGTAGTGATTGGTTACTAAAAGACAAATACATTATTATTTTTTTTTCCAGAAACAAATTTCTAAAATTAATTCATGCATCAAAGATGAATTTATTTCCTATGCTTTCTTTTTATATGTTTCTATGAGTATTTCTAATTGATGAAAAACTAAGTGAGGTGAGAAAAAAACTGAACTAGTATTTCTAAGACTTGTCCTACTTCTAATACTTGTCTAACTTTGAGATCTATGATATTTAACAAAGAATGTATGATTTTCTTCTGTGGGAGACTCTTACCTTCACTGAAGTCACCACCTTGAACCATAAAATCTTTGACAACTCTGTGAAACAGACAACTCTTATAATGTAATGGCTTCTGAGTTGATTTCCCTGTCCCCTTTTCCCCTATAAAGAAGAAAAATTAGTAGGTCATACAGTAGAAAGGAAATAAAAGAATAATATTAAAGTAAAATTAACAATGAAACTTTTCACCCTGTAAAATATACCTCTTCAACTATACACTCCTTTAAACTATAGGATTTTCACTCTCCTTTGGATTTTTAAAAAATTCATTTAAAAATCATTCATGTTTTTCTAGAGTGTAGAAATGTAGAAATCAATCTCAGATAAAATCTCATTATTATTTCTAAGAATACTTTCATGTCCTAATCAATGTTGCTTAATCTACACGATAAAAGTAATATATATAAAGAAATCTAAAATATGTTAAAAAATTAAAGTAAGTCATAGTCAATTAGGGCAATTGAAAATGTCAACAAACCTGTACAAAGACAACGAAAGTTCTCGCATGTTTTGGGGCACACATCAGAAAATAATTCAAAGACAACTCTTCCAGCTGAAACAAAAAGGGTAGTTGGTTTAAACTTCTTTATTAATTTAAAATATTAAATGCTCATTTATAAATGTTACAAAGAAACATTAATTTTCTTACCTGGTTGATTATTAATGGCAATGTCAAAAAAACATCGAGGACGCTGAACCTTTATTCCCATGGCTCCAATACTTCAATCTATGAATAAAATAGTTTCAAGCATACAAAAGATTCCATAAATTTCTGGAAAAATATTCTGTGGAGCATAAACTAGAAGTGTAGTTGGAATTTATTTTGATATTTACTTCCATGGCATAAATCACATGGATTATTCTTTTCTTTTAGGGATCAGTTTGCATTTTGTGAGGCAATTAGAAAAGACACAAAGCTTTAGCCATTACATAATAAAATTTCTTTTTAACAACTGAATATAGAGTGCCACTCCAAACAGAAAACTGTATTAAGTCTGTATGATTAGTAAACTCAACAAATTACCTTTAAACAGAGAAAAATTAAGGACAAATTAATCCAATCTTTTCGTTCCTAGAAAACAAAAATGAGTTTTGATTAAAATGGTGGTTTTAAAAATAAAAACATTTAAATCCCTAAAACAAAAACAAAAATAAATCATTGAGGAAGAGAGTAGGATATTTTAACAATAATATATGGCAGATTTACATTTTGAGTAAAAGCATATTAAGTTTTACAAGCTATTTTCTGATCATGAGCAATAGCTTTTACTGATATGCTAGTGTAGAGCCAAAAAAATAAATAAGTAAGCTCCCGTGTGTAACAGTTTTACCTACATAGCAGATAGCTAATATTTAACAGACATTCTTTTGATAAAGCATTTATTTTGAGGACTTGGATGGGGAATGACAGAGTAATGTGAAGAGCAGAAGAAACAAAGGCACTTAGCATCCACAACCATGAACTATAAAAACAACAGGTACATCCACTCAAAATAGAAACTAAATGAAATGTATATGTTTTCCTGAAAATTATCATATCTAAGTTGGTAGCTCATCAAGTAGTGTATGGTATCTTAGGTCCAGTGAGGCTCTGAAAGATTTATATCCTCCAACCTCTTTATCAATTTTTTCTCTTTATCAATTTTTCTCTTTATCAATTTTTAACTGACATCTTTAATGAGAAAATTGTCCAGTCAGAGTAGTAGGAAATAATAGAAAGATACAGTGTGAACTTTATCCAGTTTCCCCCGAAGGTAACATTTTACAAAACTGTAGTATAATAATAGCACAACCACAGGATAAAAACATAAAAATGCTTATCCTACCAGTTTCCCTGGTTGTACTTGTTTATGTGTATTTATTTAGTTCTTCAAAATTTTATCAGTGTATTGGTTCGTATCTCTACCAACCTTTATTGATTTTATACACCCCACAAAACACAAGTCAGAATACTCAATAATAAAAGCAAAAAAGACTTTGCCCAAATTACCAACAATTTGAAAAATACAAATTACATGTATTCATTCACTTACTTAATGTTGATACATGAATTAGGGAATTAAATTACATAATAAATTATGTTGCATTCAAATTGAGCCCACTATGAAAAAATATCCTTTTCAGTAAAGCAAAAAATCCAAAACCAAAATCAAAACCAAAAATTGAGCCCAAGTGCTGGTATATACACTTTTGGCATTGTTACGTGGAAACAGGAAGAAAATATCATATTCTCATAACTTACTTTATATTTTATTTCTAAGATATAATTTATACTAAGATTTGTTTCACATGAAACAAAGCAAAAAAGATATTCTTTTAATCCTTCAGTAGATGATGGACATAGACTTTCAGAAAATAAAACAAAACAAAAACTTAGGAATTTTAATATCTTGCCAAATTTATTGCATTTTTACTTGTATAAAATTTCAATTTCTGCACATCTGAAATTAAGAATACACTGAATTCATGTATCTAAAAAAACTATCCTATCTTAAAGAAAAATATTAAATTACTATTTAGTACCTGATTATATTCTATCTTCTAAATAATTTTTGCAAGGCCTTTTAAAATTCTCTACTTTTGAGGTAGAGGAAGTTTCAGAGGAAGTTTAATAATTTAATTTCTTCCAAAAAAACTTCTACAGCTTTTTCTTTAATCATAATATCCCAGGTGGAGACTTCTATCTTGCAAAATAAGTATAGTATAGTTAGTACTGCCTAAAATACAACAAATTGTTTAAGATTACAGTTAATTTCCTTCATACTGTATTGTTGAAAATAAACCCCAGCTATGAAAACGAGGCAAAAGTTATAAAAGCTCAGAAAATAATCCTTCATTACCCATAACCTTTTAGATACTATGATCTCTGATGATTTTCAAAGTTTCTCAATTCCTATAGTTTTGAGCCTTTATTTAAATTGCAATAAGTACCACCACTAATTTATGGTTTTAGGAGAGCTACTAGGATACTGGTTTATCTTTTTTGATCTGAGTGTTGCTTATATAAGTGAGTTCACTTTGGGAAAATATTGAGCTATACTTAGAATCTGCATTCTTTTCAGTATATGTTATATTTCAATGAAAAGTTTATTCATTAAAAATAAGATATCTAAAACAATACTCTTATTTCTCTATCCCGATTCTCTCAAAACTTAGTAAATGTTTCACTGTCCAAAAGAGTTGCTAAACCTGAAAACTTAGAATCATCTTTGGTTCCATTATCCTTCACAACCCAGTATCTAAATCATTAGGAAGTCAGTTTGACACTAGCTTCAACACTTAGCTCAATGTTCATACTACCTTTTACCATTATTATTTTTTATCTAGACTACTATAATAATCTAACCGGTTTCCCTGCTTTTACTTAGTTCTGTACTGTCTACTCACCACAGAATAACCAGAATAGAGTGATTCTTTAAAAGTACAAACCCTATCATTCCTCTCCCTAAAATTTTTTGTCTTACTATCATATTTAATCAAAATGTCGTACCATGGATTTTAAGATCCTAAGCTGGTACTGTTCAATAAAATGAACCACATAATGTAGTTTAAAATTTTTAGTGGCCACATTTTAAGAAGTAAAAATTAATAGGTTTATTTAAGTAATATTTTACATAATTCAGTATGTCCAAAATATTGTTTTGACATATATCAACATAAACATTATTGAGATATATCCATTCTTTTTGGGTACTAAGTCTTAGAATCCAGTGTCTGTTAATTCAGACTAGCCACATTTCAAGAGCTTTATAACCACATGTGGCTTGTGACTACTGTATGGGACAGCACAGCTCTAAATATTTTAGTTCTGTTGACTGCTACAACTTCATCTAACATTCTCCTCAACTTGCTTTAGCCTTATTGGTATTCTTGCTGTTCTTCAAACATTCCAAGGCCTGTTCCCTTAACCAGTCTTTCACATTTGCTCTTTCCTCTGTGTGGAATGCTCTTACTCCAGATCTTTAAACTTGGTTCATTCTGTCACTTATTAAGTCATTGCTCAAGTATCACCTCTTCATGGAAACCAACCCTGACTAGTATATTAAAAGGAGCAGCCCCTGTAATCCAATACTTTATATCCTCTTACTCTGTTTTATTTTCTTCCCTGAATATATTTTATATGTGCAGAAGGTACCAGGAGTAGAGATGGAAGACAATGGGGTCTTTAACTATAAGGTTTGACTTTTTGCAATGAGATTATATCCACGTATTTGTTTCCCAATTTAAATTAATAAAATTTAAAGATATATCTGCATAGTAAAATAAAATAGTAAAAATAGATGAAAATATTAAGACCCTACCTCTAAGAGTCATAAGTGGTTTTTATTTTAGTTTTTCATTTCCCATGTTTTCTACAACAAATAAAGACCTGTAAAAAAAACTCTTTGAAAGAGCTCTCAAGTCTTAAAAAATGTATTTTTTTAAGTGTCTTACTTTCATGATTACTACAGCTTTTAAAATTTAAGTTTAGAAGATCTTGGAAAATGACTTTTCTTTTCACAAAACCCTATCCCTTCCCAATGGAAACTACAAAAAATACATGTGAATATTTACCTAAACTCTGATGTTAAATAACTTTTTCAGGTTCACTAATAATGAAATAAATAATGGAGATAAACAGATTTGATTTCGTGAAAAGACTTATATCTATTTATCAATGGAAAATTAGAAAGTAAAAAATTGGGGAGTATCTTTTCAACAAACATAATGTGTTAATTTTCTTTCCATAGAACAGTACGTAGATATGGGGGCACTAGGACAATACTGTACTGACTAGGATTGTATACTCTTGGCAGAAAATTAAGCACGTTGGTCCTGACTTTTAAATACCAGTCCATATGACAACCAAAACCTCTCACTGTCCCTCTGCTCCAATATTTGAGAACCACTACTATAAGGTCCATGTACCAAACAATTAAAAGCACAAGGAAACATAAACACACAATTCACAAAAAAGTGAAATTAAAAATATAAACAGCATGAACAGTCTTGTAAACAATTTGGCATTATAGATCAGGACTGTGAATATATTCATATTCATTCTATCCTTTAACACTTCGGTAATTCAACCTCTTGGAATGTCTTGAAAGGCAACCATTTTAAGTGAAATATTCATTTTTTTAAAATAATAGTGATTAATTAGAAACAACCTAAGTGTCCAACACAACAGTTAAATAAATTAGAAAATGTTCATATGATGGACTATTACACTCCTATAAAAAGACTTTTTAGAAATGGAAACAATGTTTCACAATGTTAAAAAAAGAAACATCAATATTATATAGTTAAAAGTAGACAATAGACCCTTTTAAACTATTAAATATAAAAAATTCACATATACTGTCACTATAGTACTTTTTATAATAGTAAAATAAAAAACCAGATGTACAGTAAAAGAAATTGGTTAAATAAGTGACATCTTCAAAAAATGGATGATATTCATCTAAGCTGTTAGAAATCATATTCATATGTGTTAAAATTACAATTATATTTTTCACCTATGGAACTGACAAAAAAAATATCCACCTCATATATTGCTGCTGCTAGTAAAGGAGTAAACTGATAGTCCTTTGAAATGTGACAATATATAATATTGTAAAATGCATCAAATACCTTTTGACTCAGTAACCCCACTTCTGGGAATTTACTTTATATATATCCTACACATTTATAAAATAAGGTTATTCAAAGCACCATCATTTGTAGTAACTAAAAGGCTGTAGACCTAAATGTCTACATAGGAGAGAAACGTTGCATAAATCATATTAGATCTGTATAATGTACATGGCTTTAAAAAATGAGGAAGCTGTTTATGTACTGCTATCTCCAAAACATTTTAAGTTTAAAAACAGAAAGCAAGGTATAGAAATGTGTATAGACCACTTTCTTTGTATATTTTTTTAAGAAGTAAATATATATATATGTATATATATAATCTCTGTGCATGTGTGTGTTTGCTTGTCTAATGAAGAGGAATCTAGTAGGAGAGAAAATGGACAGCTGGTAAAAATAGGTAATATTTTTTTACTCTATAATCTTCTATACTTTTTAAATTCTATACCACATATTATTAAAAGTTATAGAAATAAAACTGAAAAAATTACAAAGGCTACTCATGAATCAGAATATTCATAATATAGGTGAAAAAAAGCTAATTAGTAAACAGTATTGTCTGTAAAATCTCAATTTTACATATACTAGATGTATATTGAAAGACAGAAAACCAAAACACTATGTTGAATAGATATCTGCACTACCATTTTCAGCGCAGCATTATTTACAATAGCCAAGACATGGAGACAACCTAAGTGTCCATCAAGAGATGAATGGTTAAATGTGACTTATATAATGAAATACTAATTAGCCATAAAAAGGGAATCCTGCCATTTGCGACAACATGAATGGACCCTGGGACATTAAGCTAAATGAAATAGGTGAGACAAATACTGTATGATCTCACTTAAATATGGTATCTTTAAAAAAGTAAATAAAAAATATATGCATACAATGAAATATTCAGCCATAAAAAGGAAGGAAATTTTACCACTTGTAACAACATAGATGGATATCAGGGGCATTCTGCTAAATGAAATAAGTCAGACATAAAAAGACAGTATGATCTCACATGTAGAATCTTAAACAAAACAAAACAAAACAAAACAAAAACAAACTCAAAGTCCTGGGATGTAATAATATACTACACGGTGACTATAGTTAATAACATTGTATTGTATATTTGAAAGTTGCTAAGATAGATCTTAAAAGTTCTCATCTCCCCCCAAAAAAATTCTTTGTGAGGGGATGGATGTTAACTAGCCTTACTATGGCGATCATTTTGCAAAAATATGTGTCAAGTCATGTATACTTGAAATTAATGTTATGTCAATTACATATTTTAAAAAAAGGGAGGGGGCAAAAAGACATAGAATTTATACCAATATATTAACACTGATTATACTTGGGCCATGGGTTTAAGGGTAATTTTTATGTATTTCTATTTTCAAAATGTTGTTCAACAAACAGGTACTAATTTTATAATCTGGAAAAAATACTTTTAAAGAAATACTAATAAACAGATAATTTTCTGCCTATCAAAACAGCAAAGATCTTTTAAAAGAATAAATCCCAACACGTATGCACTCCTCTGGAAACAGTATGTGAAACTCTTTAGTATTTACACCTTAAATGGTTTGTACCTTAAACCAGTAAAATTCAACTACTAGGAATTTACTATAAAGAGCTAAATTTAGAAAGCTTTCATGTATAAAGGTGGCTATATTAGTGCTCCTTTTAGTAACACATAATCAGAAGCAACCTATCCAATATCATGAAAAATGGTTAAATTACAGTATCTAGTTGAATATCATAGTTTTAAAAAAGATTAATAATTTAGAAAGTGCTCATAATTTGTTAAAAATAACCAAGTCATAAAATGGTAGATGCAAAATCATTATAATCACAGACTAGACCTAATACTCAAATTCAAAGACTTACAGAAAGGAAAATAAAAAGATTGTAAGGGAATAATCAGTACTGTGTTTCGTTCTATGACTGGAGGAGGTTTTTGCCGCACTGTACTTTTCTACTTTAATAAACATAACTCCCATTATAAAGAAAAAAATTAATAAAAGAAAATGTTTCCAAGATTATAATGTACATGTCTGTAAGTGGTTATATTTAGATACCACATAATGATACTTATAGGAATAGATTAAGATTAGTTATCCTGAAATGACAAATATGTCTTAATTCAAGAAAGGTAGCAATTTATCATTAAAAGCACTACAAAAATCTCTTGAGCACATAAATGCTCTAATATTAATAGCTGATGAAAAATCATAGTAACACAAAAGATGGCTCCACATGTTACTGAAAACAGATTTCATCTATTCAGAATAGGACATAGTGTTTCTGCTATGATTTCCTGGTATTGATAAAATAATATCTACAATCAAACACAAGGCAAACATCTGATCAATTTTTCAAGAAAAAATAAAGAAAAAACAATGTTGAGAGATACCAAAAATATAATTCAGGTAAAAATCAAAGTCTATGCAGTTTTCAGTAAAAACAGTTCTTGTATTTCCCAAGGACAGTACATAATGAAAACTTCCAAAGCAGTAGTCTATATAGGTAATCTGTCTGCTGCAAATCTGTTTAATCTGAATGAGCTGCAGTTATTTCTATAAGATCCAAATGTAAATTTTTCTTAAAAAAAAAATCACCATATCTTGCAACATAAAGTATATATGTTCCAATTTGACCTAGTTTCCACTATTATTGGCTGTTATCATTTAATATCAACTTGACTTCCTGTACTCACCTCACCTGCCCTACACCTTCAGAAATTTGATTATGTAATAATACTTAATTTCATCTACTTTATTCATAGTGCAAATACTTTAAAATAAAGCTAGTAAGCTCAGTGAAAAGTTAGATCACACAAAAATGCACAAAATCCTGGCACAGCTATAACTTCTAATATTTTAAGGTATAGTCCTACTTTTTTCTAAGCAGACAGAATCACGATGTTGTTTTAAATGTTTATCAACATTTATTTCTGTGTGTCAATAATAGATATTATAAAACTTTAAAACATTAAATGCTAAGATATATAAACTTCTGCAACAAATATATTCTGTAAAAAATATCAGCAAGGTAACAAATTCATATGTAAGAAGTTTAATCTTGTAGGTTCATAGGCAAAATAATTTGGTTCATATGTAAAGTAATTTCCATATTAACCCTAAAGTAACTTGAAGGATGGGAGGACAAGGATACAGGCAACTAATTATTAAGATACATGATAAAGGACAAGGTATTCATAATTAGGCAAGAAATAACGCACTGACTTTATTAAATTCAAAGAATTATATGGAAGCTTCACATAGTATAAGGGAGTCAGCATAGTACTGAACGTTGAAAAAGTAGATAATAAAACCTTTTAAACTATTAAGATGATTAGCAGGTCTTTACCCTTTCTGATTCCACTGTGTCCTTAAAGACTTGACATAGCCAGAGTATACTCTGGGAGCTTTGCCGATTCCTTGAAGCTTAAATGATACTCCTTTGTTGAATCTTACTTTCTTTATCAGTAACTGGTCTGTAAACTCCTTGAACTCAGAATGTTTGTCTCTTCAAAAACAACCAGTGCCTGGTCCAGGCCTACATTATCAAATAGAATGCTAGTTAATCAAAGTCTGAGCAGAACTATACTCTGCTATTAAAACTCAGTGCCTTTCCTCCTCTAAGTACTGCTTCTCACATGGGGTGTTGCTAATATATATCCATTGTCAGTAAATTCTCCCAGAGCCTACCAGTAACCATCCTCTCAAATAATTTCACAGAAATAGAGCCTATTTCCTAGATCTGCCTATTGAGGTTCTATTACTGTTTCTTCTCTTTCTTTTTAAAAACAGAATCTACTATTAAGAGGGATAATATTCAGTTCATGACCAAGAAACAAAGATGTGAAGTTCCCATATGCTTAAGTTTAATAAAACAAGTGACAATTCTCATACAAGATTTCCATCTCTAATACAATCATATTAAGCTAAACTAGTTAAAACTATAGATCTTGAAGATTGCTTTTAAAGAAAGCTATCTAACATTCACAGCAGCCTCTTTACTCTATCCCAATGTAGTTCACAGAGAACAAATGAGAAATGAAAATGGACTGCTTCAAAAATAATTACATACATTTATGAATGCCAGATTGCTAATGAATTAAGTATAAATAAACTAATGTTCTAAGGAGTCAGGAAAGGCAACTACATTCTTCCATATAGTGCCCCTTCCCTCTCTGCTGGGTATTTACAATCCACTGCTGGTAGAAACATGATAAATATTGTTTAAAAAACTTAAAAAGAGAAATGCTGTAATGTTGCTAAGTTCAGTGTTAGATAAGAAAATTATATGCTTTTACACTTATGATCTAAGAGATGTAAAAATATAGTACAACCGTGTTAGTACTAAACTAAAAAAGCATATAGTAACTGGGACATCTCTGCTAATATCCTTATTATTGTAATTGTAATCACCCAAGTTCTTATAATGATATATTTATTCCACTGTCTTCACGCCAGCAACGTTATTCCATCCAGCAACGTTATTCAATCCAGCAATTTCTACACAAAATCCCACGGACTTCCAAAATCTGAAGGAACTTTAGAGATAATCTAATTCAATCTTCTGATTTTACAGTTTGAAAACAAGAGGACAAGACAGTTGAAGTGACTGGTTTAAGGCCACAAGGGAAAAAAAGCAAGAGTTTCCTTATTAAGTACTCTGTAGCCTCACTGTAGAAACTAACATATTTACAAATATTCTAGGTAATGGTCTAATTTTTTTGACCATTACATGACCAAAATGTGATTTAATTATAAATAAACCCTAAGATAAGTTTTACATAATTAACAATACCTTAATATATAAACAAACAGGCTCATTTATTTTAAAAATATCAATGAGTTAAGGAATCATGTTTTATAAGTAAATATAAAAAAAATCGATATTTATATTAATAAGTAAATATGGTGCAATTAAATTTCAGGATGAGGATGGTGATTATTTTAAGCCACCACTAAAAGTGCAAAAGGTTTCCTGTCTGATACTGAAAGTACAAAGTCCCAGTCACAATCACCTTTGAGTATAATACTCCTTGTAGCAAATTTCAAGATGCAAGATTTGCCCTACAGAAATAAAATACACTAAATTCTTATGGAGACCATACATGAATTCAACAAGGGCAAAACCTCTGATACTTAAACCAAATGAAAACTGAAGGGTGGTGCTAATATTAAAGCCAAAAAAAAGTGCAATACCACATGTGGCATAGAAATTCGAAACAAATTCTTCAAATCATTTGAATTATCTATGGATTCCCAAGTAAGACACCTTAGTAAATTATACTAAAAATAGATAATACATTATAATGCTGTTAAATGTCCTATTAGTAGTACAAGAAAAAAAATCAATCAACATGTATTTCTTAAAAGACAAATATTGAAAGAATTGCAGATGGTGTCCTGATAAAAAAACTGGTTCATCCTATTATGAATGGCTACCAATTTTCCTTTGCATAAAGAATGAATACTGCCTGACAGAAAATCTAATTTAAAATACGCAAAAGGACAAAGACCTTACTTAGAGGCCACCAATATTGCAAGACCACCATAAGGTGCACCAAAAACTAAAGACCTTTAATAAGTCACAATAAATGTAATGTATGCTTGTCTCTTCACTCATAGAACCGCTGTATTCTTACTGGAAGTCAATTTTACACAGAATTTCAATAAACTTGAATATTTATTTTTGAAACCCATGGCTGATGATAGTCTGAAAACAAAATGTCATTTTATAGGTGAAAAAACTGAGGTTCAGAAAGATGGTTGAGCCAGAAACAAATAAAAATTTTTTAATCTAGGTAATTGCAAACTTGTACATGGCAGCAGGGGAAGGTGACCCTGCCAACAGCTTGCAATGACGAAAAAACCATAAAAAGCAAATACCATTTTAAAAAAAAGGCACAGAATCCTACTACAAGATAAGACCCATTAGGTTCCCTGAGCACCAATAATCTTAAATCATAAAAAAACATTAAACAATGTAAAATGAACACTAAGAAGTACATAATTTTTTATAAAAATAATCCCATCTCGAATAAAAGGTGGGGATGCTAAAACAGGTAAAATTTCCAGTACATAACAAATTAGGTATCTGTGCTTTTCTAGATTTTTTGATACAATTTCAAACCTGTAAATTTCTGGCCATTCTTTGCCAGATGGGACTACATACAGACACACACATATTTTTCCCCTAAATAGTTTTAGCTACTGAAAGTTAACGTACCTCCAAATTTCCAAAACATTTAATTGTTCCCTGGACGTACTTGTGATCACTATTGCAAAAACTTGGTTCTGCATAGAAAATACTGTTGTGAGAAGAAATTAAAATCAATGCACAAAATGGTGCTTTTATAACATTTCCAAAACGATTGGGAGTTCTTTATTCTCGCAGACCTTGATTAAGCTCCTTAAAAGACTAAAGATGAACCAAATTCGCACACTTCTCCCCAAGGCATAGGGAGCTCCAAAGCCATTGCTTTCCTCCTAAAGTAAGTATCTCCTCCTAAAAGGCCTGCGCTGCTCACAGTTCCCCGGAAACGTGGGAGAACTTGGAGATAGCTCTGGGATGAGAGAAAGTGTAGATTTGAGTTTAAGGAGAACGCCTAACTAGGTGGCCTGTGCCACTTAACTGTGCACGACAGACGCTGTCTGAGGAAAAGGTCGCAATAGGAGGAAAGCCTGTCTTCAGCCTAATCTTAAACCCTGTGATCCAGGCTCCTCACTGGCCACTCTCCAACCCGAACCTGACAGGACGTCGGGTTACGCCTCCCCCTTCCCCACCAATCCTCCCACCTTTTTCACATTGGTGTTTAGTCTTACAATTTTGAAGCATCAAAAATCTCCCTGGCTCCCTAGAGTTCAGGCCGCCGTCGCTGCCGCCATATTACAGCTTGTGCGGCAAAATGCGTCAGGGAGGGAGGCGTGCGCCCAAACTGAGAGGGCGGGGACTGGCAGAAGGAGGACCGTTTCCCAGGCCCGGGAGGCCCGGCGGAAGCCTTCTCCAGCTGCAACAGCTGCAAATCCAGCGCCACGGTCGTTGGGGGACCCCTCTGGAACCAGGCAGCCCCGATATCGCGAGGGGAAGACGGTTAACTCCGCAGGGCCTATCCTGCTGTCTCCGCCCCTCTTCTCCCGCCCTTCCCGCTCTCGTACTCCAGGACTGCTGCGAAGGTCGCCACCGAAACTACACAGGTTACCTACCCGCACCAGTACAGTCTCTTCTGCCCAGGGTCCGGTCCTTTAAAGCGCTTCAAATGTACCGCCGCCAGAGAAGGCGCTAAAGCCTACTAACCGCCTCCCTCCCCCACAACCCAGTCCCGGCGTGGAGGGAAAATGTCGCGCAGGAAATACGTCACAGGTTGGTTGGCCGTATCTCCTGGGGTTCCCTTGATTGCGTCTCTTTGGCCCGCCCTGGAGATTTAGGTTTTTGGTTCCTGTTAAACGCCTACTTTATAGATAGCTAAATGCTTTATGTGTGAGTTGATTGGAAACGTTTGTAACCGTCAGAATGCTACGTCTGTGAAATCAAGTGCTTCATTTCATAAACATTGATCGTCTGCCAGAGTATTGGGAAGGAAGGCCTACATTCAAGGAGTTTCTAGTTCAACTTCCAATTAACGCTGTGGCACAAGTTCCTAAAAACCAACGAATAAAGTATTTTTGAGGAAAGATAATTACAAAGGTTATTGAGATCGTTGTTGTTTTTTATAGTCTCACAGCAGCCCATGATATATAGGTTATTATCATTGTTAAAGATAATATTAAAGAAATTGAGGCTCAAGGAGGGTAAGTGCTTCCCTCCTAAACTCACTGTTTTTAGATATGGAAGCAAGTCCATGACGTTAAATCCAGTGCTCTCTAGGGAAAATAGGACATACAGTGTTAGAATAAGAGTCCCAAGATTATGTTAAAAATAAATGCTGATTGCTCTTTGGTAGGAGGGGGAGGTGGCGGCAATCCTTATGGGAATGTGGATCCTTTTAAGGGAACTAGCTAAGAGAACTTAGATTATAGTAGAGTGTAAAAATACGTTATGATCATTTAAGTTTTTCAGTCATTTACGTTAGATGAAATAACAGGCGTGAGCTATATGTAAGGGTCTTGACCAATTTTACATAGCTATTGCAGGGGAACAAAAGCATACTCATCTTTGGAAAGTTCAGTGGTTGTACCATTTACACTTTGCAGTGAAGAGGGCAATTCTGCAAGACCTAAAAAAATCTGGTATATACTGAGCACTATATCGAGATTTTTTTGAGCGTTGCTTTGATTTTTGTTCATTCATCTATCAGAATATATTTTTATTTATGACATATGGATAAAATTCTTAGACTTACACTTGTAGAGGTAATGTTTAAGTGACATTGCTCTTACGTACGTGTATCCTTCCTCTTTCTGACCCATTCAGTCAGAGATATTTTTGAGATTATATTACTGATCATACCATAATTAACATCTTGAGGTACACATTACTAATCTTGTTCTATGATATAACATTTCTAAGAGTAATACTTACTAATATTTTATTATTAAATAATTCTTTGGTCACTTCATTTGATATGAAGTGACCAAAGAATTATTTAATAATAAAATATTAGTAAGTATTGTAGGGGCTAAAAAAAATCAATACTTTTCTCCCCACCTTCTAAATTCTTCAAGCTGGGTTAATAATCAGATTAACAGAGACAAATTAATTGGAGAAAAGCAAATTTTTAATACATGCACATGGTGAATTCACACAGGCATGAAAATTCCAGGAAAGCACATTTAAAAGAGACTATATGATCAGTTGCTATACTTGTTATATTTAAACAAATAATTAGGCCAAATTCATTGAAACTAGACTTATGCAGTAAATAACTTAGTCTTAATTTGACTCTTTGAGAAAAATGAAGGTGATTTTAGAGAGGAAAATTAGGTTTCAATAGAAATTATAATACACAGTTGTAGATATTAGATTCTAGTTCAGTTGTCTTTAAAGTTTTATTTTTCACCTGTAAACTGGACTTGATCCTGAATTTTTCTTGTTTTCTTAAATATTTGACAACTTCTTTTTTCTGAGCCTTGCAGTTATGAACTATAGCTAGATGACATGCTACAGACTTCAGAGAAATCACCACAATGGCTCATTCTTAAACAGTCTCAGTGACTGAAGAAGTGTAGCCCTGAACAGAGTTTACCTGAGCATCTGATGGTATCATCGGAGACATTTAAACTACAGACTTGGAGAAGTTATCAGATTGTCACTGCCTGTTCACATTTTCAACCAACCAAAAGGGAACCAAAGTTTCACCACCCTGAAGCTGCCTTTTTGGAATATTTATTTTTACCTGGTTATTAAGAAATAGAAGATTCAGAAAGAACCTTTGACCCTCCCCACTTTCCTGCCCAGGAGATTCAGATAGAAAAACATGCTTTGTGAAAGAAATGATAGGATGGTCCCCTTAGACTGAATAGCCTAATTTAAATTAAGTATGGTAAATAGGGCTTCAGGCAAGGGCCTGTTAGCCAGATACTCCTTGTGTCCTATTATTTCTGAGTTGCCTAGCAAGAATTTGACTGCCATGTGTATTCTGCTCTTCCTCAACTACCTGTAAATTGCCCAATCTCACTATTGAAATCTAAGACTCCTGTTCCCCTCATTTTCTCTTTTGTCTAAAATGTCGTTTAACTCAATGTTGCCTCACTCTCTTTGGAATTTTCATGCTTATGTGAATTCCCCATGCACACGTATTAAAATTTTATTTTCTCCTATTAATATGTCTTTGTTAATGTGATTATTTGTCCAGCTAGAAGAACTTAGAAGGTGGGAGGAAAAGTATTAATTTTTTTTAGCTCCCACAGTACTTATTAAATGTAGTGTATATTGCAAATGATCAGAGTTTAGGAGATTGTTGAAAGAAGTTTTGAAGTAGCATTACAAATATCACTTCCAGGACTGAGCCATGAAAAGTTTTCACTGCTCTTAGGAAGAATTGTTCATTTTCTTAAATTAAGTTTGTCACCTTTTCTTAATGTTAAAATATCCTTTTATGAGATGATGGTTATAGAATATGATAGTTGTTTTCTTTCTCTAGGTATCTTTACTTGGACCAATGAAAATCTGGTATGCTTTGTTGGGCCCCATATATGTTGAAATTTCACTGGTGTGTGAAATCCCAAACTGTACTAAATTTTCTTGACGTGGATTTATTTCAAGAAGGAAGCTGTTGCAAGTAAAAGAAAGTATTATCTCCAACAATACTGTAGTTTAATGAACAGTGGATTCATTTCTCTCTTACATAATAGATCTGAGGTGAGTGGGCTGCGTCACAGCACAGCTAAGCTTTATATAGTCATTGAGGAACTTGAGTTCCTTCCATCATGTTATTCCAACATACTCTAGAACCTTGACCTTGTGTGATTAGAGTGTGTTGCGTTGGGTTTTGCCTGGCATATCAGAAGAGCTAGTATCTTAAGGCCTAAATCAGGATGTAGCAAATGCCACTTTGGCTCTAATTCCATCAGTGAGAACACAGCCAAACTCAATTTCTGGGAAGTGTAATATTAGCATATGTCTAGAAGAGAAAAAGGTATTTTGGTGGAAATGAATGGTCTGGGCCACATACCCATTAAAAGATAGTTGTTTGCATAATTAGTTTTTGTGGCCATTCTACACTGACCAGACACAAGATTTGCTGTGATGTTGCTAGTTTTGGAATATGTTTAGACTCCAGCACTTTTTTTAAAAATTAAGTTTATTGGGGTAACATTGGTTAATATAATTATATAATTTTTAGAGATACATTGTAATTTCACATCTGTACACTCTATTGTGTGTTTACCATCCATAGTACAGTTCCCTTCGGCTCCTTTATATTTGATCCCCTTGCGCACTTCATCCTCCCACTACTTTCCTGTATTTGCCCCCATTTAACCATTACCTACCCCCTCTTCCCTCACCCCCTACCGTCTGGTAACCACTAGTGCATAGTCCATGAGTCTCTGTTTGTCCTGTACTTTTGGTGCTTTTAGGTTTATATCCCACATATAAGTGATATCATGCGATTTTCAACTTTTTCTGTCTCCATTATTTCACTTCGTATGATTATTTCAAAGTCCATCTATGTTGCAAATGGCAGTATTTCATCTCTTCTTATGGCTGAGTGATATTCCCTTGTACATATGTACCGTGGCTTCTTTAGCTAGTCATCTAACCATAGGACACTTCGGTTGTTTCCATGTCCTGGCCACTGTGAGTAATGCTGCTATGAACATCGACGTGCGGGTATCTTTATGAATGTGAGTTTAAAGTCTTTGGGGTAAATACCCAGTGGAGGGATGCTGCATCATATGGTAGATCAATTCTTAGTTTTTTGAGGAAATTCCATACTGTTTTCCATAGTAGCTGTACCAATTTGCAGTCCCACCAGCAGTGTATGAGGGTTCCTTTCCAATATTTGTTATTACTTGTCCTGTTGATTATAGCTATTCTATCAGGTGTGAGATGATATCTCATTGTAGTTTGAGTTTGCATTTCCTTAATTGCTAGCGATGTTGAGCATCTTTTCATATATTTGTTGGCCATTTGTATGTCCTCTAGGGAGAAGTGTCTGTTCAGATCCTCTGCCCATTTTTTGATTGGATCATTTTTTTGTTGTTGTTATTAAGTAGTATGAGTCCAGAGTTGTTGTTGTTTTTTTTAATTCCTGACCCCCGCCCCCTGCAACTTCCACCCCTGATCCAGAGGGTTTTAAGGCCATAAAGGATTATGAAAGAAACCTAGTTCCCTGAATCTTTGTGTAGAGAAAAGTCCTCCACTGACCAGGGATATCCACATTGGAATATGATGTAATTGAGAAATCACATTTCTCCTTTCTTCCAACTCCTGGCAACCGCTATTCTATGCTCTGTTTCTATGAATTTGATTATTCTAGGTACCTTATATAAGCGGAATTATACAAATTTGTTTTTTGTGTTTCTGGCTTTTTTTTAACTTAGGATAGTGTTTCAAGGTTCATCTATGTTGTAGCAAGTGTCAGAATTTCCTTTTTAAGGCTGAATATAATTCTTTTGTATGTATATATGACATTTTCTTCATCTGTTGATGGATACTTAAGTTGCTTCCACCTTTTGGCAATTGTAAATAATGCTGCTATGAACATTGCTGTATAAATATCTGTTCAAGTTCCTGCTTTCAGTTTGTTTGAGTATATTCCCAGAGGTAGAATTGCTAAATTACATGATAATTTTGTGTTTACTTTTTTGAGGAGCCACCATACTGTTTTCCACTGTGGCTGTATGTACTATTTTACATTTTTATCAGCCATACACAAGGGTTCTTTGCTAACATGTTATTTTCTGAATTTTTGATAACCACCATCCTATTGGGTGTGAAGTAGTATCTCATTCTAATTTTAATTTTAATTTCCCTACTGGTTAGTGATGTTGAACATATTTTCCATCTGCTTATGGCCAGGAGAAATGTCTATTCAAGTTCTTGGCTCATTAAAAAAATATCTTTTTATTAGTGGAATTATGCTCATGGAATGGGGAGTATGGCATAGGAATGTAGTCAGTAGTATTACATTGGCTATGTGCAGAGTCAGATGGGTGATAGAGTAATCGGGAGGAATCATTTCATAAACTATATAAATGTCTAACCAATGTACTATATACTTGAAACTAATAATAAAATAAAATAAATATTTTTGTTATTGAGTTGTAGCAGTTCTTTATATATTTTGGATATTAATCCTTTAATGGATATATCATTTGCAAATATTTTCTCCTACCTTCTAGATAAAGGTTAAAGGTTAAGCTATCCAATAATAAAATTATTCCTGCTTCCTTACAGCAGCCAATGTAAAGAACAGCCCCTCTTAAACCTCCCCCAAATGACTTAACACAAGGCTGAATACTATAATAAATTCTTTCCTAACACCTTCTTAATTTAACACCCCCTGGAGTGTACTCTTTATCATCCTAACCAGTAAGTAATCTCAATTTTGTGTTGTCTTTAACTGAAGGGCAGTGACACAGGCCATGCTTAGTTTCATCCCTATAAGAGGAAATAAAATTCCACATGTCCTTTCCATGTTTACGGTTTCAAATTTCATTTTTCTAAACATTAATTTTTGTATATTATAAAAATGTCAGCCTTCCACAGACTGTGATAAAACGCCAGATAGTTGAGAAACAATGACCTAAAAACGACCTACAGCTTCAACAGTCAAAGTGTGCCACGCCAGCGTCCCTTTCAATGGGGAACTACAATGCCCAGAATTCCCCCCAAATGCGTAAGCGACCGTCCATTCCGCCCACTTCGCCGCGACGTCCTCTGGGGCATGTAGTGCGTGCCTTCCGCAATGCACGCTGCTTTCGCGGGGCACTTTTCCCGGTTTGGTGAAGAGTACCACCAAAGGGAAGGTGATGTCTCTTGAGGAAAGGCTGAAAACTCTGGGATATTGGGGAGGGGCGGGTGATGTAGCCTACGCTGTTGAGACTTTTGTTGGGGGTCAGGAATAGCTTTGAGTTTTGAGCCTTCGTTACTGGCCTTCGCTGGGGTCCTCCTGAAAAGTTGCAGGGCGTTGAGGGGACAACTTGGCCGCAAGTCAGGGCCGGGTAGCGGCGGCAGAATTTTTTTTTTTTTCTACCTAGCGCGTTTTCAGGCCCGGGATACGGGTTCGTTTGAGAAACCGAGGCCTTTCAGGTATTGGATTTTTACGGAGAGCGGAGGATCAGGGCCAGGCTGAGCCTACTCCTGACTGACCTGGGAGACCGTATTTACGTGTTCATCGCTACTGTGTACCCGGCGCGGAGGATGCCTGTCATTTGCAAAAGATGTTTCTGTTTCCCCTGCATTATACCTGTTCACAGCTGGTATCTGTCCCTCATTTATGGTCCCCAAACCTTTTCTTTGGTTAAATGTCTTCCCCAAGGTCAGCTGGGGCAGAGCTGGGGTACCTGACACTTTGGTATTCTAATCATTGAGTTGCTTCCATTTTAAATTGTGAGCAGACAGGAGAATCTTCAAGATAACTGCCTTGTGGAGGGTTTTCTGTGTATGTGTGCGAACCAGGTCTCCTTGGGTTAGGTTGCTGTTCTGATTGCCAATAGTCAGTACTAACTACCTCATCGATTTTTCCTGTGAGCTTGGCATAGCCATAGACAGGAGTTTAAGGCATACTTTTAGTGTTTGTTTCTTGATGTAATGAGGCTGTTCAAATTGAAAGAGTCGAAATAACTGTGTGGTTGACCTAGCCTCACTAGTACTAGAGTAGTTTTTCTATCTTTTTGAACCTATCTTTTCCTATCTGTAAAATGCAAACGATAGTATCAATCTGGCAGGTTAGTTCAGAGAATCAAATGGGATAATACATTTTTAAAGGCCTCGGCTAAAATGTTGTAGAAGTGTTGAATGATGTGATTTTAGTCCGAACTTTTTAAACCATTGTTTCTCAACTAGAAATATAAATATTTTTTAAGTACCAGCTATTTTTCATGATTATCTTTGATCCATGTATTGCTTCACCGTCTTGTTACATTACTTGATTTTATTATATTTTCTGATGGGACCTAATCTTGGCATTTATTGGTTAAAACCTATCTAAGGTCGGTAGTGACTAAATAATACGAGTTATTTTGGGATACCATTTTTATCATAGCTCTGAATTAATGGCTAGCTACTCTTTGTAGAAACTTTAAAGGTAATATATTTATCGCAAACACTCTTACTCTCTTATTTAAAAAGACTTCTGAATTTGGGATTGTTTTCCCTTTTATGGTGAAATTTGAAAACTATATAAATGTCAGATGTAACAAACATTTAAAATAATTATATTAAAAATGTAGTTGACATGCAATGTTACATTAGTGTTGACATTTATGAACCTTATGGAGTGATCACCATAATAAGTACCCATCTGTCATGGTACAAAGTTATTACTACATTATTGATTATATTACTTAACAGACATTTTTTAAGTGAAGTAAGTAGGAAGCCCCTTTTCCTGTTCATTTAGTTTTGGATGAGATCCTACTGTGTGGTTCAGACTAAGAACAATAGTTAATGCAGAAAAAAACTTGTTACTTTAATTTGAATGTTAGAATTAATTTGATATTAATAATAAAAGTATAACAGTGTTAAACTACTTCTTTTACAGAAGCTGCATAATGGAATGGGGTTTGGAGTCATCTTAATGGAAGCAAAAAACATGAAGGAAAACCAGTTATTTTTATACCAGCATATTGCACCTGGCCACTAGTTGCAAATGGTTTTCTTTACCCAAGAAAATTTGTGATGTAAATGAGGATACCTTTTTTCTAGACTCAGTATTTACAAATATGTTTCGCCTAAGAGCTATTTGTCCATTCTCTTGGAGAGTGTTTCATTTTCGACCCTTCAGTTGTGAACCATTAATTAGGCAAATGGATAAATGTACAGATGAAGAGGAAGTATTTGATCTTATTGAAAAAAACAAAGCCATACTTTCAGAAATGCAAGTGGGATATGCATTTAATATACTTTGGCAATTTCAAAAGCAGAAGACCAGCTTTTTTAAAAGTGTTGAATGTATCAGACACCATCCCCAATTTCTTACTCTTTATAATTTAACTACAAATAAAATGGAATTCATGAATGATGATAACCTGGTGAATGTGTTGTACATCACACAACAGTAAGTAATGTATTTTTAGATTTTATAGGAATGATTACAGTTTATATTTTAATTTTCTAAATAGCTTTAAAATGAAAAACAATGTTTTTTTCCCTGTAAATAATTTCACGAACATCTAATATTTTTAGATATTTAGAGGATATTCTTTGATTGTCTCCCATCCAAGTACTAACCAGGACCGACCCCGCTTAACTTCCGAGATCAGATGAGATTAGGCGTGTTCAGGGTGATATGGCCATAGACCCTTTGATTTTCATAATCATTTCACAATATTTGTCTATCAAAACATCATGTAGAACCTAAGCATATATCATTTTTATTTGTTAATCATACCTGAGTAAAGATGGAAAAACATTTAAAAAGAAATTTTACCTTGTTTGCAAAGGAATCGAGCCTTCATAAGAATTGGACTCCCTAAATAAAGGATTCGGCAGTTATATAAAGGAAAAAAGCACATAGAAGTTACAGTTAGTCAGTTTATTAGTCTCATTGGTGGAAATGAGAGCAGTTTTCTCACCTCCAACTTATGAGGGCTGTTTAAGTAGCTACAGATAGATGTCAGCCTGTACAAAACAGAGATACAGTTGTTTACCTAGGGAGTCAGCATACAAGAAAGGGGCTTAATGCTTTACTTATTGTGGGGATTGATATTAGACTATAAGAGAGTGACTCCTCATTTTTTTTTTTGTGGTCTTTCACAGATTGCAAAGTTTTTTCTCTGAGGTACATTGAATATGTATGACTGGCAAAATACCAGTTTTATTTCTCAGTGGTCATGTTTGGAAATTGATGAACTAGACAAAATTATACAGATTTTTATTGCAAGACCCTTCAGAGCCATTTATATACTAGGGCATATTTCGAATCTCTATGTGGCGGCATTCTCCAAACTTATTTAACCACAAACTACTGTGTTGAACACCTCACAAGACTGATATGTGTCATGTATAGATGGGTAAATGCTACTTGGTAATGATTGGCCTAAAAACTGCATTTCTTTGTTTCCCTCCTAAGTCATATTTTAATAAGGAAAAGATTTCAAGGATAGAATATAATTTTTTTTAAGTTTTAAAACAAGATGTAGTTTGATTTTGTTTTATGATTCAATGTGAAAGTCTTTGATTTTTAGGATGCAAAATATAAGACTTAACATTATAAAGATGTTGAAATCAGTTAAAAAGTTTTATACATATATAGTATATATGACATAATTATGTATGTAAAATATGCATTGTTAGTGAAGGTATACTGAAAAAGAACTCTTATGTGCTGCTGGTGGTATAATATGTATTGTTAACTTTAAAAATACGCTTAGACCCAATAATTTTTGTTCTAAGATTATCCTGAGAGTAATTCAAGATACATAGGTTCTTGTACATGGATATTCATCACAGCAATTTTTATAATATTAAAAAACTGAAATTTGAATAATAGATAAATGTTTAACGGAACAGTACTTTAGTCACTCAATGGAATATTATACAATCATTAAAAATTATGTTTCAAAGAATATGTTATAACTTGGGCAAATGCCCATTCTATAACATTAACTTACTGTAAAAGCAGGACATAGAAATGTAAAAGAAATATGTATATTTCATATGTATGTGGAAAAATAACTGGAGAGAAATGTTCTAAATTAATGATGGTAACTATTTATGAGTAGCAGAGTTATAAATGATTTTTATTACCCTATTAAAATTTTTCCTTATTTTACAAACTTTCTCCCATAGAAATATTTTTACAATTGGAGCAAAATAATACATGTTATGTGGACTTTTAACATGAAATGCATCTTTGAGCATTTTCATTGTTCATTGGAGGGCACTGAAATGAGCAGATACATGAGATAAAGTATAGATATTTATTAGATTGTACCAAGAAAATACAATACTGGAATGGAAGCAAACCAGAAATAAGGACTGTGTAAGAGTATAATAATTTGAGGTTTACGTTTACATTATAATTTTTACTACACATATTTTTAATAATTTAAAAATACATATGTGTGGAAAATTATTTTCTCTTATTTGTATTCAGGTTTGCTGTTGAAGCCCATGACCCCCTAGTTGAAGCACTAGTTACAGAAGCTTCGAGAAGACTGGAAAGGCAAGTACTCTGGGTTCTTCATTTAAGATCAGGGTTATCTTTTTCAGAGTTACCACAATGAAATTTTGTAGGAAAAGCATGGAGAATGTGTTTTTTTCCTTATGAGAGGAAGAATAGTATTTCAAATGTTCCCTTTTTAAATTAGGAGTAAAGAACATCGTGTGCTTTTTCACATTTATAATTAAAATATAAATAAGGTAGAGTCACAGCTATTCATGAACTGGCATTTTTTAATCTTTTCTGGAAGAGTTCTGCTTCAGAAAGAAAAGATTCTTTGAGTGAAAGGCAGTCAGTTAAAACCTACAGGTTCAGGAGCCATAAAAAGAGAAAAAAGTGTTTTCCTTTCTACTAGTTTAGTAGAAAGGAAAACACCGTTTAGCAGCATTTGTAGGTACTTGCCTGTCTCTACTTTATGGAGAGGCAATGAGCACAACTTTTAGAAGCTTTCGGGTCCATTGCTATGAATAGTAACAATTCAGATCTATTTCTTAAACTATACACATGTTTTTAGCATGTTGTCATAATCAAAATCATCTTAAAAAATTGAAATTTGTTCAGAATATTATTCTTAATGAAAAGTCTATAGTATTTATACTACTTATGAGCATACATAAGAGAAGTTGTTCATATATAAGGTAACAGGTGATTTTGGTAAATCTTCTGCTAATGCTGAAAACTTTGAATTTTTAAACCAGGGTCCATTATTAGTGGAATAAAGCCAATGTTAGGAAAAGGAAAATCAAGGTGGGAAAGAGGAGAATTTTTAAAAATCACAGAATAACTCTTCTTCTAAACTAACTAGTAACCTAGGGCAGAAAGGAAAGGATTGACTAAGATGAAGAAAGAACAACAAACTAGTTATTTGTAGATAGGGAGGAGCAGGCATTCCCATATTATGCTTTTTTAGCAGATAGCTTCTTGCTAAAACTGATAAATTCTTAAAATTGTGGTCATATATGAGCCAGCTCCCTAGGCCATTTTTATGGGGGCTGGATTACAGGGAACCCAAAAGTTCTCTGGGATTAGAAATTACACCTTCATTCACTAAATTGTGATTTTAGTTAATCTCTTTATCTAAACCCATCTGTCTTTCCTTCTTCTTCATTTTGGATTCTCTTTCTGTAACTATTCTTTATTGAGAGTAAGGACACTAATCTTATTCCTTTTGTGAGCAATCCGAACTATTGGATCTTTAGGGTTAAGTTTGGTTATTGTTCATAATAGCTCAACACTTCTATTTTTCTTCAGAGCAGCATTAAGTGTTGTGTGTATTGAACAGCTTGAACAAACCCATTGCAAGATAAATCTTTAAAAATTTTTTGCTTTTACTATATACTAATTAAACAACTAACTTACAAATGTACAGTTGTACTTCCCAGTGAATGGGACATTTCTTTTAATTTTTCTTCACTTCAAAATAGCTCAGAAGATAATGACTTTGTTCTATACGGTGGTTTTTATTTTGTAGCAATCCTTTTTAAAATAATATGTTATGAAAACTTTTAAACCCTAATTTGTATTCCATATGTAGAATTTCTAAGAGTCATAGAATAAGCATTAATTTCTGATTTTTTATAGTCTTATACCAGGTACTTTTATATCTAGTTTGGTTCACTCAGTATGTTTTAAAGATTCATTCACAATGTTACATGATTCGGTTTTTTTTTCTTGTGGTGTGGTATTCTATAATGTGCTCTTGATGGACATTTAGATTGTTTCCAGCTTTTTTGCTATTACATATTGTGCTGCTGTGAACTTCCTTATGCTTATTGTTTAGTGGATCAGAGTCTTTAAAAATGTATGTTTTCCTTCCTTTCATCTTGTAATTTACTTGTTGAAGGAATTATATTTTTTCCTATAGAAAAGTTCTTAAGTTTTCACAGTATGATTGATTGTAGTAGCAGTTGTTTTGTTTCTTAATATACAACCTTGATTTGAAGTTGTTCTGTCACCTCAGAAAATAAGTAAATGATTCAAATAATTTTGAGTAATTTTTTTTAAATCTTCTAATAACATCTGACTTTTTAACTGTTAGCATGGATTACCTTTATAATAATATTTTAGAAAATATCATTTTTATTAGTAATGTATTAGTATTTTTTTTTATTTTACAAATGTTTGAAAGTAAAAGTATATGCTAATGATCTCCTTTGTATATTTCCTTTAATAGGTTTGATATTAATGTGCTGTCAAAATTTTCCTCTTGCCTAGCAGATCAACACTTAAATTTTAGTCCATTAATGGGAAAAATAGCTGATATTGTACATAGGAACTTGGAAACCATTCAAGACTTAAGGTAAATTTATTTAGGGGCCTTGTATTATGGTAGAAAGATCCTGGGCTTTGGATGTACATGCCCTTAGATTTGCCACTTTCTAGCTATGCGATTTTAACTTCTTAGAAAGTTCACTATCCTCATCTATAAAATAGGGATAGCAATGTATCAACTTTGCAGTGTTGCTGTGGGAATTATAAGGTAAAATATTTAAAGTTTAACACAATATTGTTGATATCTATGAAAAGTTTGAGATTTTACCTTACTAGTAGGCTAACGTTTGCCTGCCACCCTTATGACCTCATCTAACTTTAATTACCTTCCCAAAGGCCCTGTCTCCAAATATAGTCACACTGTGGATGGGGCTTTAACATATGAATTTTGAGGAGACACAGTTTAGTCCTTAACATACACCAATTTTCATAGCAGTATTAGTCATAATAGCCAGAAGATTTGGAAACAACCTAAATGTTGTTGGCTGATGAATGTACAGTCAAAATGTGGTATATACCTATAGTGGGATATTCAGCCTTAAAAGGAAAGAAATTCTGATACATGGCATAACATGGAGTTTGAGAAGATGAAATGTTCTGTGGTGGATGGTGGTAATAGTTGCATAACAATGTGAACGTACTTGATATCACTGAACTGTAACTTAAACATGTTTAGAATGGCAAATTTTACATTATGTATGTTTTCACATACATATAAAAGTAGCTTATAAAAGCATACAATAAAAATCAGTGTGGAGTAAATTTTTTTAACTTTTAAAAATTTTATAGACCCTTTTGAGACTAATGAAATCTTTGGACATTTTCTTAACCCCAAACTGCAATTACATATATATACATATATATATACACACACACACACAATTTAAAAAAATAATTTCAGGGTCTTTATGCTTAAACTAAAGAGCAATGTTGTTACTAATTAATGTTAATATTAACATTAAATATTTTGAGTAGAGAAGCCCAAGTATTATACAATTAGGTCTTTAAAAATATATTTTATTGAAACAAAAATGCATCTTTTATATTTTTATGCCTTTTTTGTACATGATTTTCTAATTATCATCCCCAAATATTTGTCTTTTCCATTCTTTATTTATTATGGATTCATTCTCGTATTTGTGGTTTTCTGATTTTTCTATTATGTAAGAACTGTCTTTTGAAAGCAGGGACCTCACCTTTGTAATTTTGGTGTCTTTAAACATTACCCAGAAAAGTGATTACTGTTCCTCAAAAGTGTTTATTGAATGAAGAAATATTAAATGCTACTTCATGTTCAGTATTGTCTGTCATATATTAATATTAGTCTAGCATGAAACATTAAGAAATATGAAATCATTCATTAGTTAGAAATATTTGCCAAGATTTTTTTATTAGTAAATTACAGATATACAGAGAAAGGAGTGACAAAGTGAAGTCTACTTCCAAAAATATAAAATGAGACTTCTGATGTTACATTCATGGGCTGTTGGTCCAGTGATTTTTGAGTAAATTTCACTACAATGTTTCCTTTTGAAGTAGTTATCTGTAGGATGAGATATAATACATACCTCCCAAAAATATTATTTCAATACTTTTTTGTCTAAAGGGGTTCAATTACTGGGAGATCTGACTCAAGTTCTACTGGTATTTTAAAGAAAAATTTTGTGGTGTAAAACTCATAATATTTTTACCTTTTCATATCTATTGTTTAAGTTTTAGAATTGTTCATTATTCTTAAATAATATAAAAATCTTTCCTTTTTCAGGTCCTTGTCTGTTTTGATGGTCAGCATATCGTCTTTAATATCACAACGCTTTCAAGATCAATTAGTGAACAAAACAGAACTTCTTTTTGACACCATAGATTCTTCCCAGGTCAACATTGCAAGAAGAATAGTACAGTTTCTTCGAAATATTAAATATAGTTATTACCCACTATTAGAAAGGTGTAATAAAGTGTTTTTAAGCCATGTAAACCATCTTGATTTGGAGTCCATCAGTAAAATACTTAGTCTATATCACTTTCTACAGTTTCATAGTTTTGAATTTGTTTTAATGGCTAAAAAGAGGTTAACTGAAATGATTCCTCAGTTTGATCACCCAGCTAGCTTTGTAAAATTGTTTGTTGCATTGGGACCCATGGCAGGACCTGAAGAAAAGAAACAGTAAGTTTAGCTAAAAATACTTTATTTATTTATTTATTTTTGAGAATATTTGGAGCCTTTCAGCTTAGATCTTCTTGCAGTTCTGGAAGGCACAAAAATCAACCCATTCATCTGTGGAAATTGAAAATAATCTCATATGCTCTTCTTGTTGATTATTCTAATTTACATCTCACACTCACTCTACTACTGTGTTTTGAAAGGGGGCTAATAACTCCGTAGTGGTGGCCACTACTAAAGTAGTTGGGAAAAGTTATGAGAAACTGGGTTTGAAATATTTTATTAGGTCAGTGAAAAGGATGGTGTGGAGTAGTGTGAATAGAAAATTAGTTTATTCTGCTTTTTTCAGATTTCATGTTTTGGGCTTCTAAATTACTCTAAAAGACATTTATATTTAAATACTGCACTGCTTTAGATGGTTTTAAAATGGACTATCTTTGTAAATTTTCTGTTTATAGTTTCTGTTTATAGTGTTATAGCAAATAGTATGTAAGATTTCTGTTAATATGTAGGTATGTAGGTATGCTGACTGTGATTATATCTTACTCAATTTTTAAAAATTAGGATATTGTTAATTCTTTAGCTCTCTAGTACTGAATAATTTTTCTGAATTATTGTATTATATAACCATTGTAACCTTATCTTATTTAAAAATCAATTAAAATCTTTTGTCTATATTTTTTGAGACAATTTAAAATTAGATTATACTGAGGCCTTAATTGCTTTGAAAGAACTATATATTTTTTTGAGAATATATTATCACCAATTATGTGGGGAGAAAATTGAAATTACATATTTGAATTCAGTTTTTGTTCATATTTTTTTCTACTTATTACCTAAGAACTATTGTTTAAAGTATTTTTTTTTTTTAGAAACTAATCATCAGTTTTTCAACATCAAAATATTTTTTTTTACTTCTAGGCTTGAATCAATTATATTATTAATGTCAGAGGAGCTGACCAGCCAGCAAGCCCTGGCAGTGATGGGAGCAATGGAAGAGATGGAAAGCAGAAATTCATGTCTGATTAAAAAGTAGTCCTTTCTGAAATTCATGGTGTTATGTTTAGTTGTCATTCATAAGTAGCTATGTTTTTGAGAAAAGTTATGATTTTTTTCTATAATATAGCTATTGGTTTTGAAGAATAAGGAATTAACACTTAAGGTATTATTTTTTTCCTAAATTGTTTTTCAAAATAGAGATTCTAAAATTTTGTGTAGCATTTTTCATTTTATTTGCTACTGTTATTCTTAAGCAGAGCATCATAATCTAGGAAAGTGGAGAACATAGAGCAGGACCCTTTTCAAACAGACAATTTCTGCAAAACAGTTAACATGTTCATGAACTGGAATTGTTTCACACCACTGTTGTTACCTTGAACTCTTACTACCATATATTGACTTTTTTGGTTAACTTGAGATTTAGGGAGGAAAAAAATACATGATTTAGATTATATATATATGATTTTTTATTTATTATATATTCCTTAAAAAAATTTTTTTTTTTTGCTCTATTTCCTTCCTCCAGCTTACTGGAGCATTTTCCATTGCCTTTGTGTATCTCTATTCGAGGGCCAATGGATTTAAAGAAGAAAATTAAATCAGTTTTGCTAATTGTTAGTAACTCTTGGTAAAGATTTTTTTGGTGGGGAAGGTATGGAATTTAATTGCTGTTCTGTGAGGTTTTTTTTATTTAGGAAGTAAAACTGTGTGCTTTTTTTCTGAGCTCTTACTATTGGTAATTAAATATTATTTGAGTCATACTTCTTTGATGACTTTTACCTTATTCTCTTTTAAGTATACATTTCTATGGCCACCTGAGACAGTTCTTTAAGAACAGAAAACTTTATCTCATTGTTGTTTCTCTAGCACAGAGCATGTCTGTCATGAAAGAACTCCTCAGTAAAGGTTTAATGAATGAATGAATGAATGAATGAATGATTATGTTTTATCATTCCTTTTAGAATTGCTTCAATTCTACATAAGCATTTGGATGTCTATAAACCAATAGAGTTATTGAAGATAACGAAAGCACTGATTTTTTTACATTTCCAAAGTAAAGAGCTTTTTGTGAAACTCAAAGAATTACTGCATAGGTAAGATTGAATTAGAAGTGTTTGTTTAATCATTTATTTTGTAATCTAATCTTTTAATTTATAATCTAGTTTTATTTAATTATGTATAGAGTTGTTGGAACTTTTGGAAGCAGAATTGAGTAGCTTATTATTAAAAATGTTAAGATACTATCTCTCTTTATGCTTCATATATTTTGAAATGGAAATGAAGCCAGTTAGGGTGGTGATTTCCTTTGGGCATGCAGTAAAAGCCAGTCCATTCTCCTTTCCTTCAGGAATTGTATAATCACAAAAAAAGATGCTGAAGAAAGCAAAACACCATTTGAGAGCACAAATATTTAGGGGCCTTCAGTTTGTTAACTTGCCTATTTTCAGGCATATTAAATTTTTTAATTTGTAATTTTAAAAATAAAATATGAGGGTAATATTATTGAAAAAGTATTTTTATACAGAATTTTCCCTTTATAATTAAAAATTGCTTTTCAATGGATATAGTATTCATATTTAAACTAAGGAGTTATTCAGTTTTTCATTGACTTTCATTACACTAAAATGGAGTTTTCCATTAAAATTTTTTATTTTAAACATTAGAATAATGATTTTAGTGAAATTAAAACTAGACTAATCTTTTTCCCTTACATTTTTCTATACTAGTTTGATTTCTGAAAGACCAGGCATGGGACTTTCTGCCATAATCAAAAGATTAGCATATAATTGAAAATGATTTTTGTTTTGATGGTGATATGCCATTATGGTTAAGGATTTAACTGAGGAATAAGAGGTGGCACTTTATCAGATAAGAATTCAGTATATTAGGTATGTTTTAAGAAAATTCACATTCTTCTTGAAATAACTTTCTTATCAAGGTTATTATATGCAGGAATACTGTTTTTTTACCCCTTTTATATTTAGCATAGGCTTTCACATAGCTTCTAAATTAAGAATTTTGTTTTCTAAATTAAATATCATAAACTGGCCTAGAGTTATGATTTTTTTTTGGCCTGCGCAGTGTTTTCAGAGAAATTAAATTACGCAATACTGTTTGCATATAGGTTTGTTAACAGAAAAGTAAGACAGGAGTGGAAGTGTCAAAGAGGATTTCACTTTACCTATATTTTATTTCCTTTATAAAAGACTTGAAGCAAATATGACAATAATGGATTTTAGTAATTCTTAGTAGCAAGAGCCCTTATATATCTCTGTGGTTTAAAATTTTATTAAGGAATTAGTTGGGAGATGTTATATAAGCATAGAAGCTGATGCTTCAGAATTATTCACTTTTTCCCACTTAAGTGCAGATTATGTGAAAGAACACAATGTAATTAAATTAGTTCACATAAATGTTAATACAAATAGCTGCTGAAACCATTTGGGGAACCGAGGGAGTTCATATACTGGAATAACGTGGTTTTTTTTTTTAAACATATTGAAATACCATCTACATAAAATATACATATCCCCTCCTCATTACGCTGCGCCCTCCACTGGCCCCAGGTTAACTACAATCCCTACTTTAACTGCATGGAGTAGTATTGCCTGTTTTGACTGGCTTCTTTTGCTCAATATTATGTTTTGAGATTTACCTATGTTTTTGCTGTATTGTATTCTTATAAGAATATAACAAATTTCTTTCTTATCCAGTCTATTGTTGATGAATATTTGACTTATTTCCAGTTTTTGGCTGTTATAAATAGTTCTATTAGGAATATCCTTGTACATATTTTTTAGTGAACATGTGTATGTATTACTGTGGATATTTACCAAGGAGTATGATTGTTGGTTCACAGGTTATATATATGTTTATCTTCAGCAAATCCTGCTAAACAGTTTACAGAAGTGGCTAGACCAGTTATATTCCCACTAGCAGAATGTGAGCATTCCTGTTGCTCCACATTCTCACCAACACTTGGTACTTTTTTAATTTCTAATTTTAGCTATACTGGTGGATATATGGTGACATTGTAAATAAACATACATGCATATGTAAATTTTGGAATTTACATATGAAGAATTACAAGGAAAAATATCAATTGGAGGTTGGAGAGATTTTTGTCTATTGGGAGTTTATTTTTTGACAATTATCACAAGATTAGCAAATACTGAAAGTTCCATCCCTTGGGTCAGTTCTGTAAACAGAAACAACTTTGGGGGGCTTTTTTTTCTTTATATAAACAATGTATTCATTTTTGTTGTGGTTATAAGAATAAAATATTAAGTACTTATTGAGTGCTTAATTAGTGTCAGGTACTGGGCCAATATTATATAAAAGTCACAAAAAAGATCTTTTTGTGGTTCATAAGTGTGATGATTGGGTATTCATGTTATTGTTGAGATGTGCCTCCCTCAAACCTTGTTAGGATATTGGCATGTTGCCTGTTCAATGTGAAAAAAATTTATTTTGAAAACAAAAAAGTATAAAGAAAATAAAAATTATTCATAGACCTATTTATCTGCTGTTAACAATTCGGTTAATTTCTTTGTGGGATGTGTGTGTGTGTGTGTGTGTGTATGTGAATATATATATACACATACACACACACGTTTATATATGTATGTGTGTGTGTGTGTGTGTATATATATATATATATATATGTATTTTTTTCTTTCATAGTGAGACTCCTGAACATGCAGTTTTGTATTCTTTTTTCATTTCTTCCATTTAACCTTATCAACATTTCCCCACATCATTTAAAACTATTTGTAAATGTTTTTAAAGACTGTATATGATCCATGATATGACTGTACCATAATTCACTTAACTATTCCCCTTCATTGGGTATTTAGATTGTTTTCCGATTTTAAACACATTAAAAATATGATGAATAATGTAACACACATCATTGCCTGCATTTTAGATTATTTTCTTAGGCTTGTTTCCCTGACAGGGATTGATCATGTCAAAGGACATAATTACTTTTAAAATTCTTGAGCCATAATGCTAAATTACTTTTCAGAAAAGTTATACCAACTTTTAAAGTTTACTAACAGTGAATGGGAATGCCTGTATTAATGTAGCTTTCTGGTGTTGAATATTATGATTATTTCAATATGCTAATTTAGTATTTTTAAAAGCTACTTAATTTTGTTTTAATTTAGATTTGATTATGGGTTTTCTGTTTTTTTTTTTTTTTTAAGGTTGGGCTTCTTATATAGCAGAAGAAAGATAAGATGGGAACCAATATAATTGAGTGATCATTATATACCAGGGCCTGTTTTAGGACATACTACCTCCTGATAGGTCATATCAGAATTTCAGCCCGAATTCCACCTCTAGCAACAGCAGTGGAAAGAAACATTCTTCTGACACTGACATTTTGTTTGTCAGGAACTATGAATTTATTTTTGCATAAAAATATTTAAGATGTGCTTTAGAATATCTTAAGGCTTCCCTTAGTAATTCTTTATAGACCTGTCATCTTTGAATTAGTTAACTCTTAAAATAAATCAACTTTAAGCATACCACACCTAGTATAATAATAATTATTTATATTTTTATATTTATATATAATTTGTCTTTTGTTGCTGATGCATTAATTTTGTTCTTTTCACTCCCTCTCCACCCCTGCTTCCTTTATAGTTATTTGAAAATTAGTGTCAAACCTAGTGAGATTTCCAACCTGGTGTGCGCTATTTCCATGCTTCCGTCTCCTCACCTAGATGAAGTGGGGATATCTCGAATTGAAGCAGTTTTGCCACAGTGTGACCTAAATGATCTGAATGGTTTTGCCACATCTATTTTAAGATGGATTCAGTATGATTGCATGCATCTGGATAGTACTGGAAAACAGCTGAAACTACTTCAAAAATTAGATCACTATGGTCATCAAAGTCTACAAAAATGCAACAATTTGAAACTGTTATGGGAAGAACTTAAGTCTTTAAAAGGAGACTGGTTTGCCCAGTCACTTCTTGAGGAAACGATCGCTACTTTACAACGTTTGGTGGATGAAATTAATTACACCAATGTTGCAGGAATTGCCTCTTTTATTTCTAAAACTAACTACCTCAGTACTTTGCTGCTTGATAGGATAGCCTCAGTGGTCCTTCAGCAGATTGAAAAGGTGAAGTTGAAATGTCACACAACTTTATATAGTTGTCAACTTCTGAAAGCATTTGTGTTTATCATATGTACTTTGAGAAATTTATTTGAATTTGAAGTTTAAAAAATTAAACTCTAGCTTCTGGTTTAGCAATGTGTTATGCTTCCCCTTAAAGCTTTTTTCTCTAGCATTGCAGATTTGGCACATTAGCAGTTATCTTTTGGTTCATTGAAATATTGTTAAGATCAGTAGTCAAAACTTATTGACTAGATACTTAATACAATACTGGTTGTATTAGGATAGTAGAGTATGAATGATTTTTATTTTCTCTTTATTGTTTATAATCCTACTTTTACTATTTAAAAATAACTACATTCAAAAGTGTGAGAGAAGTATGAAAACAGAAAATTATAAGGTGTCCATTAACTTGAGTACAGATGACCCGTGAACAATGTGGTGGTTATTACTAAATCCACATATAAATTTTGACTCCCCAAAAACTTAACTAATAATAGTCGACTGTTGACCAGAAGCCTTCCTGATCAGTCAAGTAATACATTTTGCATGTTATATGTATTTTATACTGTATTCTTAAAATAATGAAGAAATAAGGTTGTCTTTAAGAGGATCCTAAGGAAAATACATTTATAGTATTTATTGAAAAAAGTTCATATAAGTGAACTTGTGGAGTTCAAATCCATTTTGTTCATTGTCATTGTGTTTTCTTACAAATTTATTTCTAGAACTCATAAAATGATGCTTTTTGGAGTGAGAAGATGCTCACTTACAAAATTTATTGTGTATATAAGGATAAGGTTTTTACTTAGACAGTATTTCTCAAATGAAAATAAAAGTCTGTCTGATTTGCTTAGCATATTGCTTGTCATCAAGAAGTATTGGAAGAATGAGTAAATAATGAAATTAAAAATTGAATGAATGAAAGAAAAATAAATTTCAATGGTTATAAACTCCCCTAATTATATTATATGATGAGTCTACAAAATGCACTGACATCACAGAAATTAGTGATACTATTTCCTGTTCATTTTAATGACTACTGCATTTCTGGAATGAGATTTTATACCTAATAAAATTAATTTGTAGATTATCTGAGTTACTAAAAATTAGTGGTGGGATTAAGTAGATTATGGCAGGGTGGAAAAATTAATAACAGTGATATATTTATCATTTAACTATAGACATGTTAGAAAAAAACTTCTACCTAAAATAATAATTAGGTTAAGATTTTGTTTTACTGAAGTTTGTAACATTTTTGTTCTCTTTATGCAGATTCATCCTTTTGCAGTCCTTGCTATTATTCTTCCATTCAGCATCTTGAACTATGATCCACCTCAGAGGGATGAATTTTTTGGAACTTGCATCCAACACCTTAATTCTTACTTAAGTAAGTGTATTGTTTGGTACTGTGTTGAATAAGTACATGAGAGGATATTGCAGGTATTCCTCATTTAAAGGGTAATCATAAAAGCTGTGGGTTCTATACCTTTAAAAAGTTTGTATCCATTTTTGAAACTTTATTATAAAAAATGTCAAACTTACAGATAAAATTGAATCAACAAGGAAAACCTATATACTCATTAGGTAGATTTGATAATCATTTTATTTTATCCCATTTGCTATACTGTTTGTCTTTCTTGCTCTATTTTTTTCTGCGTCATTTCAAAGTAAGTTATAGGCATTGGAAGTGACCCTTTACTTCTAATTACTCAGGCATACACCTTCCTAGGAACGATCAGCTTCTCCTGTATCACCACAATTTTATTCCACCCAAGAAAAGTAACAGTCTCCTAATATATAAAACACAGTTTATGTGTAAAATACCATTTAGAGTGATTATTTTGGACCCAGGATCTAATCAAGGTTAGGTTGTTATATCTCTTTGGTCTCTTAAGTCTAGAATATTCTCTAGGTTTTTTTGTTTTGTTTTGGTCTGTTTTTTGATTGATTTTGACTTGGGGGAAAGTTTTTTGTTTTTTTTCCCCTAAGTTTTTGCTGCCATTGAAAGAAAAATTGAAAGAACAATATAGCAAACATCTGTGTACTAGATACTCACAATTTAGCTTTTGAATAATGATTAACATTTTGCCACAATTGCTGTGTGTGTGTGAGATGAACCATTAGAAATGCCAGGCCTAAATACTTGAGGTTATAAGGATATTCAGTATCACACTTAAGAAATGAACAAGTACCATCTACTACTATAATCAAATTTTCCCAAATCTCACCAAATTGTCCTTTGTAATTTTTTTTTTAAACAAACAACATTGAATTCTTATGTCACTTTTCCCTATCTTTTTTTTTTTATTTTTTATCTTGCACATTCTGAATTTGTCTGATTGCTATTTGTTAAAACCTTGTTTCTCCATCTCCAGTATCTCTAATAAACTAGAAGTTAAGAATAGATGTTTGCTTAGATTCAGATTAAAAATTTTTAGCAAAAATGCCTTGAATACGGTACTGTGTACCTAATATTAGTAACTTTTCTGGAGATATATAATATCTAACTGTTTATCAATTTTAATAGTTATACTGATGTGAGAATAGTATAAATACAGTAATTATATCAGTATCATGCTCATAGACTTGCTACATTTTTGTGAGACCTGTAAGCCAGATAGTGCCTAATCATGTCTGCTAATAGGTAAAATGTCTGCTAATAGGGACTGTGATGTATTTATATGTGAATGAATGGATGCCTGTATGGCATTCATATATACCCTTTTTTTAGTATCACAGCTATATCTAGAAAGACAAGACTTGGATCTGAGACTTAGTGTGTGCTCTCCTGGGTGTTCTGTCATGTTTCAAAAATCAGAAGGAAATGAAAGCACATCTTTTCCCATTTCTCTAAATAGAGGCTTAGAGATTACAATTTTATTTTTAAATTAAAGGTATAAGAAAAGAAAGGTTGAGAAATACAGCTTTGATTTTTTTTTGAAGACTTACAGAGAAAGTTTGGAAAATTATTGGAGACCTTTATCGGTACAATTTTATGTAACTAATGAAGTAATTGCCTTAATTTTGAATATGAGTTTAACTGGATCAGTTTTGCTGGTGGACATCGTCACAACCTTGTTTATGACTTGATCTTGCTTTATTAAATAAACTCAGAAAAATATCCAGAAGAAAATATTTAATATCTGTGTCATACTTTGTAAGAATATTGCTATAATAGGGCATTGTATATAACACCTTCCCTCTCATCAGAAATGTCTCTTGGATGAGGCAAATCAGCCAAATTATCTCAAGCCTTATATATATACCATGGGATATATACCATGCTGACAGGTAAGGGAAGAGGTGCTAGGTGAGCTCTGAGCTTCATATATGTCTGCACTCAGCCGTGAGAGCTGAGATTCCTACAGAACAGCACAATATAGTGGGTCCAGGCTCCGAGCTAGACCCTCCAGGTAAATCTCAGCCTCTACTTGCTGCTAACTGTGTGACTTTGGGCAAGTCATTTAACTTCTCTGTAATGTAGTACATTCATTTACAAAGTAGAGATAGTAATTATTTCTACTGTATACTAAATTAAGATTTAAATTTGTGAAGTGCTTACAGTAATATCTAATACATTCTGAGCACTATTATTACCATCAATACATAGAGAGTGGGATTACTTCTTTTTATATACTCTGTTAACGTTTAGTTTGAGTTCTCTTTTCAAAGCAATTTATAAACTTTATGGAAAAATAATAAACATTCACACATCTTTAGCATATAGTATGAATTTACACTGATTGAATCACCCAAGGAATCAGTACACGGATCAAGAAACAGAATATTACCATAGTACCCTTCTCCCCTCTCCTCATTTCCTACTCTACCCCTACCCAGAGGTAACCACTTCACCACTATGCTGACAGTGTTGTAACAATATAAATTAGTTTTGTGTAGGTTGTGTTTATCATTTTTTAAAAACCTGGTTTTCCTTGAACAAAGTGTTGCTTATGTACATGTGAGGTAACTGTACATTATAATTTTAAAAAACCTTAATTTTGTTTTAGCTGTGTTGGATCCTCTCATGTTAGTGTTTCTTGGTTTCTCTTTGGCCACACTTGAATATTTTCCAGAGGATCTGCTAAAGACAATTTTTAACATCAAATTCTTAGACAGATTGGATTCTCAACTTGAACGTATGTATCTACATTTTATTATCATTTGTACCTTATATCTAAGTTTCAGTTCTACCTATACTGATGCATTTGAATGTTAATTTTTTTGTTTATAAAAGTATTTTCTGCTTGTTGTAGAAAATTTGGAAAACACAAAAAAATTATAAAATAAAAAGTTAAAGATTACTCAAAATCTTACCAACAATGGAAACTATTGCTTTTAATGTTTGTTTTGGAAAGTTTCTTTTCTCTCCTGCTCTTATATGTATGTTTATATTCCTATATGTATTTTAAAATAAAATTTGGATTATGTATGTATTTACTTTGGATGTTGCCTTTTGTCATTGAACTGTATTTTGAACAATTTTCCATGCCATTAAATATTTTCAATGTCATGATTTTTAAAATATTTACATAATCTGCCTTCTTTGGTAGTATTTTTTAAAATGTAGTTTTAACATTCCTAATTAGTGGAAACAACACAGGAGTTGGTCCTAACTGTGCCACTGAATGTAATAACTTAAAAACATAAAGCACATGTGTGCAACTGAAATGATATTATGAAAATAAAAGTATCAACCAATAATTAGGATAAATGAATGTGTGTATATATATGTATTTTATTAATATATATTTTATTTCAGTTTTATGTTCATCTCTGAATAGGAGGGTCCAATTTCGTCTTATGGAATTAAATAGAGCAGTCTGCTTGGAATGCCCTGAGTATCAGATTCCATGGTTCCATGACCGCTTCTGTCAACAGCATTATAATAAAGGTTTGAGTTTTCTTTGGGTCAGAAAGTAAAGTTTAATTCTAAAGTAAATTATTAAGTAGTACATTGTTATTATTGTTAAACCTTAACCATGACACAAGAGTTCCTGAGAGTGCCATGACCTGTTTAATAGAACCATTTTGTAGGCAAGATTTGTATTAAAAGAATTTCCTAATATTTAGGACACTAAACCTTTTGGTAGAGAGCAAAGAACTTGTGTTATACTGAATTTAGTGTCATGGAATATGGTATTACACTGAAGCTCTTATTGGAAATGTTAATTTTTACTTTTTAGTTTATAGAACTGGAGGATGTTTATTCAAAAACTGATTGACTTATTTTAAGTGAGCTAATTATTTTTATTTTCATAAAGATATTGGCAGCATGAATGGAGCACAACAACAGATTTCTAAAATGCTAGCAGAGGTATTAGGAGGGATCAATTGCGTAAAAGCCTCGGTTCTTACACCTTATTACCACATGATAGGTAAGTCTTTAATTGTCTCATTCACCAGAATTTTAAAAGGAAGTTTTAAAAATTTTTCTTTACATTATCTTGAAAATAGTAGAAAGAACAGTGCAATGAATCCTCAAGTTTCCATGACCCAGCTTTGATAACCAACAGCATTTTACTATTTTTCAAAAAACTTTGTTAAGGTCAGTGTTTCACCAATTTTAAGTACATTGAGATTCATTGAACATTTCTGGATCTTCAAAAGATTCTTTCTCTCCTACTCAGTGTCCTAAAGTTAGGGAAATGATTTATGTCAGTTTCATTATTTTAAGTTCATCTGAGAAACTAAATTGGATTATCCTGGATGTGGATTTCCATAGGTATGTGCTCAACTCTAACCAGGTTAAATCTTGTTTCTTAGTGATATAGTTAGAGAAGGCATTTTGATTTAGTTGTGGATGATAAAGCTGGTAGGCTAGGTGATATGTTGGATGGCAATATAAAATTTTTAAAAATTTCTACATTCAAGTGGTAGACTTAAATAAAAAGAAATTTTAAGAGGATCAACAAATTTTCTAAGTTAGATTTAGAAAACATCCGTCTACATACAGGCTATTTTAGAAGGTTATAAGCTTGATTAAAAATTAATAATGTAAATAGTTGTCAAAAATAAAATATTCTTTTAAACTATATTATTAATAATAACAAGAAAGTTGGTAGTCTCACTACATTCTGTCCTTTTGACACAGTATAGTATTCTTTTTTCAAGTGTTGCATTTTATGAGAGACAGTGACAAATAAAGCCTAGAAACAAAGGATCTAGAAATCATGTCTTAGAACTAGAGAAGACTGAGACTGCGCGTTTTTCAATCCTTGAGTAAGGTCCTAAACCTCTGAACCTTATTAGTGTTTTTATCTGTAAAATGGGGATAATAATTCCTGCTTAATAGCATTAATCCATATATTATATGAAAAGCATTTAGTACTACTCTTAGAACATAGTTAAGTGCTCAGTAAATTTTATGGAAAAAAACGAGGCTGCTTAGTCTAAAAATGAGAAGTCTTATGGAGAGCATAACTTAAAATATTGGATTATTATGTGAAAGACTTGGGTGTCTTTTATCTCAAGGATAAAAGATGATAAAAATTAAAAGATGATTTAAACTCAGTATATGGAGTATTTTATGAGAGACTTGTTGAAATACGAAAATGGGCTGCTTTGTGAAAAAGTAATATTCAGGTGTGTGTATGTGTGTGTGTGTGTGTGTGATTTCTGTACTTGGCAGGAGGCTGAACCTGACAGTCATTAATACCCTCATCTTTCACTGCAGAAAACACTCAGTTGTTGGCTTACATTAGTCAGTATTAGGTTTGGTTACGACTGATGAAAGTCCACAAATAACAGGAACTTAACAAAATTTATTTCCTCTTTTGTGGATGCCAGCTCCACAAACATCAAATATCCAGGATCCTTCTATTTTATTATAATCTACCATCATTAACACGTAATTTCCACTTCATGGTCCAAAATGGCTGTTCCAGTGTTAGTCCAAGCAGGAGGAGGAAGGAAGGAAAGAGAAGGGTCTCCCTTTAAGTGCAGTCCCATGAAGCTATTCATGCCATTTTAAAATTATACCCCATGGCCACACTTGCTTGCAAATGAGTTTAGAAAAGGTGGTTTTTATTCTGGGTGGTCATGTACCCAGCTGAGCTTTAGGGACTCTGTTATTAAAAATGGAGGGAAGAATTGGGTATTGGGCAACAACTTGCAGTCTCTGCCAGAGGATTGTGTTAGAAGTTAATGCTCATGCTCACACACACACACACACACGAAAGTTAATGCTCACAGAAGGAAACACACTAAAATATGAATATGAAAATTATCTGTAATCCCATCTCATATAATTTGAAATTATTGAGCACCAACTCTGTGACAGGCACTATGGGTGGCTTGCATTTTATTCTTTTTAACATTTTTTTCAAACTAGAATATACATCCATTGTAAAATACTTGGAAAATACGTAAAAGTGAAAAGAAAAAAGTCATTTATAACCTGTCCCAAAGTCACACAGATAAATAGTGCTGAGACTAGGATGATTATAACCCAAGCCCATTGTAGTTCCATTTTTTATTTATACATCCTGTTGTCGAGGTTTATTTTTTATGTAAAAATGTATGTAAATCATTAAAATAAGATTTAATAGGTAAATCTTATTTGGTATAATTAAGATACCAAATAATTAAGATAACATGTAATATGGTATAATTAAGATAACATGTAATATGATTAAGAACTATGACTTGGAAGCATTGATTTTAAGGTATTAAAAGAAAACTCACAAAAAAATTTACATGATACATGCTTATCATTGAAAAACTAGAAAGGATAGATAACAAAAAGGAAAAATCATCCAGGATACAATCACTGTCTTGTTTTTCTATTTCTGACTTTTTCTTAAACCAAAAATGACTTATTCTGTAGTATTTATAACTTTCTTTAATACTGAGTATATTTTTCTATGTCAACTGTTATAACACTTTTGTTAATGACTGTACAAAATTTCATCGAAAGAATGTGCTGTGGTTTATTTAATTAGTTCTTAAGGGTTTTTTTCTGGTATGTACATTTGTCCAACAGTGCTGCAATTTCATATAACAACAATAGTAATTGATACACTTATATATTGCTTATTACGTTAGATACTGTCTTAAGTATTTTGTATATAATGAACTTATTTATTATGTCCCTACAAGGAATGTAAATTATTCTATTTTACAGATAAAGCCCAGAGAGAGGCATTATTTTTTGCTGAAGGTTATATAGCTGGCAAATGGCATAGCCAGGATTAGACTTCATCATTCTAGCTCCAGAATTGATTTTCTTAATGATATAACTATACTTCATGTTTGATAATTAACTTGAAGGTGTTTCAATGCCCCAGTTTCTCTTATGTATAAAAAGTAGATAATTAAATGTACCCTTTCCTCCGTTCATTCATTATTTCTTTTCTTTCTTTTTTTCTTGGTTTAAATACTTTTATGATTGTTTAAAATCATAAAAGTGAGAATAGTATCAACATCTAGCATCAACACCTATCAACACACACTCAACCTGAGTCCTACCTGATTCTTTTCAAGCAAATCATAGATAATATATCATTTCAATATAGCTAAAAAGATAGCCTTTTAAAAACATAACCACAGTACTATCATAACCCCTACAACCATTCACAATAATTTCTTAGTGTCACATAGTTTGACAATGCTCAGATGTCTCAATTTTCTTTTATATGTTCTACAGTTTGTTAAAAGTGAGATCCAAACATTGCATTTGGTTATTCGTCTTTAAAAATTCTACCTTTCTCTTTTTTCTTCTTACAGTCTATTGAAAAAATTGTTTTCATGTTCTGGACTTTTGCAATGCATGGTGTCGTTTAATATACTCCTGCACCTTGTTTTCCTATAAACCAGCAGTTATATCTAGAAGTTTGATTAGATTCAGGGTAGATTTTTTTTTTTTTGGCTAGACTATTTTATAGGTGATATGCACTTCTTATTGCATCATATCAGAAGACACATTATGCTAGTGGTCTTCCTTTTATTAAGATCCATCAGTGGGTTTGTGTGTTGTCAGCTCTCTCATCAGCATTTCACTTACTGATTTTAGCAGCCAGTTAAATCATTGCTTAAATCCATCATTCATTAGGGAAGCAGAGTAGAGATATTCAGCATCTTTCATTCCTTATGACTTTATTAGTTGGAATTTGTCCTAAAAGAACTTTCTCATGTCAAAATTAACCCTTATGCACTCTTCATATAGGAAAGACAGGATACAGGCTTGAATCTTTGTCTTACTTGTTATCAAATGAGTTGGTAACCAAAATAATTAAGGGGATAAAAATAAAACTCTTTGATGTGATTGTCTCTTAATATAGCCTCATGTTAAAACTTGCTGGTTGATTTTTATTAATTGATTTTCAAAAAGAGGTGCCATTAGACCAGGTTTTATCAAATAAGTTGGATAATTAGGGAGGTACCTCATTTTGTGTGTGTGTGTGTGTGTGTTTAAAATATATCTTAAACTTTTACTTGTTAGAATTTACCTAATTCATACTGTTAATTCCTGTACTTATAGATTTTGAGTGTATCTTGGATAAAAGAAAAAAACCTCTTCCATATGGAAGCCATAATATAACTTTGGGAAAACTGCCAGAAATGCACTGGGAATCAAATACACAAATAGTCGGATCAAGGCTGCCACCAGGAGCTGAAAGGTAACTTATTTCTCAGTTTCAGATTTTGTCATCTAAATGTTAGTTTTGGCATAATTTAATGATCTCATTTATCAAGGATTTATAGAGTAGTGGAATCTGCTTCTCTACTATCACACATTCTACCCCATGTACCTTTGCTTTTCCTATGTTTTCTGCCTTAATGTCCATCTTTGCATTGTCTAAAGCCTAGCATCTCTCTAACTTAAAAGTGCTCACTTTCTAGTTGACCTCAGCAAATAATACCTTCTTTGGAGCTTCTCTACCTCTCTACTTTTCTGATAGCATATAGCCATTTCTTACACTGCATTACAGTTACTTACTATTTATCATATGTTCTCTATTAGAATATAAGCTATGCCGATTTATCTTTGTATTCCTTACAGCACCTTCCTTACAAAGAAACAAATGGATGAAATGATGGAGATATTTACTATATTTGGTATAAATTCTAATGAATAGACTTCACTGTCATTAATTATTTATGTAGAAAAATAATTAGGTGTATTTATTTATATTCATTTTGCTTTTGTTTATAAAGATGCAACCTTGCTTCCATTATAGAAAGGCTTATAATAACTGTTTCTCATTTCAGAAGTAAACTGATTTCAGAAGTAAACATTTATTTTTATTTTATGTAGAATTGCTTTGGAATTTTTGGATTTAAGAGCTTTTTGTAGAAATATCCCTCACTTAAAAGGAAAATCTGCTATGAAAAAACGACATTTGGAACTTTTGGGTTATCGTGTAATTCAGGTATGTGACACTCATGTAGATCAGCCTCTAAAAAACCTAGAGACCTTGCCTGTACATGTGTTTTCTTTTAATGTTAAAGTTTGAGAATTACCTCTTTTTAATATTTTTAAAAAGTTATATTAAAATATCTCTGAAATAAAACATCCATTTTGGGGGGAAGAATAGTAAATATAAATCATCTCATCTCTAGAAAATGTGTTAATTTGTACCTTTATCTTACAAGATGGATAGAATTAAAGAGAAAACATCTAGTGGGTGAATGTAGGAAAGGTACATAGGAAGAAATGTCCATTGTAGGTATAGGCACAGGACAAAAGTTGCTGTGAGGTAGAAGAAGGTCTTCTGGGCTTTGTCAGAAAGAAAGACCCACTTGGCTTCCAAAAAGGGTTCAAAGACTATGCTGATGTAAACTATTTCGTAGAGTTTATACAGCTCTGCTCAGTGCTTAGAAGTCTTCCTGATGTTTTTTTGTTGTTGCTTTAACATTTCCATCCAAACTATACTGCTTGTTTTACAGATCCCCCATTTTGAATGGAACTCTATGGCACTGTCGACAAAGGATGCTCGGATGGACTACCTGAGAGAACGTATATTTGGAGAAGGCAAATCATGATTGTAGTTTTTATTTAAAATTAATTATGGCGTGTCACCTATGAATTTGTTTTAATTAAGTGGCCCGAGTCAGGTAAAAATAATAGTATAGAATTACTAATTTTAAGGTCAATCGAATCCTTATTAAAATAAGACATTTTTACAATGGAATACTTTCTGTACTCTCTGGTTGGGAAATTATATAAAATTCTTAGTATAAAAGATGTGTAGCTTTTAAGAAACTTAGATAGTTTACAATTCATCTTTGAGTATATACTGTGTTCCAGGAACTATTTTAGATGCAGGGAATATAGCAGTGAATATAGTATATCTTCCACGAGTGAAGTAAAAAAAAAAAAAAAAAAAAAGAATAAAATATACCTTAGATGATACTGAGTGCTATGGAGAAAAATTTAGAGGAGGGGATAGGAATATTGTGGGCAGGTATAATTTTAAATAGGGTGATCTGAGACTTACTGAGGTTATCATTGAAGTACACTTAAGGAGGTGGGATTATCTGGGAGTAGAGAACTCCAGGCAGAAGGATGAGTAGCTGCCAAGATCCTGAGGTAGGAATATCCCTGGTTTGTTTGAAAATAACAAGGAATCGACTGGCTAGAGCAGAACAAATGGGAGGTGAGGTTGCAAGTATAATAAGAGAAAAGGTAGCTAACAGAAACAGATATATACGATCAGATATATATGGCTACGCTGAGTAAAATGAGAGGCCATTGGAAAGTTTCTAGCAAAGGAATAAAGAACTCACATTTTAACTGGATCACTTTGGCTACTCTGTTGAGATGGAAAAAGACTGCAGTGGGGTAAGTGTATAAGTAGGGAAATCTATTAGAAAGTTATTGCAGTAATCCAGACAAGAAATGGATGGTGGCTTAGAGAGAGTAATGGCAGTGGAGGTAATAAGTGGTCAGATTTTTTGATGTATTTTGAAAGCAGAGGCAACAGAATTTGCTCATTGATTAGATATAAGATATGAGAGAAAGAAGTTAAGGATAATTCTATGTTTTTCTCCTGAGCAACTGAAACGATGTCATTGCAAGTGACTGAGATGGAGAAGTCCATGGAAAGAGAATGGCAGGCGGTGGTGGGAGTGAGGATCATAAGTTTGGTTTTAGATATGTTGAATTTGTGATGCCTTTTAAAATATCTAAGCGGAGATATCAAATAGGCACTTCAGTAAATGAGTTTGGAGGTCAGGGGAGAGATCCAGATATAAATTTGGAAGTTGTTAGCAGTATTTGATGAACAAGGCTAGATGAAGACACAAAAATGTGATTAGACAAAAGTGGAGAGTGCCAGGTACTCCTACACAGAGAGGTAAAGAAGAAGAAGACGGTCAAGAAGAAGCAAAGGAGACTGGGCAGGATTGCCAAGAGGTAGGAGGAAAAGTCAAAGTAATATTTCATAGTAACATAGTAGAACATTTCAAGGAAGAGGAAGTGAGCAGTTATATCAGATGGTGTTGATAGGTCGGTAAGATGAGGACAGGGAAATGTCCATTAAATTTAGCAACATGAAAATCACTGGTTAACTGAAGAGTAGTTTTGGTGAAGTGGTGGGTCTGAAAGCCTGACTGGTTCAAATGAAAGTAAGAGGAGACAAAATTTTCTTATAAATGGAAGCAAAGAAACAGGGAGATAGCTGAGGGGGAAGTAGACCCATTTTGACCTGGTCTGATCCTACACATTTATTCAATAAAATATGTGACATATATACATATACACACATATGCATACATACATATGTACATACATACATACATACAATCTTACAATCTCTAGCCCTTCTTCTAAGAGGGATATATTTGTGCTCAGCTGAAAGCCATATTGTAGCTACCCTCAGATCACCTAGTGGGGCTACAGGTAATTGGCCATCTGAAATTTGCTATCTTTGGACTCCATGACTCTTTAAATTCATTCTGTGCCAAAATAAGTTGGTAGCTAGAGTGCCTTGAATTTTAAAAATAGCTTTGAAACGTGTGTCCTACATGTAATTTGCTCCATTAATATTTAGTTTAGGCTTAAAGTACTTGTTTAAAATATCCAATTATTTTGCATGACTTGAGCTCTAATACTTAAAGATTTTTTAAAATGTGAATTTCAAAGAGCCTTTTGTAAAAAACAATCAGAACAGTAAGCAAATGAAAGTTATATTTTTTAAATTTTAAATTTATTCATTTATCTGTTTGTTTATTTTATGGTGACATTGGTTAACAAAAATCCAATAAGAGAGGGTCTCTTCTTACCCAGTCTCCCTAATTCTGAATGTCCTCATGACATTCATTTGTATTAGCTGGTATGATAAATACTAAGTGTTTATTTTCCATTTTTATGGAAATGTGTCCTATTTTCCAAGCCAGTGATTACCAGAACTAAACCCCTGAACAGATTAAAATATTTTACTATGCAGTTTTTAGAATAAAATTTTTCAATTAATGAGAGTTATAAATTCTTTCCTTTGGATATAAATGAAACATCCAGATATTATATATTTGAGATACATAGACATCTTCATTAAGTGACCCCAATTGCCCTTCACTCATTGTTATATGTAATCTCACTTCTCATGTACAACATTTTTTGCTCTCTCTTCTCTAAGCTGCCTGATTCAAATGGTTTTCTTTATATATATACTTACATTTTTGTTTAATGATTTTACTCTCTAAGTAATTGAGGTTGTTATAGACAAAAGCATTCTTTTGTTCATTGAGACATAATTCACATACCATAAAATCCACCCTTTAAAAGTGTACAGTTCAGTAGTTTTGAGTATACTCACATGTTGTGCAGCCATCATCACCACTAATTCCAGAACATTTCCATCATCTCAAAGAATTATTACAACTTAATCTCATGTCTACATAGCTAGCACTCTTCCCCCTATCATAGAATACTCTAAATCAATCCAAAGTCAGGTTTCTCAGAAAATATATGTCAGGATAAAAATTAAACATGTCTGTGAAAGCACATGAGACCCATAAGCAATGATTAGTTGATGACTTGCAAAGAGTTGAATGTGATGGTTGTGGACAGACCTAGGAATCAGTATATACACTTAAGAACAAATAGCTTGAATGTAAAGGTCTCACATCCCATAAAATGGAATAATATAGTCACCTTTCTTTCTATTAGAAATTTGCAAATAGATAGCTCTTTCATGGAAAGTATAGATAAAACTTAAACAAATGAATATACACCCTCCTTCATATCACCCACCAACTTCTGTCTCAGCAGTTTAAGGACATTTCCCTACCCTCCCTCTACAGATAATAGTTTGAAAACTGTGATTTGTTGGTTTTAAATTGAAAAAATTTAAAATTTGATTTAAATCACAATATACGAGTGTCACAAAAAGAATGGAGGGAAAAAAAGGACCACATTAATTTGATTTCTTTAGAGACTCTTCCTTTTCAAATGAGACCCATTTATTAAATTCCGTAAATAACATTTCCAAAGTCTCAATGACATGTAATCTTTAATATAATGCATAGGATTCTCGTCATATCTTGAATCACAAGGGAAGGTTTTTGATGTTTTAAACATTTAAAAAATGTAAATGTACATATTTTACTCTCTAATTTCATTTGTAGTATGAAACAAGTATAAAATTACCCTAATGATGCAAATGAAAGGATTAGTAACTCAAATTTAGGAACCTGTTTTACAGTCGATTAAGACAGATTAATAAAAGAAACAATCTGTTCAATTTAATAATTAAATATTAATTTCTTATTAGCAAATGGTTTTAAGTTCAGATCATTACATTGAAGATTCAGTGACTGAGGTTTTGACACTCGTTGCTAACCTCTTAGTCAATAATAATGAATAACTGCTACATGAATATCTGCATAGGCTTTTAAAAAAGAATAAATTAAAGCCCTATTATCCAAACAAACTACTTCCCAATCTATTTTTTTTATCACCTTGTTTATAGTTTAGACAGTTTGAAGAGATTTAAACGTGTTGCGAGGCAGCTAGCTCCTGAAGCATAACGTATTTCCTTTAACATCCCAGCCCATTCTTTTTTATCATCTTCATACCTGATGGAGAAAAAAAGTAATCAATAAACACTTTTCAAGTAATTTTTATATGTGTTAAATATACAAGTTTGGATCTTTGAGAAACCCTACTGGCTCTTAGCCAGAGAAGGATACACCTGACCAGTGTAGAATAACACTTGCATCCTCTGAATGAACTATGCCTCAATGAACCACTGCCATGGATTCTAATATGGATGTTTAGGCAGTTAAACGTTACCTGGGAATCAAAGACTGTCCAGAGACAAGTAAGAGACAGGCAATTAATTACTCACCTTTGGATTGATAAATATGACTGACCTTTAAGAGTCAAGGCCAGCAGACTCCACCTTGAAAGTAAGAACTGGGACAAGCATCGACTGTTAGTTGCCTGGATTATGATTTCAGTTGTTCCCATATACTAGTGTAGTGCCCAGCATGGTATCTGACAGTAGCGTTCACTATGTAAGAATGCATTTTCCTTTCCCTTTATTGTACTGTGTGAGTACTACTCTTAGACTTTGCACTCAACGTTAGGTAATAACTAGTCATCCTCTTTGAATATTCAGGGTTATAATGATAAAGACAACTTGAATTCCTTTGAAACATATGTGCCCCTCCTCTGTTGCCTGGAATGCTCTTTTTGCATGAGAAACTTTTAAATGCTGCCTTCTCTCTGAAGCTTTTGTTATTTTCCTCAAGCAGAGTTTATTGCTTTCTCTTCATCTCCCATATTGTCCTTTATATAGTATCTATTACAGCAATTCTATTTTATTTTTTCCCCCTATATTTATGTCCTCGACAAGCTCCAAGGTATTTGAGGACAAATGATATGTCTTATTCACCTTAGTATCTTCCCTCCTCCAGAAGCTATCAATACTTGGCATATAGGAAATACCCCAAATCATTCTGTGATGAATAAGTGAGATTTAAAATAATTTTAAAATTAGCTAATACCTATGTAAGATATGCACTATCTGACTTAATTTCATCAATAGCCCAAATTTAATTCTCAACAGTTGTACTATGTACCAAGTGATTCTTATGTAGGGAAAAGTAGGCAGAAAAATATTTTAGTACTAAGAAAGGGAAGAACCTTAAATATCTATACAAAATTTGGGGCAGCAAATTAAGAGATAAAGGATGATTTTAAATGACCTAATTAAAAAATCACCACATTTAAGCAATAGGAAATTGAGGTTAAATGAGGCTTAAAAGTGTTTGCATCCTGACAGTTATATTTCTTACTTTCAGCTTAGCCAATCCTAAATAATGCAGTGACTTCAAGAAAAAATAGAAGAATGGAATTTTTTGAACACATGACAGTAAGAGAGTCCATAGGTTTAGAATGTGGTATACTGACAGTTTTTATCTCTTTTCTTTTTCTACTTGTGTGAATAGAGTCACTAAAGAGTTGAGGGCACATGGCTTTCATCCAAGTCACATGGATTGCTGGGCCCCACCCTCAGACTTCCAGTAGGTCCAAGGTGAGGCCTGAGAATTTGTATACCTGATGAGTACCCAGGTCTGCTGATGCTAATTTGGGAACTATTACAGATGATTGGTTCTCAGGTTTCACTGCACATCGGAACCACCTGGAGACATTAAAAATATGTCTGGGTTCCACCCCTGAGGACTTCATTTGTATAGAATATGGCCTGGGCATGAGGATTTTTTTTAAGTTCCCCAGGTAATTCTAATACACAGCAAGGTTTGAGAATCACTGTTCTGGATTTTATTATCCAAATGGAAAACATCAGTACCTAAATTTTAAAATTTACAGCCAAACACAAAGTGGTGAATGTTCCTCTTGCCTTTCTCTAGTGGTTCCCAAACTTATTGGCACATTAGAATCATCCAGGGATCTTTTGAAAGTTTCAAAGCCCAGACTGTACTGATCAATTAAATCATAATCAGTAGAGGTGGTGTAGAGCTTCATCAGTACTTTCTGAAGCTCCCTAGGTGATTACAATAAGCAAGCAAGTTTGGGAACTACTACCCTAATTGTAAAATAAACCATAATCAGAGAAGACACCTTTTTCAGACTCTCAGCAAGGTAAGGGCTACTTTCCTTTGATGCCTACAGCTTCCTCCTGCTGAAGTAACTTGGCATTTGACCACCATTAGGAACCATTAGGCTCATTGCAGTTTAGCTCATTGATGGCACCCTTCCTTAACATCAGTATTTATCAACCCTGGATGCCTCTAGGAATCACCTAGGAGATTTTAGGAAATAATGATGCTCAGGCCCTACCTCCAAAAATTTGGATTTAATTATTCTGAATTAAGGCTCAGTCACTGGTATATTTTAAAAGCACCCCATGTGATTTTAATGGGCAGCCAGGGTTGAGAATCACTGCTTCTTCACTCTTGGTTCCTGTTCCCCTTTTCCAAAAACTCTAACCTTCTCAACCAATCCATTTCATCCTTTTTTTCTACTGCTTCCAGCCTTTTTCCATCTCACCCTCTTGCTAAATCTAGTCTCTTCCCTCCTTAGAAATCTGTTTCTTTTTCTTCCTCCCTCTTTTTTGAGGGTGGGGGGGAGGAGTAATAGTTAATTTCCTTTTATAGCCATTTTTTTCTTGCCCTCTAGTATAGCTAGCTACTGTTACAACAACATAAGGAATGATGTCAGATGCATAAAGTAATTGGTTAAGCTACTGGCCTTTTAGATTTCCAGTTCACCAGCTGGGAACAACACATGTGCTAGTCTAGGTATCAAACAGATAATATCCATTTTCCATTTCAGGCTTAGTGCAATGACTTTACTAATCACTCTTCCAAAGCTGTACCTGTAAACTTAATATGCAAGCAAATCATCTGGGAATCTTGTTAAAATACAGATTATGATTAATTCTGGGGTAGGCCTAGGATTCTGCATTTCTAAGAAGTTCCCAGGAGATGTTAATTCTGCAGGTCTGTAGACCATACTTTGATTGCCAAAGCTCTGAACAACCTTGTGACAGGTCAGGTAAGGGCATCCAGCCTTGGGAGTGGGGACTGGCTTTTAAGTTGAAAAGAGAAGCATGAGTTTGGCTTTTTCTAGATGAGTATACAGCATGAACTCACTTATCGCAGGCAACTGAGATCTGTTTCTTGTAAACTTAGATCAGCAAGCACAGTGTCTGTGTTGAAGGCCGCAGACGTCTACACACTGTACACCCTGCCCCTCACTATGTGACTCTTCATGACACAACTTAACAATTATCTGGGAAATAAAATGGATTACTACTTTTTTCTTTTTTCTTTTCAAAAAAGCTTTTGTAACTGAATCCTCAAAAAATTAGAAAACCAGTTAAATTAGATATAAAATAGAATTAATGAATTCATGGAACACTCAAGAGGTTAAATATTTCTTCAGAACTCTGTTTTCTTAAATAGAATACTCTGGTAGAAAGGTAAGTGGTTTGGAAGTTTTGCTCTAATGGATGCCTAAAGCATTACACATTTAGAGCTGGAGTGGAACTTGAAAGATCAGCAGTCTGATTCTCTTCATTTTACTGATTAAGAAACGGATCCAGATAAGTTCTTTCCCAAGCTCACACATAATTAGAAACAGTACCTGATCAAGTAAGTGGCATGTGCAAAAGTTCAGTTAAGATTCAAAGAGTGTTTCAGTCTACCACCAAGTAGCAGCTCACATGTTGAGAAAGTCTGACTTACTATTTACTTCAAAAGTCTTTATTTTATCAATTATCAATTAACTGATTTTATCTTTGGTTCAGAAAATTGGAGTGAAGAAAACTTACTTCCATATGTCATTGACTTCAGTGGGTGCAAACTCTTTAGACTCCAGTTGAATCATGGCAAAACCACCAATGGCATATAGAGATCCAGCCAGACTGACCAAACTGATGGAACTTCTTTCTTGGGGAAATTCAGTCATTACTTCCCATCTAGGAATAATTGAAAAAACAGTCACTCTAGACTTAAAGAAATGCCAAATTTATTTACTGAACAATTATAGGAAATTATAATAAATTCAAGTTATCACAGGAACCCAAAATTAGATTAAGTTTGCTACTGGATAATATGTAAATATTATTCCTTTATTTGAAAGATGTAACCCAATTACATATAAAGCTCTCAATATGTCAATCCTAAAATACTTCTTTTTCATCAGTTAGCACCTTCAGCAGTGGTTATCAAACCATGTGACATCAAAAGTGGGGTTTTTGTGGCAATTCCAGGACTCCTAGGCCCTACTGTGTTGGATTTCATTTGAATGCTAATACAGATTTTTAAAAATTCTGATCTCTATCATTTCTCAAGAAATCCCCAAATCATTTTCAATAAAGGAACGTGACAAGGATAGTTTAGAAAGTAGGGTTGGGAAAATTTCTTTTAAATTATTTATACTTAACCTTTTTTTAAATAAAGGATTTAAAGGAAGTTTTTAACATTAACAGCCATCTGAAATAAGACAACTAAAGATAAAATCAATCAAATTAGAAGTATCAAGAGTCTAGAGTGAATCATTTTGGTAGCTCTGAAGTCTATTAAAAGTAGACTTCATAGTTTGTTTTAAAACATGTTTTTCTAGTTATAGAAATATGTATATTGTAGAAAATTTAAAAAATGCAGAAAGGTATAGAGGAAAACAAATATTCCCTATGATCATATCCTCCAGACATAATCATAATATTTTGGTATAATTTTGTCATTTAAAAAATTTAAATATAGACATCTATACATACATAAGAACAAAACTAAGAACATATTTATAATTTTGTGTGCTGCATCTTTGACTTCTTTATATCATGAGTTTACCCATATTATATATTCTTTAAAAACATGATTTTTAATGATTGTTTAAGTCCTATTCCATAGAAATTCCTTGCGATTTTCAGATACTAAAGTCTATATTTTGTCATCAGGCATACATGGTTTATTAAAAAAGTAATAATAGTGCTCTAATTTTTTTCTTCATTGCTAAACTAGGAATATAAAAACTACATACTCATCCAGATGTGTTAGCTCAAAACTTGGAAAGACTAAACTTATATAAATATTTGTCAAATAATCTTTGCACATTAACTTTAAGCCAATAAAATCTCAAAATGAAAATTTTAAGAATATTATAAAGATAAAAGAAACTTCTGAAGCATTCATTCTTGTTCATGCTTTACAAATATCACAAAGTAAGGTGGAACTCTTCATCCATAAAGAAACTACATATTTCAAATCAAATAACTATAGAGACATGTATATCCATCTACATGTAGATAATTATTCTGAATTGTTACCTTTTTGTAACTAAGTTCACAAAGTTAATAACAAATACAAATTAAACACTCCAGTGTTAACTTGTGGTTCCTGTACTCCAAATTACAAATACACATAATGAAGCAAAACGTTAGGCAATTTTATACTCAGTAACAGCAAAAGAAACCCAGATGAAGATACTTCCTGTTTAACCCTTTACTTTCTTGCCTTCCTCTCCTCATTTCCTAAGTAGAAAGCTTAATTCTTATCTAAAGTTAAAATTTAAAATGTATAGTGATTCATATGGTATAGTAAGATACAGTAACTCACTTATTGGTTGTGAGGTCAAAAGCTTCAACTGAAGCTGAAAGACCATCCTCAGTGACACCGCCTGCAATTACAATTTTGCCTTTATGGATTGCCACTCCAAACATCGAACGAGGGGTTTTCATCGGAGCCATATCTTTCCAGTCTCCTTTTTTGGGGTTGAAGATAAACACCCTGTTTGTGCACTTTCTGTAAACATCAAAGACAATAAAATGGTCATTTTAGAAACTTTCTTTTTTGAAAGAAGCAGCTTCACTACTTAGTTTTGCTTCTAATATGAAATATGTAGGATAGCAGAGGATCAGAAAAACTCAAGTATTTTTATTCTGAACATATGCCACCATGTGAGGACCAAAACTATTTATAACTTAATTATATTACTACTAGAAGGTAGAGTACCTTTACTTTTGGCAGTTGCCTAGAAGCCCAAGCAGAGTAGATTTTCATTCTATCTGTTAGTAATTTCAATGGAAGACATGAATAGAGTTAAAAAAATCACAAACCCTTTATTGTACCTCAGTAACAAGTTTATTTAATTCATTATTTGAACATCTTAGGAATGAATCAGATAACTTGAAAAATAATTAGGTGAGACTGTACCTATTTTACATTTAACTATGTTACAGGATGGCTCATTTCATTTTAGTCTATCACTAATATACCAACGTATTTTAAGAACTGTGATTGTAGATTAAACAAGTGGTCATTTGAACTGAGTAATGAGAACAGTTTTATATGCTAAATGCTATAGGAAAAACTTGGACTCATCTGAATTATTATTCTTAGTATGTTCCTTAATGTTTCCTTAAAGTTATCCATAATTTACTGATAAGAGTTCAGAATTCCAAATAATAATTAACTGGATATATTTGGTAAAGCCAAAACGCAAGCACACAAAACCCCAACTTGTGAGGACATTTTTTTTCTTTAGTCTTATGAAAAACCAGATATCTGAAGCAGAATATATTTGACTATGAGTATTACTTTAAAACTTCTTGATAAGAGCATGATACAGAGTCATGTTCTTCAAATGCATTGGTGATAACTAGTGTAATTCTGTGCTTGCTTTTAGATAATGACTCATCTCAAAGTTCTTGACTCTGGCATCTGTCAAACAATGTTGTCTTGGTTAATCATATTCTCAAGATTAATATATTACTGACAAGACCTGTATGCTTCTTACTGATATATCAATTTCCTACTCACTAATACTACTTCAAGAAACAATTTAAATAATTTGGCAAGGTCATTATGTTTCCAAATGCAGAAGTTGCTTAATAGATTTTGCCATTCTATTCACTAAGGAAAAAAGACTAAAACATTTTTTTTGAGCTACAGAACTTTTATTTCATTTGTAGTGGCTTTGATATTTAATCTTAAACAGAAATTTTGGTCATCTAAACTAAAATTTTGCACTGAGTGGGTTTTTATAATATGGCCTTGCTTTAAATATTCATTTGACAGAATTTAATAGCTGGTGTTAAAGAGGATATCAAAATTTCAGTATATTAACTTTGAATATAAAAAGATTATACAAAAACTCAGTTTTTAAAATCACATTTTCTGTGCTAGATTTGTCATTTTAATTGATTAACAGCCATTAATTACTGATCTAGACTAGAGTTCTAGCACATTTCTCTATTTTACTCTCCTGTTTTTCTCTTACAATTCTTAATTCTGGTTCCCTTTCCAGGATTGGACATCTCTTTAACTGAGCAAATGATGACAAGCCAAATTAGAGTTTTCAGGAGCAGGAAATTAGTTCTCACTATTTAAACTGAAAATTTTCATTTTACCAGACAGGATACTGGCTTAATGATTGACTTCTGGAGTACTCTGAACTCACTTCTCCCTTTGAGTTATAAGATCTCTGTCCTAATTACCTATCCCTTGAGAAGGACCTAGAAATCAAGTTAGGTTTATATATGAAACTTTATTTTTCTCACAAGAGACTGGTAGCTAGTGGGTATACCAGGGTATATCTATTCTATTTGATCAGTGCCTGTTTGTGGCCAGTTGTTAAATAGTTTGACTACCACCTCTTTCTAGGAGTAAATAAGTAAAACATTGCTGAGAAAATGGTTGCCCTATTTTCAGTTTAAAATTCACCTATCAATTCTCTCTTATGACTATGAAGTACAAATCCATGATATTTTTATACAATATTATTAATAGTAATATTTTAAATATTACATTAAAGAGATACACTTAATTTTTCTTTACTATGGCTAAATGAATAAAAAGTCCATTGGTTTTAGTGTAGTAAAATATAATTATAAATTAGCAAAATAAAATACTTGATTTGCTCCTAAGTGCTGTTTTTCTATTTTAAGAATACTTACGTTGGAGGTATTATGATTGTTCCTAGCTATTTTCTAGCCATTTACAAATTTACTTTAGTAACTTTTAAATTGTATATAGTTTTCCATCAGAAACCATTTATAGTATACTCTAATAACTTTTCAAATTTTTATTTTAAAATTTTATTTCCAAAGAATTATGTATGGGTGAGAACTAAGTCCCATTTCAATATGTAGATTCAAATGAAGAAGGTACCCTTATTAATTAAAAAATCATTTGGATATAAACTACAGGGAGATTTCAGGTACTTACTTGTCATCTGTCTTTCCTCCTAGACAATATATCATCCCCTTATGTGAAATCACATTATGGCCATAGACTTTGATAGGAAGTTTTTTTATTTCATTCCATTTTGCAGCCCTGAAATCAGAAGGTGATAGAATTTATATGCTTTCTGTAAATTTCAGGTTCTAAAAATATAAATATGTCATAGGTGCTCATATACTTAAATACTTAGGAAATGGGAATCTCAGGCCAACTTACACAGGATCATAGCATAATACTGAATCCAGCGAAGCCTCTGTTTGAAGGTCTTTGCCTGCAACTACATAGATTTTGTCATCTACCTCTCCCAGACCAAAGAGACATCTTGCGGAAGGCAGAGGTGGAAGTCCAACCCACTCAGATGCTACATTATCAAGCTGAAAGAAAAAATATATGAGGAATTGTGGAGCTTGTTAGAAAATTTTACAGGTGTACCAGAAAATACACTATACTTTGAGTGTTGTTTAGAATTCATTGAGATAGTCAAAGATCTTGCAAATAAAACTATAATCCAAAAGTATATTTTAGCTCTGAATTATCTAGAAAAGTGAGAAAATCTACTTGACTTACCAAAAAGCTGAATACCAAAATGTGCAGGACTTCAAGAAAGAAAGAGAAAATAAAAGTCACCAGAGGTTAGTTAGAACTATAAAGTTCCTTGTAAAATTTTCTTTCCATGTTGCTTTGTGTATGTTTGAATAAGGAATTGTAATACTTATAGGACACTGGGGAACGCTGTCACTGCAGGGAGAGTCACAGCATGTGAGTAATCCCTGCATGCTATATTTAACATGATCTTCAAGCCAGCATCCGGGACAGCTGGACCTGTCGCTCAGTTCACAGACAACTAGAATGGTAGGGCAATATATATTTTTTTTCCTTCAAAAAATTTGAGGTTCCCTTTATTAGTTTCTGATATAGGCAGGTGTTATAACCTATAACCTCCTAGCCTTTTGTTGAGAGTCATTTGAAATACCCTTCTCTCTCTTTTGATTCATATTAGAAACTTTTTTTTTTTTTTTTTTTGCCACTTCTGCAAGTCCAAGACAGCCCTCTAAGTGATTCTGGTATGGCTGGCATCAAATTCAGCTTTCTATTACTATTACAACTCACTATTGGTAATTTTAAGATTTTGCACTATGCATTTTAGGAGACCAAGGCACAAGAAAACTGCTTTCTTGAGGTAGTTCAGTCACGGACTTGTTGATCTCTCTAGTGCTTCTTCTATGTAGCAGAAGAAAAAGGAATAAAACCTAGAATAATTGGATACCAAGATTATATGCAGATCTTAATATAAAAGCTGTGGTATAGGAAGGGGTGCCTGTGGAAGCCTACCTATATCTGGTCTAGTAACCTTGGTTAAAGCAATTAAGACTGGATAAGTGGTTTAATCCTCACATGTGCATTGTTACCTTTGTGTTCACTAATTTAAAATTTTAGGTAGTTGACCTCTAATGCTTTCATTTAAAAAAAAATCCTTTGATAAGAAAGTAGTGTGTAGTACAATAGAAATAATAATGAACATTTATGGAATTTTTGATTCCATATGGAGTAAATGCTTTACATAGGTAATCTCACATAGTCTTCCAAAATAGGCACTTTTATTATCTGTTTTACAGATGAGGAAACTGAGACACAGAAGGATTAAAGAATTTGCCAACCTCACAGAGCTTTTAAATGATATTTAAATGCAAACTACATAAATCCAGTTTGTTTTTTAAAATGGGAACAGCTACCAGAATCTCATGCTGGGGGATTTACTGCCCACACTCTGTGGTACTCTACATCCTCACACTATCCCTGATAGGGCAATTCTTACAAGCAGATGAAGCAGTAGACTGCCTGCCAGGCTCTTTAATGGGTGAGCCGTCAAGCTATTTAACCTCTCTGGCTCCAGTTTCCTCATCCTTAAAATTAGGGTTTGGACCTAGATTATTTTAAGATATCATGCTGTTCAAAGATATGGTGAATTTATTAGCTTTATGAAAAAAAACCCCCTCTAACCTATGTAAAAAATTCTCATGCTCTATTTACAATATATAATCAAATGTCATATTACTTCTAACTTAATACATTTTAAACAGATGTGACCAAGCAGAACAATGTAAAACCTGAAACCCTCATATATTTTGAGTCATAAACCTCTTTTATGGTAAGGTGTTTTTATTCTGGCATCTTATTCCACTTTGTGTCATGGGTAATGAGAGGGAGTTGCCCTTTGTATAACTTATCATAGTTATAAAGAACATCAAGCAGGTTTCTTGAACCAGAAATGAGAGGCTGTATCAATAAAAGTAAGGGTAGTTAACAGGATGGAAGAGAATAAAGATAAGGCTATAAGTATTCCCTGAATCTATGAGTTCTAGTTATCTCTGTTTTGATACTTCCTAGATATAATTATTGCCTCTTAAATTGAATTTGTCCTTTCTGAAATTTATCTGAATTTAAAATTAGGGCTTAGGAAATTTTCTGGCCTGCATTCAATACTTATGATTACAACTTCTATTTTATTTTTATATTTCATAATTAACATTCTTCAGTGGAACTTTGAAAATTAAGGAGCATGATTAACATATTATAATTACAATTTTTCAAGATCAGAAAAAGCTGGTTAAATGTAATATTGTGTTGAATACACAGTATTCACACACTTTGAGAGTACACAGTGGTATGACATCCTACACTTACTTATCTTTGGTCTTTACAACTCAAGTGCCCATAAACCCCAGGTCATGAACAGGTATGGCCTAAACAAACTCTTTGAGGTAGCTGTAAGTTACAAAGTACTGGTGTTGGCATTACTGAAGATAAAGGTGAAGCCACTGATTCCTTCACAAACTGATAAAGTACAGTGCATGGATAACATGAAACAAACTCCCTTCAGACAAACTAGTCTATTAGTTTAGGATGACTTGTTTTCTTGGAAACTTCTTTGGTTTCACAAAACAGATTAAATTGTAATAATGTCTAGTATAATCATATAATGTCACATATAAAAATTATAAGTAAAAATTTCTAAATATTGTTAAACAATTCAAATTAGTGACACTGGTGCAGTTTTTTCCTAGAAGGTAATTCAAAGTATGTAAAAAATATATACAAGTTCTTTTCTTTTTCAACAAAATTATATTATAGATATAAACCATAAATAAGAGTTGAAATGCTACCACTAAGGACTTCAAATTGGTTCAAGGAAACTTGGAAAAAAGTAGAAAATCTGATCAATTATAGCTTTTTTTTTTTTTTTTTTTGGACTGGAAAAAGATATCAAGTAGAATAAAATGCAAACAGCCTGAATAATTCAGCCTGAATCAGCCTTTCTTACCTGGAAGAAGTAAGACTGTAGAGGTTGATCCTTATTTTCTTCATCCACATATAGTCCTCCAACCACATATACCTGATTTTGTTGGGTTACGATGCTGGAATGATTTCTGGGAATCTGTTCAGCTAAAGCAGTAAGGTAGCATTCATTTTCTGTGGGATCATAAGCCACTGCAGCTGTGTCATTAACCAAGAGGATGAGGTCTTTGACAAACATTCCATGCCTGGGAATGTCATTCAGGTAACCAGGAAGCAAGTCTTCATCACCAACATCTCCATTCACCTCACCAGCCCCAGACTTTTCTGTATTTTTGCTTGGTTCTGGGAGTTTGCCAGCAAAGGCATCTTTGAGGACTTTGATTTTTTTCTGGAGTTCTGGGTTGCTTTTAATTATATCATCTTTCTCAACATAATCTTTAAAATATTTTTCTGTCATAAGGCGAAAACGGATACAATCAAACACTTCGCTAAGGTTTTTAACCCTATTTTCTTTGTCTGTTCGCACCCATTTCATCACTGCCTCAAATACTGCTTCTTCCTTTTCCACATTTAGGCTGTCATTTGAAATGACTGAGATCAGTTCCTGTGGAGACAGTTGCATAAAGTCCTCTTCCTTACAAATCTGTGCAAAGCGATCAGACACAAATTCACGGGCAGAGATGGCAAGCCTTGGGCAGTCAAGAAGAAGTCCTAATCTTAGGATGGCTAGACAGTTACCAGGAGCAAGTCTTTTCTGAAGATAAGAAACACAAACAGTGAACACTGAGGGGATCTGAAAGCGGCTGGCCAATGCAAAAATATCTTGAACGTTTCCATCGTTGAGGTCTATCGTGGCTGAATAGAGGTACTTGATGATTAAATCCAGTACAGCAGGATCCACATTATCTAATAATACCTCCTTTTTTTTCATCTCATCAATTTCAGATAAAAAATACTCACGGAAGTAAGGACTACAAGCTGACAAAATCAATCTGTGGCAAGGAAGACTTTTATCACCTGCTTTTAGGGTGCAATCGATGAATTTTTTCTCATCCAGGAGATCTTTTAGACCATCCTGAAGAAGGGTGGATTGGTAAAGCCGCAGTTCCTCTGCAAGTTCCCGCTGGGAATCCATTTTGTGAGTAACCTGGGTAAGGAAGGGGACACTGAAGGCCTTATTAGCTCCTCGCAGCACACAGGTCTAGCTGTAAAAAGGCAGGTCAGTGTGCTTTGCCCAGCCTGAAGCCTTTGCAATTTAATCCCACCAGCTAAATATAGATACCAACTCTAACAACGGGAATTTAGGAGAGTGAGTTTGGAAAGAAGAGTTGTTCTTGCAGCTGTTAAAGATCGAAAGGAACAACAAACTTTTTATCACCAAGGAAACAGCTAAGGAACAGAAGATTTAAATGTAGTGGAAAGCTTTAAAACATTAAAAGCATTAGAAGATAGGCTAATAAAGGCTACCACAAGAAAATGTTTATTAAACAATCAGAAAACTGAATAATAAAAATGAGTCAGTCCACTAAAAATGGTCTAGTGGCAAGCTCCCTGGCTATCTGGATTAATGATGCACAAGTCAAGAATATGAGGTGAGTTCATTTGAATACTCATAAGCGAGATCCTCTTTCCAATAACTGTTACAAATTTTTATTTTTGACTTAAAACAGTGAGTTATATAATTTTCTTATAGAAGTAGGAAATTTAAAGATTTCTACTTATGTACTATGTAGTTTTAAAAAAGAAAACCTCAAAAATAATACCCTCCTCATTAACTAAAATAAATGCAGAGAAACTGCTCATTTTCTAAGACATTCTAAATATCTTTATTCTTGTGGAAAAACTATAATTAATATTGGATATTAGTATTGAATTAAATTATAAAATTATTTAATTTATTCACACTCTGCCTTGCTCTACAAAGTATTTGATGTAGCAAAGGCAAAAGGTTAAAAAGAATCAAGACCAAAAAAATAGTTTAAATTCAATGCTAAGGAAATAAACAACCCTCATGCAACAATATGATCACTAAAGATATTCTGTGATTTTAGGTGTTGAAGATGATCTTTCATTAAAGAAAAAGTTAAAAAATAGAACAGATGTAACCCCATGAAAACAAGGTTATCAATAGAACATAGCAAAATCAGGATGAAGTATTATATCACCTGTATAATTTGGAAAACAGGTCTTATATACAAAAAAGAAAAAATGTATAAATGGATCATAATTTAAATTGATTATAATAGAACATCATATTTGAAATGCAGAAGGCATGATTTGAAGAAAATTGATCTTTTGTTTATATACAGATAGGATCATATATTTGTACATGAAATACTTTCACAAAATTATAGTCACATTTTCTGAACTCAGTGAGGCTGTAAAAATACTGTAATTTCAAAGGTTGGTATTCTTAAACATGCTTAAAAGAACATAAGCTCCATTGAAGACAGGGATTTTTAAAATTTGGTTTGTTCAATGCTATTGCTCCAGGGCTTGTGGGTGCTCCATAAATTTTTGTTGCATAAATGAATGCCCTTAGATCAGGGAATTATGTAGTTTTAAACTTCAAGATCTCTATCCATGAGTAAAGGTTCTCTCATTTTACATCACGGTGAAGTCAGTGGTACTGTCAGCTGCTAAAACAACAGCTGAAAGAAGAGCTCATTGACTTTTTCCATTTATAGATGCTGCAACGTTTTATCACACTAGAAAAAACTAACAGCTGCTCCCTTATTTAAACAATAAATGACTCATTTCTCTCTACACATAACACCTAACATTTGAAAAGATTAATGAGTCAGATACAAAAACCATATGACATTTGAGATTATTCTTTACTAGTCGGCAATTTTATAAAGTCTCCTTTGCTTGAAAACCTATTTAAATATTCCCTGTAGTATTTTATGATCTGTATAAATTTTTCCAACTTTTTTTCCCCATAATATAGATTGGTTGTTGTAACCCCATCTCTTAAAAAGGTAGAAATCCTTTCCTATTTAAATAAACCACTTTATAGTTTTTGTTCATTGGTTTTTATTAAGACTTAGGTTAGCACTTGGTTGTACTATGTGTTTATGGTTGTCTACATATAATTAAACCTTATTTTAAATGTTTTTACACACTCTCTTCTCTCTAGAGAAAGGGAGCTCCTCTGGATAATTTCAATGATTTGACAAAGGTTCCTTATGATATTTCTTTATACCAAAGAAGTGGCAAAAAACAATGATTCCAGAGAAGTCACCAAATCTTACCTAACCAAGAAATCAGAAAATAATATCTTATTTTTGAAAACTTCAAAGAAGTTTCAATAAATACAAAGAGAAAGTTAATAAATGAAGTATTTATTTACAAACTATTTAAAACTATTTACTTACAAAATAAATGTATTCTTGCCAAACCTATATTGAAATTATTTACAAAAGGGTGCCCAAAACTTTACATAAGGGTCAATATATTCCAGAGTTAGTTATAATTTTTAGTTTTTACAGAAATTATCACGTAAAAATGACAAGTTTAAGGGTCATAATATTAGTCTTGGCTACATTTGGAGCTAATGTGATAATACATTTAAAGCAGATTTGTATAATTGAAAAAGCTGTATTTTGTTTACTTCGTAATAGTCTTATCCTTTTTTAAATAATACTTTCAAACCATTAAATGGTGCTGCATAAATTTTTTTATTAAACTCAACATGATACAGTCATTTAATATCCATAGACTAATAATTTACAAGTATTATGTACAAAATAAACATATTTACAAACCAGATACATTTTGATTACAGTTTTAAATATAATTTGTAGAAAACTGGCAGTAAAATCTTAGATAAATGAATTTCTCTTTAATTATTAAAAAACTCTTTCTTAAAAGCATTTCTGTAAATGTGAAAATTATTCCATGCCTTCTAGCAGGGGACTGGGATCTTTAATCTTGAGATATCTTTAAATAGAAATCCAGCTCAACTCAAGATCAACTCATTACTTCCCACAGTCCCTGTAGGGTGAATCCATCCTTCAATTTCTCTATTGCAAGCCCCAATTCTTCTGAAAATACAGGTTCACGATCTCGTTGCTTTTTGGGAGATAAGAGGATGAGATGGGAATAGAGAAGGTGAGCAAAGAAAAAAACAAAAAAAAATAGGTTTCACATAAGTTTGTGAATACTAAATGTTGGAAAATAGTTACTTTTTATATACTATAGCTAAAATATCCTTACCTTATTGCCATCAGCAAAATAAGCCTATAAGACAAAGAAAATTGTATTTCACATACTTGATATAGTATATTTCACATACTTGATATCGTATGTTCTAAGGAACAGATTATTTACAGAACAATTCTATGACTAAATATATTTAATATTCTGTTGTTATGTGTCTAATGGCTCTTCTCAATTATCTTTACAATGCTGGCAGCAGAATTCACTTTTCCTATCAATGTTTATTAAAGTCGTCAAGAGTTATGCTTTAAGCTCTAAAAAATGTGCTTTGTAATTAGTGTATAATTAGCATTGTTAACCTGAAAGGAGATTAAGAGAATGCCTTAAAAGGTATACAATTACATCCCTACTTTTCATTTAGAAGATGATGCTGGCAAACAAAACAATCAATGCCTCAGTATGTGTCAGCAAATGCATATAGTTTAAGATAGTAGTAGTAGTTTTATAATTGAATATTTTATACTAATTTCATATTTTTGTTTAAAAATATATGTTCCTAGGTAGGCATTCTGGTCAGATTTATAAATTACAATATAAAGTAAATATTATTATTATTTTGACTATTAAATAATACAAATTTGGAGGAAAGTTTATTATTCAAATAGATATCCATTTTAAGTTAACACACCTATAAATTGAAGGGAAATCCATCTTATAAAAATTGTAGGAAATACAGATTTTAAATTAATTAACTATATTTCTTTTTCACATATTTGAAATCCTATTAATAATTGTATTCTCACTCTATTTCCCAATTTGGGAGATGCCTAACTTAAAAAAAATTACTCTCTAACTAATGTTTAAGATACTCTCAAAAGTATCAAGTTCTATGGTGTTTTACACACTTAAACCATTATTTAATATAACATGACTCAGATAGAAAAAAATCAGGAAATTTAGTAGCTCTCCTTTATGATGCTCACCACAAAGGCATCCGTGTGATCATCAGACTCTATTTCTACATCATCTTGAATCTGTTCAACTGTCAGAGCTTCAAGTGGCTGTGGCTGAAAAATCGGTGGATGTTAAAATGCATCAAAGAGACAATATTGTTAAACAACTTTAATAAAATGTGCTGAGAATTGTAAATATTTGTAAAAGAATAACACAATTACAAACTACTCAAGTCTTATAAAAATCCTTGCACAACATATTCTAATAAAACTAACAACTAATGAAATCAGTCAGTTAAACCTAAGCTTTTAAATCTGAAGCAACTATCATCAAAAGAATTAAAATAACAAATTTACATACATTCAATATGATACTTAGAGATATCCTTAAAGAAAAAACTCTTATTGGATTTTATCTGATTTTCTTTCACATAGTTAAAAAACTGTGAAATTTTATATTATAGCAAATTTTAAATTTTCCTCAAGATAGTCATTAAATAGGATAGGTGAAAAGAGAACTAAGATTTGTATGAAATATTATAAAGGTAAAGCAGAATAAAATGTAACACTCATATTTACTAATTCATTTTAAAAATATTTGAGTATCTGGTGTATTAGGTACTATAACAGTACTACCAAGGGTGTCCCTGCCCTTACCATAAAAGGTTTATAATCTAGTGACAGTAGAAAGGATAAAACACAATTACAAATAACTATTAGGTTGAACCACATGAAATTGCCAGTTTTCTTTCTTGAAAATGGTTAAATATTAACTATATGGTTCAACCTATGTAAAGTAGCTGTAATAAATGCAGTTATCTATTATAATAAAAGTTTGGAGACAATACAACTTCTAGCTTGTGAATCCCACAAACTTTCATGAAGAAAAGTTTAGTGTATGAGCTAGGGCTTTTAGAATGAGGATGATTTTCATAGGTAGGATTAGGAAAAAGGGTGTTGCTGGCAATAGGGATCAACATCAGCAAAGGTAAGAAACCACAGGATGAGGCTGGAGAATGATGAATAATCCAGTAAGGTCAGAATATTCCAATAAGGTTGTAATATAAGGGCATTGAGATAGAAAGAGCTAAGTAGGGCTATTGTATTGAAAAATACCGGGGAGCATCATTCACATTAAAGTCTATGTGAGCAATGTTCTCTAGTTTGGCAGTACAGAGCATGCACAACTAGACACTGTGGCTGTGCAGATAATGTGGGAAAGGTAAATTGAAGTCTACTGAAATTCTTTAATACAAGCCCAAAGAATTTACTTTATTACAGGTAAATGCTGGGGGACAGTTGAGGGTAGAAGTTATTGCTTGACAAGAGTGACCTGATTCTACAATCTGAGTTTTAGCTTCAGTGTTTCAACCATGCTCAGAGCTGTGTGATTGTGTGTAAGTAATTTAACCTATCTAAGCCTCAGTGTCTTTAACTGGGAGATTGATTATGATGATGATGATGATGATGATGATGATGACGATGATGATAACGATATACTTCTTAGTATTTTTGGGAGGATTATAGATGATGCATATAAAGTTCTTAGAGCAGTGAATGGCAAACAGTAGGTGTTCAGCACAGTCATTCAACAACTATGAAGAGGCACTAAGCCTATTACATGCCAGTTTAGACTGCTGGAGATACAGTGGTTGAACAGACAAAAATCTCTGACTTCATGGAGATTATTTATAGTAGAGGAGACTGATTAGTGTTACCAAAAATAAAGCAAGCAACTAAACAGAATAAGGGACAAAAAGTGATGGGGTTTGTTTTGGATGGATAGTCAGGGAAGACCTCTTTGAAGAGGTGGCTTTGGAGTAAGAACTTAGATGAGGTGACAGGGTGAGCTATTATGTCTGACTATTATTATGTACTGGGGCCAATGAAGGGGAAAAGAGAAGAAATGAAAGAGAATCGGTAGGAGAACTAAGATACTGAGTGTCTCCCCTGTGCCAGGCATTTTATGAACATGATGAATAACTTTGTAAGAGAGACTATCTTCATTTTATGAGAAAACTGAAACTCAAATTGTACTAGAATTAAAAGTAAATGGTGAAATTGGGATTGAAGTCAGGTTGTATGGAAAGGAAGGGATAGGAACAGAGAAGAGATGGGTACAACTGACTCAATGTGTAAAATAAGATAATGGAAAAAATAAAAAAGGAAAACTCCAAGGTTTTGTGTACAACTGACTTTGACAATGCTAAAAAAATTAGTAAATAAACAGATAAATCAGTAGAAAGCTGCTTTTGAAAAAAATTATACCTTTTTAGGTATGCCAAATTTAAGATACTCTTCCAACTCCCAGTGTATATTAGTGACTTGGAAAATTATTAGCCTAATTAAATTACTAAAATAAACATTTAAATGGGAAATTCAATTTATGATTTTTGGAATGCTCATCTATGTGAAGTATTCAAGAATATTTAGAACCATGACAGGCTGAGAGTAAATGTCAATATTAAAAAGTAAGATACAGCTGGGAGTCATCTACAGAAGTATAAGTTGAAGAATCTGGAGGAGTGGGTGATAATACTGAGGAGTATACAGAGAAGGCAGAGTGAAGGGAGAATGCTGAAAGAAGTACAGTTTGGGAAGAGAACAGAAAAAGATGGTTAAGGAGATGAAATACAAGGAATGTATGTGTTATACAACATCAGCCACCTAGGGAAAAGTTTCAGCTGGAAAGGGAAGGGCATATTTATGGAATTTGACAGGGAGAGACAAAATTTAAGTACAAGGAGCATTACTAGGTAACAAGGGCCTAGTGCAAGTCAGAGGGTGTGAATTTGTAGTTAGCTGCCCAGCCCTACTTCCTGATTTTCTGTGGTCACATGCTGTAGTCCAAGAGCAGGAGAGATACAGAAAATATATGTGATGTGTGATATGGCTTAACATGCTGAGTACCAGCAGGGACACTAATGAAAAAGTGAATGACAAGGACACCAGCAACAGATTGTACAGTAAGAGCCCAAAAGAACAGACAGCAAGAGAACCTGTGACAGCAGTCAATGAGGGCACCAGAGAGAGAGCCTCTGGCAAGGGTACAGCTGACAGAGTAGACAGCAAGGACACCTCTAATGCAGCGACTGGTGAGTACATAGTGATAGACTAGAGATGACAAGGGTCCCAGCTGGAGAGGCTGCAGAGTAAAGCCAAAAGAGAACTGATATACCTGGAGAGCAGAGATTGGTGCAAAAACCAGAAATCATGAGGAAGGCAAAGTGCAGGCATGTGAGGGTGATATTCAAAATATTTCATAACTGGTATGGCAGGGCACTGGTGTAGGAATAAACACAAGCCATACTGGTGGAGCAGATTCCTGGAGTTGCTATGCTGTAGGGCTTTAGGGGAGGAAAATGTTATCTGTGAGGCCTCTAAGGTCTTCCCATGCTAATGGCAGACTGAAGTAGAATAAAAATAAAGCTGACATAGAGTTTCAAGTATGTCTATATCAGAGAAGTCTTGCATATGGAGTCTTCTCTGGATAGGCTGCTTACCTAGAAGGACAGGACTAAATGATGAAACAGCCAGTGAGTGAGAAGACAGGTGTTACAATTTAGTGATAGCCCAGGGGCCATCAGTGTATTTATCATTTTAAATAAAGTGTAAAATTACATACAATATATTTATATCTGAATTTTTTGGATTATATAACAACAATTCAGCAAATACTATATTTCACATAGTGAACAAATTACCTTTTCTTCCATCTCATAATCTACTCCAAATATAGGACTGGCAGAATAGACTTTGTGAAGTGAATTGATTTCCTTAACTGATTCTTGCAGTTTTTCCACAGGATCTATTTTAAAGCCAAGAACATATCCTCCACTCTATAAGAAAAAATAATGAAAATACAAAAAACAAGCTTGAGAAATGGTATTTAAGTATATGATAAATTATAGCTTTAATTGTCCTTATTTCAGAGCACAATATGTAAGCTGCATTTTTAAAGTTTTTATTATGAAAAATTTCAAACATACAAAAATAGAAGAGTACAATAAGTGTCCACATAGCCATTATCCAGCTTAGACAAGTAACAAAATATGGCCAGCTGTGTTCCATCTGTAACTTTACCCTCCCCTGGAAATCTCCTCCCTTCACCCATTCAGGATTATTTTAAAATATATCCAGATATCACATCATTTCATCTGTAAACATCAAAGCTAATATTTCAAGATTATGAAGACCAAGGGAACTAAGTTTTTCTTTTCTTTCTTTTTTTTTTGGGAGGAACTAAGTTTTTCTTGAGCTAGACCCTATAAAGGAATATAGACTACATATTAAAAGAAATAGGGGAATGACCTGCCTATGGCTATCTCCTTGAATTGGGAAATAAATTTGACCATGGCAACTTGTTGGAGAAGAGTGTTAAAAAATTAAGTAGCATACTGCAATAGGTGAGAGCATATGCTTCCAGTTGACAGCATATGCTTTTGGGTTCAAATCTGGTTTTACAAAAAGTTTATCAGCTGTATGATGCTGGAAAACTTACTTTCATTATCTTTTAAATCCTCAATTTTCTAATCATTAAATGGTTATCAGGTTCTTTTATTAAATAAAATAATGTATATATGACATTTCATATAGTTCCTAGAATGTAGTAAGCACTCAGTAAATAGCAGCTACTAATCTATAGGCCAGAGGAAAGGAGTAAGTATACATTTATGTTTAAACTTAGAAGAGAAGCGATTTTATAAATAAGTGTTTTATTTAAATGTATTTCTTCAAAAACTTGGCATAATGGAATATAGCAGTATTTAAATAGATAATATAACCTGTGTGTGATAGTATAAAATCTCAAATAGGGTACATGTGTGTATCTGTATATACCTGTGTTTCTGAAAACAGTCCAGTGAATCAGTTAGACCTGGAATCAAAACGTAGCCCCACCACTTACTAGTAGTGAGAACATTGACAAGGTTCCTAAACTGTCTAGGCTCCAGTTTCCTTGACTGTAAAGTGGGGAAAAAATAGTAACTATATCATAGAGTTGTGTAAAGATTGAGATAATGCATGAAAATTACAGTAATTGACTGTCATTAAACATGATAATCATGATAGTAATGATTATGTCTGTCAAACAAAGAAACATAAGCAGGATTCTTTATATGGATACAATTACTATATGACTTCAGACTCTTCGTATAACTTCATGTTATAGCTAATATTCTTCCTGGATATAAATTGGTTACCACATAAATAAAACTAAAAATAGCCTGTCATATAGTTTTAAAAATCTATTAAAGATCAATAAAAATATAAATATCTTACCTGCTGAGAGCTTTCTATGACAAGAGCTAAACCAAATTTTGAATCTCTAATCTTTATTGAACGCTAGATGTAAAATGAAAAAGAAAAAAAAATGCTTGTTTTTATTATTTTATTTTGACTTTTTAAGACAAAGTTTTCAACTTTTACACAGTAACTACTTTTCATACTCTAAAGAACAGAATACTCCCTCTTGCTTCATTACACTCCCAGAGATCAAGTAAATTAAAATTTTCATACTGGAAATAGGCAGCAAACTTATAAGGAAATATAAAGACATCTCTGAAATATGTACAAAACTCTCTGAGTTCCATGGAGTTATAACTTTTCTGAGTATTTTAAACCAACGGTCAGCAATCTTTTAGTTATGAACCACTTATGGCTTCTAGGGCTGGGTTAATTTTTAAAGTCACATGTACCTTCTGTTTTTACAGAGATGGCTAACTTTAAAGAATCTCCATTCCATTTATTAAAAAACAGTAAGTCATGGGCATTCATCACTGGGCATCAAGGAAGGCTGGGACAAGTCAAATGTAATTCACATCAAGGTAAGCGTAACATGAGGATTAAGCTTGCCTAGCAGGAGATGAGCAGTAACATCAGTGGCCTAGGAGAAGGGAAGATGAGAAGCACAATGGCAAGCAGGATCTTTAGAAAAATGACATAAAATATACTTGCTTGTGGGAGAGAGAACCATAGAAAATCTAATATTAAGACCAGCAGACCAAAAGCCAGAGAAGGGTAATCTGTGATAGGTGATGACATATAACCCTCCAGACAAATGGGTATTGGAAGCTGAGAACGAGTAGAAAGCAGAGAGAGGAAAGAAGATAGACAGGGAGATGCAGAGGGGGAGGGAGAAAGGGAGGAAATACACAAATGACTAAATGAAAAGTACAGTGATTGAATCTGATTAAAAATGATAATCATGATAGTAATGATTATGTCTGTCTAACAAAGAAACATAAGCAGGATTCTTTCTATGGAGAAAATTACTATATTCAAACTCTTCTGATACCCTGCCTGTCAACTGGTAGTCTAACCAGGTGACTGTGGGTGACATAGGCTGATAAGATAGAAACTGGCAAGAAGATATATATGGACACATAGCTATAGGAGTAGGGTCAGGGCAATGGCTGAAGCATAGAGCTGGAGTTAGAATATGACTGCCATAGTGACAGACTGTGATGATATTAGATTGCAAGTTGTTTGGGCCAGGCTGAATTCATTCCAGAAGGCATATCTGGCAACTGTATTCTTAAATAACAAAAAGAGGCCTATTTGAAGAACAGAAAGCACAAGTTTGTTTACTACTCAGTAATTATTCAGCATAATAGGTTAAGTTAGGCAAGCTATAACACATATAAATAAACACATATAAAATAGCAGTGAACAAAACACCGATTTATCAGATACCTATATAGACTCTGTCACATCTTCCCAGCCATAATTACAAATTCTAATATTTTTTAGATGGCCAGAAATAATTTTCTTCCTCTCAGATCTATGAATTTGTTTAATGTTTTGCTTTTCTCCACCTGACTAAAAACTCCTTGATGGCAGGAACTATGTGGTACTAGTTCATGATTTTCATAACTGTATCTCTAGCATCTGCTACAGAGTATTTGGCAAATATCTGGCAAATGAATAATCAGATATTTTAATGTAACTCAGAAATCAAACAATTTAACAAAAAATAGGCTTGAAAATATTTTATAAATAATTATCCTTCTCATAGGCCAAGAAGTCTCTTAAAAAATGGTATTTCTGGACATTGTTCCATAGTATAGCAGTTAGCACATCGGCTTTACATGGATAAGTTCCTGGGTTCACACCCCAGTGGAGCCACAGTCCATGGTCTACAGCCATGGCACCCTGAACAAGCCTGATGTCTGATCTTGGAAGGTAAGCAGGGTCGGGCCTGGTTAGTACTTGGATGGGAGACCACCTAGGAAGACTAGGTACTATAGGCATAGATAATAATAAGTAATAAAAAATAAAAATAAAAAACAAGTGATATTTCTCAGATATCTACTCCATAAATATTTATTAATGTGATGAAACTAATCTTCAGACTACTTATATCCTATAACAAGGGGAATTATCATATGATTACTTCACAAGATTTTCATTATGTTTCATCTGATTTACACAAGTCTTATAGTTTTTTTAATATAAAATGAAATTCTTCAGTTTAATGGAGCTTACTATTTATTTCACTGAATCACATATCACAGCAGCAGCAGCAGCAGATTAAAAAGAACCACTTTTATCTACTCTCAAAACAAATTGATCTTAGATGTCATTAGTTCTTACTCTAGATTTGAACAGCTTTAACATAAGTTAAAATCACCATCTTCATTAAAAAGCATCTAGATTTCTTTCACCAAAGCTGAAGCATGAATCCAATTTGTAATACATGCTGTATCTGAATACAATTAAAACAGTTCATTCACAGAATGATTTCATTCCTAGCTTTAAAAGGGTTTGCATAGAAAGTGGCAAGAGAGCCATAATAAAGTGTGTGGGTCAGTGTGCTAAAGCCATGCCAAGGAGCAACCATATACCCGTCTTGTGGAAAGGTTATGGAAAACTTTAGTAGTTAAAGCCGTCTGATTGGAATCTAAAGACAACATACCTTAACCTCTATGAAAACTATTTAAATTTTTATAATCCAGTATATTTCTCTCTTACTAGCAAGTTAATAATGGTGCTATTTCCATTGAAAGTAAGCATAATTTGGTCTTTTCTGTGGTGAAGTAGTATATTATCAACATTTTTAAAAGTATGCTCTCAGTTAAACTGCTGCCACTTAAAAGGGAGAAAGAACTCATCGAATTCCCAAAGTCCTATTAACTACTTAACAGAAATTATTTATTCTACATTAAAATAAGGTCATCAAAATGCATATACTTACAATTTGCAGGTATGGTATGCTAACATTAAAACTGTCATTCATATTTGCATGCCACACAATTCTCACATTAGTAATAAAAAAGGTTCCTAAATTTCCCTACAAAAGAGAGTAATAAGAGATACATCAATGATCATTTGTTTGAACACTTATTTATTTTCTAAACACTGTAATAATTCTGATTATCAGAGCAGCAGAACATACCAGAATTGAGTATTATGTAGTATCAATGACTTCCTTATTCATGGATGGCAGTACAATTAGATTACAGACTTTGGAGTTAGACTCTAATTATTACGCCATCAGTACTTAACAGTTGTTGGCCCAGTGGCAAATTTCTTCTTGGTGTGTTATGTCAAATATAAAATGAAGATATGAATAACCCATATAAACAAATCCCACAGCACAGTGTCTGACACATAGTAAGCATTCTACAAGTGTTAGATCTTATTATGACTATTACTCAAAACCTGGGAAAAGTCAAGGCAAGGGAGTTGTGGTGAGAGAGAGAGAAAACACATGTGATAACCCCCATCAGTTCCCAAGAGATATTTTATGCCTCTTCCACACTAACTATAGATCAAAACTGTTCTCCAGTTACATAGCCACTCAACATCTCTCAAAATCTCAGTACAATAGCTTGATGGTTTAAAAAAATCTTTAAGACTTAAAAGCATGGCACCAAAATTATCTGTCTCTACCATTTATCCATCATTCTCTACCTCCACCTCCACCTCCACCTCTTCCACACCACATACACCCAGAGGAATTTATTTTATTCTCTGAAGTTGCACATAAATCATTAACTCACAAACCTAAAACCTAAAAAACCTTCTTCTGGGATGATCAAGTTGGGAACATCAGAAAAGATCACCTATGTCCCAATTATAATTAAATTAATATGCATATGTATAAGTATATATATTCCCCCTCCACTCTCATCTTGCAAGAAATTGTTATACAAAAATTTTTAGCTCTCATTATTCCCAGTCCAAGTGCTATTAAACAACACTGTCTTAACTTTATAAGGAATAATTATGTCATTGTTTTCTTATTTCAGAAAAAGAGAATAACTTTCAAAAAGTCTTAAAGACTTTTTAAAAATAATAGGAGGGTATATTTTATTATTTTTTCAATAAACATAAGTTAGGTTGACAATAACATCCTCTTTTCAATAAAATGATGTACCTGAGAATCCTAGAACACCTTAATTAATTACAAATGCCAGGTGTTGTGCTAGATGGTAAGGATCTAACTATGAACAGAGTAACTCCACCCCTAAGAATTTTTACATTTTTTAAATGATTGGGAAAAAAGTCAAAACAACAATATATCATGTGACACAAATACTATATGAAACTCAAACTTGTGTTCATAATAAAGTTTTACTGAAACACAACCATGCTGACTTGTTTATGTATTATCTATGGCAGTTTCACACTACAGTGGCAGGACTGAGAAGCTGGGACAGAAACTACATGGCCCACAAAGTCTGAAATATTTACCATCTTGTCCTTTACCGTATAAACTTTGCTGACTCATGATGAAAAGAAGTTAGTCAGATGGGGAGTGTCTATATCCTGTAAAACTTTGACCATAGTTTAAAACTAGAATTTTTCAAATGAGTAAACTTTATTTATAATTTATGATTCACTGTTTAGAAAGAAGTTCTTCTTTCAAATGTTGTGGCTTTACCACAGTTGTTATCAGTCTAATCCAGATTGTAATAAACACAAAGACTGGAAATTGTTCTCAGTAAGAAATTTTAGTCTAGAAACTTATGTGTTACTTATTCCAACTATTAGTTGCTTACATGTTTCAACTGGTTATAATTTAAAGAGCAAATGAAAAATTACAATAATGGATGTAAGAGTTGCCAGATAATTTATATATTTAATTCCATAAAGACCAGATTAAAAGCCTTCCATGACTCTCCACACCATGCAACTCCTCCACTAGTATTAATTATCAAGATGTAGAGGGTAGTGTAATAGTATAGGGGGAAGATCATGGCTCTGGGATGAACTAGATGGGTGAGGTCACTTAATTCTTTAGGCCTGAGTTTTTCTTGGTAAATGAACAGAGATTGAACTTTATGATCTTTAAGGTTCATTTCAGCTCTAAATCAATGTAGAACAAATGTTGCTAAAAAGGACAAAAACATAAAAATATGAACATCAGTATTTTATATCAAGAGCTATAATACTAATTTATCAAGAGACATAATGCTAATTTTAACAGGTAAATGAATATATACATTCAATGATAAATGAAAAATGACAACCAAGGCATTGCCCCAAAAGTTTCACTAGTCTTTTGCACAATACCTGGTCACTAGATAAATTCCATACTCCATTGATTTTATCATATACGTGTTCTTGTGGTAATAATCTTAGTTGCTTATTTTGAATTAGAGCACTTCTCAATTTAAAATCACGATACATTTTAGATGTTTCATATGCTCTATAAAAGAGAACAAACAAAAGGCTAACTCAAATTGAAAATGCATTTTACTTACCTACTAAAATATATAGTTGCTAGTACTTAACATATATCACTCAAAAAATTATTACAGTAAATTAAATTTTTTTAGTACATTTTGGTGATTACTGTCTTTTGTAGAATTAATTTGTCATTTTAGTGTTGTATTTACATATTTTATCTCAGTAACCTATATTTTAGATGTCTAATTTTTAAGGCAATATATGTATCACACAGCACAAATGAGAGGACACAGATTTTCTCTCAAATTGAAAAACAATGCTTGTATATAATAGACATTTTTTTCTATCAAAATGCTTCCCTTCATTTCTGTTTTAGTCAAAGAAACCATTATCCTTTTGACATAAGCAAGAATCCAATTACTTTTCTCAATGAAACCTGAAAACATGCTCACATATACCTCTACATAGAAAATTAGAATGAGTCCGTACCAATTCCAAAAGGGACCCTAGGAGAGAACCTAGGACAGTGTGTGTGTGAGTGTGTGTGTGTGTGTGTGTGTGTGTGTGTAAAATTACTGTAAGTTTTTCTTACTATGTCTCTCTATTAATAATACAGAACATTCTTAACTTTTGATTAGTTAATTCTAAGTTTACTCCACAAAAATACAGACTAATTTACCCACTTAATGAAACTAAAAGGTTTTCTTAGCTTGAATAACTTTAGAAGTCATTAATATAAATTATAATATTTATTGTTAAATTTCTGACTTTTACCCTTATTAACCTTCTAATATATAAACTGTGAAAGAGCAGAATTCAGGCGTTTGCTTATAAATCTTAATTTTCCTTAGTACTGGAATCATCAATATTTAACCAGGATAAAAAAGGAAACTATTTATGCTGTGAATTATTTTTTTTGGGGGGGTAAACGTATAACATTTTTATACTATTAAAGAAAAGCAGCTTCCATGCTACCTTCAAACTCCATTTTATATTGTTTCTCTAAGTAAAGTGAAATAAAGAGCTAAGGTTTAGATATATACCCAGAATGAAAAATATGTTTTCACACAAAAACTTGTATGCAAATGTTCATAGCAACATTATTCATAATAGATAAAAATGTCTATTAACTGATGAGTGGATAAACAAAATGTGTCTATATAATGGAATATTATTCAGCTATAAGAAGGAATGAAGTATGGATACATGCCACAGCACAGGTGGGCCTTGAAAACATTAAGTGAAAGATGTTAGATATAAAAGGCCACTATAGTACATGATTCCATTTATTTGAAATGTTCAGAATAAGCAAATGTGTAGGGACCTAAAGTAAATCAGTGGTTGCCAGGAGCTATTGGGAGGAGGGAATGGGGAGTGACTGCTATGGGTTTTTGTTTTTGTTTTTGAGGTGATAGAAATATTTTGGAATTGGGTAGCAGTGCACAACCTTATGAATATACTAAAACTACCAAGCTGTAAACTTTAAAATAGTAAATTTTATGTTATGTGAATAATATCTCAAAAAACCCAAACCAGTATGTAGATTAAAAAATCAACAAAATGAAAAGTCAACAAACTAGGAAACTAAGAAATAAATTTGTAACAGATGTGGCTGATAGAGGCATAAGTAAGAAATTTACAATATGAAACTATAAATAACCAAAAAAATATGAAAAGTTTCAGCATCACTAATAATAAAAGAAATGCAAGTTAAAACAATGGCATATATATCATATATCTCTGTGTGTGTTGGTAAGTATAAATTGGCGTATATATTTATTTTGGCTGTCATTTTATCCAAGTTTTTAAAAAAATCACAGTATTTAGGATTGATTAAAAGAAAAAGAGCTGAAGTAGTAAAAAAAGAATTTAGCAAACAAACAAACAAAAAAACAACCATAGAACAGCAACAAAATTTTTTGGGAAAACACCAAACATGCCTTCTATTATTAAAAATAATATTTTTTGGTCATTAATTGAATTATCAACTTGGTTATTTTACATTGAATTTTCCATCTCCCCTGGTAGTGAATTCAATAGAATCTTCAGTAGAAATTTTTATGAATCTTTAGTAGTCTTATCTGTTTTATAAATACCTTCAAAGTGTTTATTAAATGATAATGCAATGTGTTCTTTTAAATATCATCAGGATACTTGCATAGAGCTTGGAGGAAGATAGCACCACACTTCTAAACTTTATTTTCTAAACCTTTAAATCATAGAATTACCTTAAAAGTATTCAATAATCCACAAAATATTACCATACCTGTGTACTGCAATCACAGAAGTAAAAAGTCTAGGACTTCCAGGAACCAAATTTGTAAATATAAATTCAAAACGAGTACTGTTACATTTTGTTAGTATATAAAGAGCTTCAGTTTGTCCTCGTAATTTCTGTAGGGACAAATTTATTTAAAAGTTCAGATTTTAAGAGCAATTTCTCATTTACAGTTAAAATACCAATCTCAAATATCTAATGTTTCTTCACTGTATATTTTTCAATAAGATTTTTTAGACTTACAGAGTTAGCAGTCCTTGTTGTAATATTCAATATGCAGTTGTAACCGATAGCTAAAATTCAAAAGCAAAGAATTTAAAGAACATGGGAAAAAATTTCTCTATATAGAACTTTTAAGTTTTAAAAATTAAATATAAAAATATAACTTTTAAACATTTTTATGAAATAACTACAAACTTAAGTTAGTGAAAAGAAACAGAAAGTCGATTCTGCTTTGCACAAACATATTCATAACATGGGACAAAGGAAGTTTACTTCTCTAAAACCTATATAATACTATTTACTGAAAATGTTAGCACCACTACGTCAAGAGAAAAGAAAGTTCTAGATGGATAATCTAAAATAGTTTTAAAAAATAAGTGAAACAAAATTTAACACAATGAAAAGTTGTACTTTCATTAGCATTTAAATCTCTCTTCTTTGGGATGACCTGAAACAGGTTATAGCAAGTTGTCAAAGATAAGCAAAAAACAAAAATCATTTGAAGCAAAAGCACTCTTTTGTCAAAGAGACAAAATGGGCAGACTGAAAAACATTCTTTTGCATTATGATGCAGTCAGTGGTTAATCTATAATTTCTAAAGTTTTTATCAATTTAAAGTTTTCCAAATATTTCATAGTACAGCTTTTTTAGTATCCAAAAAGCTGTGCAAATTTAAAGTTTTTTTTCCCCTTTACTGTTATCTAACGAAGATACTTACAAAGATTGACTCTGGGTAATGCCAAAGAGTGCCAGATAATTCTTAAATTCGTTACTAAGAGTCTACCTAAAAGCAAACAAACAAACAAAAAAAAACAGGTTACCTTAAGTAAGGTCCTATTTCTGCAGTACAGAATGAAGTGGAGATGAAACTTTTGGTCCACTATCAGCAGCAATACCCACAGACTTTTTCATACATTTACTACTTGAAAATATTTATTGTATATACCTAGCCTATATAATGTATACAGAATCCCAGAAAAACAAAATCTGATAGTTACAGGAGAGAGAAACAGGTATTCACTGTCAGCATCTTGATTTGACTCAAGCTGACAGAGAGAACTGGGTACTGATTTTTTGTCTTGGTAGAAGCTGCTCAGTATACAGCTGAGAATGAGTATTGGATAATATAAGTATCACAAAGCTATTCAGTGGAATCACACGTCTCAGATAACTCTCATGTACATACTATTCTCTTAGCAGTTCTCATTTAAATGAACCAATGGACCATATACTTATATACCCTTTTTTGTTCATATGAAGTTATAGCCAGGCTGAGGTTTATTTAAGGCTTTATGCTTTTCAATCTCAACCTTGGATTGATGTTCTTGCACTAAAATACAAAGTTAGATAAACTTCATTTCTTAAAGTGTGTCCTGTGGAATAGTTGTCCCTATAAATGCTCCAAGGGGGAAAAAAAGTCAAGTAAATCTGAGCATGGTAAACAATGTGTCTTAGAGATTTATAATACAATTGGTATATTAGGGTAGCTGTGAAATATCCTGAAATAATAAAACTCTCTTAACTTTGTTTAATGTGACATTTTTTCAACAAATTATAACTACAGAACTCTTCTGATGAACAATTTATAGCCAGTTCATATTCTTTCCTCTCTGAACACTCCTAGAATATCTACAATCAGAGAAACCACATCTGTGTGAATGCTGGAATGAGCTGGGATAGGAAAGTCCAAAAATAAAGGCAGACATTCTCAAGAGAAACTGCAGAACAAGACATGATAAGTTTGACTAATAATAAGTAACCCAGCCTGGCTAAAGTGGAAGGTTCACACAAAATTATAGAAGGGTGGACACTGCACCCTATTAGTCGGAGTCAAACAGAAAACAGATGGCATATTCAAATTAGGATAACTAAGATTTATATACAAACAGACTTATTACAAAGGTATGGGTGTGGTGTAAAAAACCGTGAGTACAGGAGACCTGTACCACCCCAGACCCAGAGGGACAAGGATAGGGAGCAGTTAACCAAGTCTGAAAGGAATAGGAATCCTAAAGAGCTGAATGTTTTGAGAGGAAAGAGGGAATAAATACCAAGAACTCACTCTCCTGTCTCTCTTTGATCTTCTGCCGTGGCTCTTCCAACTGGAAGCTAGATTGCACAATGTAGTCTATACATTTTCCCAGGGCAATGGGGAGGGGTAGAGAAGGGTGCTGGCTCTAGAGGGACATATGGAGGACAGTGGCACATAGAAGAAAGGTTGTGGACAAACTAGAAGTAGTTCTTCAATGCTAGACCAAGAAATTCAGACTTAAAAATATTAGCAGTGGAGGCCGTGGAGGCAGTGTAGGTGGGGTGGGGTTTAGAACTGGGCTTGGAGAGAACTGAAAATTTTTGAGAAGAGCATAATGTGATCCCAGAAGTTCAGAAAGCAATGTTGACAGTTTGGTCCACCACTTAGTAGCTATGTGGCCTTGGAAAAGTTAATTAACATTTGTTCCTCAGTTCCCTTATTTGAAAAAAAAAATAGCATCTACTTCATTTTTTGTTTTATTATTTGTATTACTATTAAATAAGACTACACAGATAATGTAAAAAATTCAGAACAGTGACTGGCAAATAGTAAACATTCAAAATGTTAACTACTATTATTTTTAAAATATTTTAATTCTTTACATTTTTGACTTATTTTATTATTATAGATACACTGATTTATGTTTTCCTTATGCTATCACCCAAGTAACATTATATCTGGGCTATGAGCCCAGGACATCTATTGATTCTTTTTGATATTTTTCTATTACAGAATTCCAGGAAAAATTATGGAGTTGGAAGAGTATGCTTTATAAAACCAATGACCAACTATCTGTTTTTCTGTTCTTGTTTTATCTTTTACAAGTCTCTAGCATTTTTATGTTGTCTCTGTTCTGCTAAAGGATCTCATCCTACAACTCCAAACCCAGTGTTCCAGGCATGGGCTCTTCTCTCTGTCCTCTCAAACACCAAAATAAAAATTTTCCTGTTTCTCTTATCCCCCAAATATTGAAACGTGCTGTTTCGTTCTCATACAGCTTCAGTGTGCAAAGTTAATCTGATAATTTCTTGTCAGGGTACTTATAGTTGCAATGGATTAAATGTATTAATCTTTTTGGATATTTATAGTTTTAACATGGGGTCTCCTGCACTTGGCAATGCCTTTATTTGGTCATTTTCAAACTTCTGAAAAGGAGGGAAGAGAGATGACTGGAAGACAGGGTTCCTCTCTCCTTTTCTACTTTCTTATTAACTAGAGGCTCTGCACACTCCTGTAATATTCCATTTTCTAGGGAAACTTTTTCTGAGGAGTGTGCATACATAGTTATTTTTATTAAGATTTCAGGCACCGTGATGGAGATTTCTTGCCAGGGAGATGTTTTGTCCTCCCAACTCCAAAGTGCTAGTATTCTGCACTCAATGAATATCCACAGTCTTTGTTTAGACTGGTAGATGGACTGTCACATAAGAGTTCCTGCCAATCTGTATGAGACCAACAAAACTTTCTCTTGGCTTTCTAAAATTAATTCAGGTTTTGTCAAGATCTGACCACCTAGAGATTATTATTCCACTCTTAAAGGCACAAATTAAAACTTCTTGTTTGCTGCTAGATCTTCATACCTCATTCTTACCTGGGCTTGGCTGATACTAGGAAACATTTCAAAAGTGTGATCTAAGCATTCTTTTAAGGATAGGTGCTAGCCATTGACTAGTTGCCCTCACAGAGTTTAATAAATGCCCACAAAGGAACTGGATCACATACCATCCCAGAGCAGAAAGAAGAAAGGCTTAGAAAGCAATCAGCCACTCCAAATGCTGCAGTGAGTATGTTCTGCCAGTAAAGGTTACTGTTCAATCACTAAGATTTACTGATCCTTCTTGCTTGAATGAGATCTGCTCCTTTTCTCTTCAATAAGATGTTTATTTCCCACTCTACTAAATCTCCTCTTCCTAAAAAACCTTTTTAGATATACTATGCTACCCAATCCTTACCTGTTATATTTTTTCTTGAAGAACAGTAGTGATGCTTCTAAGACCTGTTAATCACTGGTCATTGGTTCCATGTACAGATACTGTATGCAGCCTGGAGTTTTTAAAGTTCCAGCCTTGGGGAAATTTGGCTGGCTGCTCCTCAGTGACATTCAGAGACGTCTCAGGATTTTCCAGTACGTAATCTATAGAGTTCACAATACAGCCCTAAATTTGCTCTCCACATGTTTATTTCTAGGTGTCAGTCTTAGGAGATTGCGCATTACTCTTAGGTTTCTTTCTTGAAAGGAAGCATGGCTCCATGTAACACAGCTATGACCTACTTATATTCCACTACCCTATATTCTTTTTGTGGGCAGGCAGATCCAAAAGTCAGAAGTATCCCATGATTCTTGCAAACAGAGCTGATGTCAGAATGAGGACACTAAGTTCTGAGAGAGAACCTATATTCCCTGGTTACAGTTTAATATCTATCCTTCCTTTCATTTCAGTCTCAGATGTGATTTCTCTCTCTCACTGCCACAATTACATTTATATATAATGTTATTTCATATCTTATTCTCTAGCTACTATGGCTTAACATTTGAAAATTAAACCAGAAATGTAAAATATAAGATAATATACTCACCTCTATCTCCATTATTTCCTTTGGTGTCTTCAATTGAATCTAAACAATCAATAAGTACTTCTCCAGGTCTTGTTTTCATTTGTCTAAAATAAATATGAAGGCTTTAATTTTAAATCTACAGTATACCCACTTACAATCTAGTTAGGGAGAAAATAGACACATGACTATAAAACAGCCAACAGAATAAGTGATACAGTACCAAATGCTAATGCATTTGAAAGTAAGGTCTTCAAGAACTTTAAGAACCAAGTTACTTGGAGTAACCAGGACATGGAGAAGGATCTGTAGGATTTGGAAGGAGAGCAAAAGAGAGCATGATAAAAAGACCAGAGATAGGAAATGATAAGGGAACGTGGGAAGACTGGCCTGGCTGGAGAAGGTGGTCTATACTGAGAGGTTAGATAAATTAGGAGGAACCAGATTTTGGAGAACCTTGAAAGCTAGTCAGTCAGGGATGTGTCTTATCCTATGCACAGTGGAGAATCTCCAGAGATTTCTGAGTAAAGAAGCTGAAGCAGTTATGGAAGGAACAGGTTAAAGCAAAGCACTGTCATGACTTGGTAAACAATTAGAAACAGGAGACAAAAGGAAATAATGAACAAGAGTTCATACTGACTGATAGAATGCATTCTAGTGTCAAAAAACAAAACAAAAAACGCCACAAAAACCTAGCAGAATATGTAGTAGAGCCTTCTAAAACATTTTCCAGAGAACCAACTTAATTACCTATTGAAAATACAGATATGGTCATATCACTTCCCTACTTAAAAATCTTCCATGTCATGCCACTGTCTAGAAAATGAAATCCAAAATCCTCAGATAAACATTTCACAATTTGGCTAATCTACCTATCTGTACCACCATTCTCTACCTGCCAGACCCTGCCTTCTAGCCAATGAGGTTTATACCTCCAAGACTGCTGCTTTTCTTTTTTCTGGAATACCCTCCTCCTGTCTTCCCTGAAAAGGCCCTGCCCATTCTTCAGAGCTCAACTTAAATATTATTTCTTCTTTGAGGCCTTCCCCAGGCAGAATAAACTATTCTGTTTCTATGGTCCCCAGCTTTTTGTTCATGGTTTTCCAGATAGTATTTATCACATTTTTTATAATTAGTTATCTATGTGTATCTCCTGCACTACAGTGGGGGAGAGAAGAGGGATAGAAATAATTTTCTCTTCTTTTTTTGTTCCTCTAGCTATTAGCATAGTAACCAGCACATAGTAAGCATTTAATAAATGTTTAATAAACTGAAAACATTCATGAAATGAATCTTTTCTTGGATTAAGAATCTGCCAAGAATAACAAAAAAATCATTGAATCTGTGAAATATGTAACTATGGTTTATACTTTTGTAAATTTCCTTCCCTCATAACTTCTTAAAGTACCCAAGATTATGCTAGTATTATATATCTATTCACAAATAAATCTTGGAAATTAATATTTCATTTTTCCATCTAAGAGGACTTTGTTCATAGTAAGGAATCATAAGTGGCTAAGAAGTTCCATTGCATTAACCCAAGAACTTTAGATTTACTGTTTTCCAATACTTAATATTCAAATGAACATTTTTTCCCAGTACTTTTGAGCAGGTTTTAATGATTCTCTTTAGAGCATGAAAATTTCCAAAAACAGGGTTCCTTCTTCCTGTCGATTTAGATGAATAACTAGATGGAAGCTTACCACGGAAATAAAGTCTGCGTAGTTAGGAATTTTGGAGAATGCTTACTTCCACTTCCCTCATTTTACGGACGAGGAGACTCAAGCATAGAATAGTGATGTCATTTATCTAAGGGCTCACAATGTGTGTCGTTATTCCAGAACTAGTTTTAGAACCCAGTTTCCTGGGTCCCTGCCCTACGTTCCTTTCAACGCACAAAACTGGCACCCCAAGCTCGCTTGGGTGTACTGGACGCCAGCGGTGCTGCGGGGTCCTTGAAGTGTTTGGGTTCAGCTTCCTGATAGGCACCCAGGCCAGGGATCGCACTGGACCGAAACCACGTAACCTTTTAAGTAACACGGGCCTGGGCCCGGCCACAGGGCCACAGCCGATCCGGGGTCTCCCGAGGTTCCGACGGCGGGCACAAACCTCCCCCCACCCTCGCGAGCGCCGTGAGCTGTGGGGGCGCAGGCTCCGCCCGCGAATCCTGAAATCGCGCCGCGGCGCCCTCTGCAGGTTCCAGGCCCCAGGGGAATTTCGGAGACTCACTGCGAGGACACATCGAAGCGGACATCCCGGTCCTCCCAAAGCGCGTCCAGCACCGACATGGTGACAGTGGCCCGCGGCTGGCCCTCTTCACAGAGGAGGAGGTCAAGCGGCGTCTTGCCGGCTCCAAGGCAACGGGCCGCCTTTGTCGCTACGTCTACGGCGGGCCCCGAGACCCAAGCTTCATTGAGGTAGGATGCGCGCTTTTCCTGCCCTGTGGCGTCAGTAAGCGGATTTGAAGTTCCAGTCAGGGTTCAGCAGCTCAGAGAAACCAAGCTGGTCCTGGCCCAGAAGCGTGTGCTTGACCTCTGAGTGACCGTCCTGGGCTTCAAACACACATGGTTAAGTCATTCCACTCACTCACTCCCTCCTCCCTATCCCTCCTACCCCCCCCCCCCCAGTTCTCTACACCATCAAGAAATTTAGGCTTAAAACTCAAAATTAGTTACCTGACCCCTTGGAATCTGGCCTTGCCCACGTTTCCGACCGCATACCGCCCTCCTCCTTCTGTTTATCTTCCCTCCAGGCAGGGTTCAGATCCTTTGGAGGGTACCCTTTTTCTGTCCGGAACTCTATTTCCTCTGATCTCAGCATAGCCAGCCCTTTGTTGTTTAAGTCTCACTCTATTGTCAACCGAGGCTGTCCCTGATCTTTCTGTGACTACTGTGAGCACCCTGAGGACAGGGCCTGATCTACCTACTTGCTTTGAACAGTGCCTAGCCCAATGTAGGCACGTTTTGAATGAATCAGAGTGCTTTCCTTCCTTCAACTCATGACAATTCTTTGTATCAATGATTTTCAAAGTTCAAATGCAAATGAAGGATTGGTCTCACCTTTCGCTCTGGATGAAATTCAGGCAGGACTTTTCTGGTCATTTTAGATAATAAAAAGCCCTAATGATTACATCAAGTTGCAGACAAAGTTTCTATTCAGGAAATGAAACTGTGCAGTCTCAATTGATTACCAAAACATTGATTTAACCGTTAAACTTCTCTCCTCTCATCTGGGGTCTTTGTAGGTAGGTCAACCAAAGAATGGATATTCAGTTGTTCTAGCACCATTTGTTTAACTACTCTTGCCTGCTCACTCCCTTCAAGAATACCTCTTTGTATCTACCCTCTAAAAGCAAAGTTAAGGGCTTGAGGTGGGGAGTGTATAATGACATTAGAACCCAGTGAGACTGTGCATAACCTGGATAGTGAAGATGCACAGTAAAGTCAAAACAAAAATAAAAACTAGTTGTTATCCTTATGTCATGGAGTCATTTCTTCTCCCTATTCTAGTCATCTCCTTATTTAAGAAATCACTTTTTTTATTAATGTTTTTTATTAAGAGTTCATAAGTCCAAGGTGTCAACTTTCACCTTTCACTGAACATCTATAATGTTTGATGCCCCAGTAGTTGCTATTCTTATATACCAAAAAGACACATCTTACAAGGAAGATATTAATATTATTTGCCAAAATATATTATATAGACTCAAGATTTTAAAAATCTAAAATCTACAATTTACATAACATAAAATATTCTTCAGTGCAAAAATTTTACTTTGTTCAATTAAGTCACAATCAATGTTGACTAAAATACATTTCTATCTTAAAACAAAATTATTGCCCTCAGAAACTTTCCAAGTCTAACTACTGAAAATTGATACTAAGCAAAAAGACTAAGGGCAGAAGTAATTATATTTGTATTATTCCAAGTGTTTGATCTGTTCTTTAACTCTGATCTATTCCTTCTTTGTGAAGACAATCAATGAAAGCATGTCACAAATTCTTGAATAGTATGTATTGCAAACTTTTAAAATATAAAGAGCTACTAGAGGGTTTTAATGTTATTATAAAATTTTTATCTTAAAATAGTCTGTTTACTGAAATATTGAATTTATAGAATAGTTTGGTTGAACAGAAATTTTCTCACTAAAAAAAGTTGTGAAATTTACTAAAAGATTGCAAACTTATGCAAAATGAAATGAAATATTATGGTTTATGTACAAGATTTTCTATGAGTAGATATCAAACAGGATGCCTTAAGAAATGATCTTTTTTTTTTAATCACAGAAAAAGAATATACTGCTCAGGCAACTGGATGAAACATAAAAATTCTCAGCTTGACTAAACTCAGCAATTAAGCATGTTATGCCATGCTTAAAAACATGTTCATTTTTATAATGTACCACATCCAAAGTAGATGTATTTTTGCCCTGATAGATTGATTTGACATTTAGTATAAAGGTTGCCATTATGCAGAAGAAGCGAATGATGGGGACAGCGAAAAGAAGGATGTGCAAGAGAGGAAGGTTATGTACTCATCACCTCATGTCTTCCTATCTCAAGATACCTGGTTCTCTTTGTAATAGCTGCAGCCTCTGTGTTTTGATGTCACTAGTAATGGGAGGAAACAGTTCTCTCCTTATCCCAGTGTTAATAGCCCCATTGACCTTCAATATGGTCATATTGAAAACAAACCAATGACTCCTAACTGAATCACTCTAGTTCCATTCACCATACTTCAATGTTCTCTTCCCTGACCTTTAAAAAGATGAATTATCTTTATAATTATTCTTATCAGATTACCCCAGAATTCTAAAATTACATCTCATTATTTACAAGAGGCCAGGAATTCTGAACTATTGAACTCTCGATTCCCAGTATGTACCTGTGCTTCTCTTTATGTGATTCTCTTCCTGAATACACCCTCTTCTCCAATCTAAACCTTTCAGACTATTGATTTATACTCCTAAATTCATATTTACATTACCCCAACTTTCACTAAAAAATGAGCATGCATTTTCAATATATATTGATTATCATTGACAAAATGATAGACAGTTCAGTGGCAGCCTCCCTGCAAAAACTAAGTACAATCGTTTGTATTCATATCATTATACAATTGTATTATACACATTGCATGCATGACCTTGATCTAAGTTGATCTAAATTGATCATAATCCCTGTGTATCTCTGTATAAAAAACAACAAGAAAAATGTCTATAATTATTTATATTTCATTATTAATCATTTTTATAAAACATTTTACATTTTTAACTTATACCTCCAAAATAGACCTATTATGGTGTCCAAATTTATTTTAATAGCATCCCATTAATAGTACATAGTAACACATTTGGAAGGTTATTATTTTGTTTTACAGTATTATTTTTACCCTTAAATTAAACTTCAGTGTTCAATGGGCTGATAAAATTTCACCTTCTCACAGCATTAAATATAAACATGAATGAAATGGATTTAATTGTTATTGTTCTTTCATGCAAATCTAAAACACAAAACAATCTGATGATGTTGGAACTATTTACAGAACATTAACCATTAGGTTAAATTTTAAAAATTAAAGAGGTTATAGAAAGAAGAAAAAGTTATTGTCTATTTCTTAGAATTTCTATTATCTACTGTTTATTCCATAACTAGTAAAGCTTAGAAAATCCATTTTGTAAGCTATAATATTTTCTATACTAATAAAAAAGTAAGCAGTATGAAAAATGCTTTTTAGATGGGTGTCAGTTTATCTATCTTTAAAAGACTCCTATTGTGAGGGGAAGGGAATTAAGAGGGAGAGAAGTCAGAAGCCTTGAGGGAAGCAAATGTATAAATTACAATTTCAACATAATGGCAGAAGGGCATTTGAATGTTATGGATATCTAATTCTGGATTTTAAGTTATCTATAAAACTGTGATATAAATTCCATTTGTCTCACAATACTTTAAGTTAAAATGCAAAGGCTTTATGTGAATATCTTCTCCCCTCTCTCGCCCCATAGAAACCAGAAAGAGGTGCTAAATATCATGGCTCAGAACAGGGACAGGGAGTTTGTGAAGATGGGCCATCCATAACCTGAACCAATTAATTAAGAGGAGGTCAAAGCTTGGATCTGTAGGTAAGTATGGGAAGATAAAGCCTTTGGGATATCACAGACATATTGGTGACATTGGATATTGCCCAGAATGTGTACTGAATGTTTTAGCCAATCTTATTTCATTGCTAGAGTCAAGGTAATACTGTTGACATCTAAGATTCGTATAGAAATATTTCACATATTTTCATCTGTGAAAATAATGGTATCTTGAAGATTCAGTGAAGATGTAGAATGTTCTTTCTCTTTCTTATAGTCATTCTTATAGGCTTCATATTGAAACTCCAGTGATTCTTTGGTCTGTAAGAAATGTATTCTTTTATTCAAACACTTGCCACTTGTCGGCTGGGGATGGGCAAAGATTAGGACTTCGACTCCTTCCTAGAGCCCTGGGAGCTACTCTTTATGTTTTCCAGCCACAATTGTCACACAAGTCTTGCACTCAGTATGATATTATTCTTCAGTTAATTAACAAATGTTTATTTAGCTTTGTGAAGAAAGATAGTCAAAGAGTATTTCTACATGACATCAGGGGAAAACATAAACTTACAGTTAACCATCTATATGTTGTGATAGAATTTGGTGTTATATAATCACATATACCAACGTTTCATGTGTATTTCACTTTCCTTTCATTTGATATCATTTAGATCTTAGATACTTTAATGTCTGATCTATATTAATACTTTATCCTGGATTTACCAAAAGAGGCCTGTGCTGTAGACATCCACTGGCAGGCACCTGCCACCTAATGATGCCTTAAGAGTTGAGAAACAAGAATTTGAATTTAAAGGTAGCATTAAATTATATTAGTGTGAATAAATATTTTGAAAGTGAATGAAAGTAGAAAATGATTAACTAGAAAAGATTTTCAAAAGATGCTTTGCAAGAGGACTTCTTTATATTTGGGAGGAGACCAGAGGTCTAGTTGCAAGTTCCTCTCTAGAGTTCTCTTTGTCTCTTTTAGATTATCTTTTCCCTTTTTTAAAATTAATAAAAATTTACAAAGTGCACAAAATTTTAAGGCAATACAGAACTGTATAGAATAAATGATGAAAGTACTTCTTCATCTGCCCCTTTTCCTCCAATAATACTTTGCTCTCCAGAAGTAACCACTGTTAACAGTTTGATCTGGTTCCTCTCAAATCTCTTCTATATATTCTTGAATATACCCCCATACACATGCATATCCCTAAACAGAGGCAAATATGTAAAGAAATAAAAGGGAATTTGATTTATATATATAGTTCTACAGTATAGGTATCACATGAGCGGTACATGATATCAACATGACTTATTACTGATAATGTCAATCTGATCACTTTGTTAGGGTGGTTTCTGTCCCAGGTTTCTCTACAACAAAGTTACTATTTTTCCCTTTTCATACTCTATTCTTTGGAAGTGAATCACGAAGTCTAACCCACACTTAGGGGAGGAGAATTAAGCTCCATATCCTGGAGGGGGAAATATTTACATATCTACATTATGTGGAATTCTTTAGGAAATATTTTCCCTTCTTTTCCATTTATTTATTTATTCAATCATCTATTTATGTCAGTTTGAGCTCCTGGATGCTTAATTTATTCTTTGGGTTATAATTCAATACTATAGTGATTTATATTATAGTGATTTGTTGCTCAAATTAAAAATCACTGTTATCAATCACTATTATTTATGTGAACTCATGAATATTTAATTTAACCTTTGGATTATAATCCAATACTATAGTGCTAAGCACTATTCTAAGTGTTTTAGGTATTAACTTATTTGAACCTTACAACCTCCTTGTAAGGTAGGTATTAATAGCCATCCCTTCTCTGCAGAGGTGACGTGAAGCACAGAGAGATAAAGGAACTTGCCCAGACTCACTCAGGTAGTGTGCTGTAGAATTCAGGACTCAAACCCTGAAGTTTTGCTCCTGATTCTATGCTTTCATCCATTACTCATCACTTCTACATACTAGGGATGCAATCTCCCATGGGTACGTTATAGAATCTCGCTGAGACTCATTTTCTTATTTTAATAGTACTTATTTTGAAGGATTAGTGGGAGAAAAATGTTTATTACAACGTCTGGCACAGTTTCTCTGTCGATGTTACTACCAGGCAGGTGATTGTCAGCTCATTCTACTCTAGGGCCCTGGGTGGAGACCTTGGATGTTTATTTAACGGTCAATTAAAAAAGACTAACAGAGCCTCGTAGTTATATTTTTCTTGTCTCCTACTTCAGAATATAAGATAATAGATATAAGTATTGTACCCAAACAGACTCTACATTCTCTCAGACCATACTTAAAAAGTAATGATTTCAGAAGATGATTAATTTCAGTCACTTTTGTCCTGAGTGTAACCAACTTACATCAGTTTGGCTGTATTGTTTAGCTACATTAAGAAGTTCCCCTGAGGGAGTCCATGATGTATATTATAAATGTTTATCGATTTATACATGGAGCACTATTCTGGAAGCAGAAATCGACCCAATCAAGCTATGATAGTTGGAGTAGAGATTGAAGAATTGCTTCCCTTTGCCATTTAAAAACAGTTTGTGTGTTGTGACTCCATTTATATGAAATGTCCAGAATAAGCGAATTAGATAGGGCAATGATTACATAGCTCTCTGAATATGCTAAAAACCACTGACTTGTATACTTTAAGTTGGAGAATTTTTATGGTATATGAATATCTCAAAAGTACTGTTACAAGACAAAAGCATTCATGTGAACGTTGTTGGCTTTTTCTCTTGTGCCTTCAGTAATGCCCAGAAGGAGGAAGCAATGGGCCAGGTCAGCATTTTACAGATGACTGTTTGCTGTTCACCTTACTGGGATCTATGGATATTACCCCAGGCAGCACTACTGGATGTAAAATTGTTATGACATTGTTTGGGTCCCATAACTACAAGAAACTGTTTGGGGTGACCAAGTTCTCTGTAGGGCTCCTGAACCTAATCCCTGTTTGATTACTACCCTAAGCAGAGGCATAACTGCCCCAAACTATTATGAGAGTGACCAGATCATCCTCTTGGCTTACTGCTATTTGCACCATGCTTATCACATAGCAGATATTCAATAAATCTTTAATGAATGAGTAAGTGAGTAATTGAGACTTCCCCATGGGTACTCTGGCTTGGAATAAAGTCTTTCAACCCAATTTTAATTTTTTGCACTTGGGATTACTGCACAGTACTTCAAAATATGATGTTTCTGCAATATTTTTAGAACATGCAAATGCAATGAATTACATTACTATTACATTTGTTAAAAAAAGAAGCCATTGGAATACAAAAGTAATCCCCTCCGTTACCCACTTCCTCATCACACAGGCATTACTTAGTGTTTTTAAATTAAGGCGGTGGGGTTGGGGTGAAACTGGGGCTGGGTGGAGTCTAAGTTATTTCTCTAGAACAATAGTGACACCCTGTGGCAACTTCTTATAATAGACTATATTAAACAGGGTATGGATGGATTCCCTACTTGAAGGCAAAAAATACTATTAACCATTAATTAGACTTAAGATTAAGTGAGAATTTGTTGAGTGCCTGTTATGTACCAGAACTATGCTTGTGCTTTCATAGATATTATTTATATTTTATATTTCTCCCAAACGACCAGATACTAAGTTTATTCTGTATGTATCTATGTCATAGAGCAGCTATGGCATCCAGAACACCTAAAATTGTGTGCGAAATGTATATATGTGTGTTTCCATTCCCTTAGCTTTTGTAATATGCTCCCATGCGTTCTGTGCTCCCATAACACTTGACATTGCTACCTTAGAGCATGTTTTAATTCTGATATACTTTGCTCTGGAAGTTGCCATTTTTTTCTGGCAAACCTTGTTCACCTTAGGTTAAAGAAAAACTTTGAAAGACTTCAAAGAAAAAGGAAAGAAAGTAAAGAAGACAAAAAGTCGAGATGAATAGGATTAGATACCATCGCAAAGCTGTACAGTGGAAAGAGCATTGGACCATAAATAATTACCAAATCAATTACTTCTGCCCATCTGAGCTTAAGTTATTTAATCTTTGAGTCTTGGTTTTCTCATCTGCAAAATGGAGATACTAATATCAGAGAACTATTATAAGACTTATTGATGGTAATGAGTTTTTAGATACAACTAAAAGTACAATCCATTACAGAAAAAAGTGACAAGTTGGACTTTATTAAAATGAAAAATGCCTACTGTGCAAAAGAGACTTAAGAGAATGAAAAGACAAGCCACAGACAGAGACAGTATTTGTAAAACACATGTCTGGTAAAGGACTTGTCTTCAAAATATTCAGAAAATCCATTGAGAAAACTTATGCTTATAAGTTTAAAAATGATATGTATTGTTCAAATTTTTATTTATAGTACTTATCTTTTTTCTTGATTATAAAATAATATGCAATCACCATAGAAAGCATAAAAATGAGAGAAAAAAAATAAAGAAAAATATCCAATTCATTCCATTGCTCAGCAATAATAATTGTGAAATTCTGACCTATTTCTTTCCTTTTTGTTAAACATACATAAATATATACTTGAGACTTCATTAGTTAACTCATGTTTAAAATTATCCTATTTCAAAGTTGAAAAATAATAATAAAGTTGTCCTATTTTTTAAACCTCAGGGACCTGGAATTCTATCAAGAAGGAGGACCCCCCCTTTCCAACACTGATGTGTAGAATGTCAAATCCTTGTCTATAAAGTGACATCAGCCAAGCCCTGAAGCCACATCTGGGTCAGGGTTAGGAAGAGAAGGCAAATACACTCCTCTGGAGTGTACAAGTTGGCCTCTCCTGCCCCTGAGAAGCTCTTGTTTGTGTTTGGGTATGTGAACATGTATAAGTGAGAGTGAGTGGGTGTGCACATATACAGAAAAGGAAGAAGGCTGAGAGTTCAGAGTTGAGACTTAATCATTGCATTGCTGGCAGCCCACTGGCCAGAATGGCCTCAGGAAGCTAGTGTCAAGGGCTTTTGTCTTATTTTTGGAACATTTTTATTGACGCTTGACATAAATACAGAAAAGTGTGCGAATAATAAGTAAACAACTAGAAGTTTCTATTTGAGTGTAACCTAGATCAAGAAACCTTACCAGCACTCAGAATCCCCATCTGTGCTCTCTTCCAGTGATTTACCTGCCCCAATGAGTGACTTGATTTTTAACACAATGGATTATATTTGCCTGCCAAAAGATTTTTCTCTCCATAATGGACTTGTAAAGGGAACTATTGTACCTTCATGAGCATTCTAAAAAGAGTAAAGTTGCAGCTGTTATAAGTAATTTGGAACCATAGTTCCACCAAGGAGATGAGGCCTGTGGACCCTGATGAGGAAAGGCACCAGTATAGCCTTTGGGTATCACAACTCCTCTTTCGTGGAGTCATTGGGATGGCACATGACCTCTGATTGAAGTCCTGTCTAACCCAGGCCTCACCTACTGCTTTAAATCTTGCCCTTCCCTCTTTAATATGCCAATACTGATCAGTTGTCCTGATTCACATGCTGCCAGACAGAATTAATCTCCATAGCCTGCTCCTTGTCCCAATCCTTGTCACCTTAATGTCTGCTAAGGCTGCTGCCTGACTTGATCCTACCCACTATGACCTTAACAAGGCACCCTTGCTCTTAATTTGTAGTTGGACTTCTGAAAGGTCTCAGCCTAGATAATTCATACTGAGAAGACTAGACAGTAAGATATAAGAAATAAGATTCAAAGAATTGAAAAGGTAAGGAAAGAATAGGTGTGTTTCTTTTTGCCTTTTGGTAATGTTTAAGACCTTCTTAGTTTTCTTTTCTAGGGAAGTTAAAATAGGTCTCAGACCTCTAGATCAGGGTAAAAATTTCCCTATATGTTCTTGTTAGAAGTTATATATCTATTGTCTGCACAATTTTAAATTTTTTCCCATGTTCGGCACATCTCCTCTGTTGCTGGTTAGAAATCATTAAAAGAGCCTACAAGGCAGTTTTGGGACTGTCAGTGGTAGGAGGAATCCATGAGGATTTTGTAGTCACTTTGGGCATAAGGTACAATCTACTAAATTGTAGGCAGTTGGAGATACATGCAAGGTTAAGGTGATTTATAACATCTTTTATAATTTAGAATACAGGAGGTAGAGTTGGAAGAGACTTTAGAGGTTAAAGAGATTAATCTCCTACTCATTGAGGTAATCCCTTTGAGGATAACCTTGATAGATGATTTTTTAAATATCTACTTGAATATTTTCAGTAATTTTCATTGATAAGAACCTTGCTGCTTTTATAGGCAGGCCATTTTATTTATTCCCAGATTGAATTATCAAAAAGCTTTTCTTTATAATGAGTTGAGGTCTATCTTCTTGTAACTACTTCCCAGGGGACCCAATTCTTTCATTAGGAGTAGTAATACCCAGTAAGACTTAGTAAGCTATTGGGCAATTTTTCTAATATAGTAAGAGTTACCATGTCATTCCTTCTTGTCTCCAGGTGAAATATCTTGAATCTTTTCACCATCCTTTAACTCTCCTTGTCTCCTTCCTCTGACAGCATTGATTTTTTTTCAGTGTCCCAAATGGAACACTAGACATTTATAGTATTTTAATTCGGATGAAGTCCAAGTTATCAGTTTTTTATATATATAGGGTGTTTAGTGTCATGTCCAAGAACTCTAACCCCAGGCCATGAACTTTTTATATTTTCTTTTAATATTTTATAGTTTCATGTTTTACATTTAGATCTACAACTCATTTTGATTTAATTTTTGTATATAGCTTTTCTTTTTGCACATGGCTGTCTAGTTGTGTCAACACCATTTGTTGAAAAAACTATCCTTTCTTCATTGGTTGAATTAATATAAAATTAATATAAAATTAATATAAAATTAATATTAATATATTATTTTTTTTGTTTTTGAACTCTATTTTGTCTTATTTCTTTTTTAAAATTGTTTTTAAAGTACAATGGTATTATTAGTTTTTTGAATTTTTTACAGCTTTATTGAAATATAATAGACAATTAGTTGTTTATATTTACAGTGTACAATTCAATGAGTTTTCAATTATAGATGGCATGCAATAATATATTAGTTTCAGTTGTACAGCATAGTGATTCGAGATCTATATATCTCCCCACTAAATCTAATACCTTACTTATTTATTACAATATTATTGACTATATTCCTTATGCTATAATTTATAGCTCTATGACTATTTTGTAACTATCCATTTGTACTTTTAATTATCCTTTTGCCCTTTCCACCAACCCTTCTAACCCCCCATCTAGTAGCCCTCAAAATATTCTCTGTATCTATGAGTTTGTTTCTGTTTTTGTTGTTGTTGTTTATTTTGTTCTTTAGATTCCACGTGTTCATGAAATCATGAGACATTTGTCTTTATCTGACTTACTCCATTCAACATAATACCCTCTAGGTCCATCATACAAAATCTTTTTCCATTCCCTTTTAGTTTGTGTGTGTCTTTTAATCTGAAGTGAGTCTCTTGTAGACAACATATGTAAGGGTCGTGTTTTCTTATCTATTCAGCCACCCTCTCTTTTGGTTGGAGCTCTTAATTCTTTTTCATTTAAGGTATTTGTTGATAGATATGTAGTTTTTGCCATTCTTTATTCATGATTTTGATACATATTTTTCCTTCTTCTTAAAAAAAAGTTCCTCCAACATTTCCTGTAATATTGGCTTGGTGGTGATGAACTCCTTTAGCTTTTTCTTGTCTGGGAAGCTCTTTACCTGTCCTTTGACTCTAAATGATAGCTTTATTGGATAAAGTAATATTGGTTATAGATGCTGGGTTTTTATCACTTTGAATATTTTGTGCCAAGCCCTTCTATCTTGCAGTTTCTTTTGAGAAATCAGCTGCCAGTCTTATGGGAACTCCCTCGTAGATAGCTAATTGCTTTTCTCTTGCTGCTTGTAAGATTCTCTCTTTGTATTTAATTATGATATTTCTTGATGTGGGCCTCTTTAGGTTAATTATTTTGGGACTCTCTGAGTTTCCTGGGGTTGTATGTCTATATAACTTCAACAGGTTAGGGAAATTTTTAGTTATTATTTCTTAAAATAGGTTTTCAACTTCTTGCTTTCTCTTTTCTCCTTCTGGTACCCCTATAATGCTAATGTCGTTACATTTGATGTTGTCCTATAGGCTCCTTAAATTATCTTTATTATTTTGGATTATTTTTTTCTCTTTGCTATTCTGATTGGCTGTCCTCTGCTACCCCATACTCTGTATTGGTGATTCAGTCCTTCACTTCATCCACTCTGTTGATTCCCTCCAATATACTCTTCATCTCTGATATTATATTCTTCATTTCTAACTGGTTCCCTTTTATAATTTCCATCTCCATTTTTATGTTTTTTAATCTCTCTGTTAAAGTTATCACTGAGTTCATCTACACTTCCCTAGGTTCATTGAGCATCTTTATAACCAGTGTTTTGAACTCTGCATCGGTAGATTGCTTGACTCCATTTTTCCTGGATCTGTGTTCTGTTCTTTCATTTTTCTTTGTCTCCCCATTTTAGTTGCCTTTCTGTGTCTGTTTCAATGTGCTAAACAAAGCTCCTAAGTACTCTGGTCTTATTAGTGTGGCTTTGTGTAGTAGGTATCCAGTGGCACAGTCCTGAGAGGGATCCAGCTGCAGGACAAGTTTAGCCCCAGCTTGTGCCTCTCTGGGGCTACCTGGTAAGATTCAGCAAGCAATTCATAGGTGCTGTGCATATAGTTGCCTCAGGATACCACACCAGAGGCCAGGTGCCACCAGTGCAGGACTTGGAGCTGCTCAACAAAGGGCGTAGGGCACACCAAGGATACCACTGGATGTCTGTTCTATTTCTTTGCCAGTAATACTTTCTCTTGATTTGTCATAGCTTTGTAGTAAATTTTAAAGTTGGGTAGTGTCATTCCTCCAACTTAATATTTCTTTTTCAAAATTGTTGTAGCTGTTCTAGTTTCTTTGTTTTTCCATATAAATATTAGAATCAGATTGACTATATCTATGAAAAATCTTACTGGGATTATTATTGGAATGCATTAAACCTATAGATCAATTAACATCTTTACTATATTGAGTCTTCCAATTCTTGAACATAATGTCTCTCAAAATAGTTAGATCTACTAAAAAATTATTATTTTGAGGTTTATAGCATACAATTTATATAAAACTTTTATGTCTAGATATTTTATTTTTTGGAGTTATTTTAAATAGTATTGTGTTTTAAATTTCAGCATTGCTTATTGCTATTATATGAAAATATGATTCATTTTGTGTGTTGCCCTTATCACCTGTGATCTTACTAAATTCATTTATTAGATCTAGGAATCTTTTTGTAGATTTTTTTGGGTTTTCTACACATTGTCTGTGAAACAGTTTTATTTCTTCCTTCCTATCTATATGCATTTTATTTTATTTTATATTTTATTTTTTTTGTTTTATTTCACTGGCTAAGAGTTCTAGTATGATGTTGAATTGGAGTTGTGAGAGTGGGTATGCTTGTCATGTTACCAACCTTAAAAGGAAAACATTCAGTCTTTCATCAGCAAGATGTTAGGTTCTTTTGAGAATGGCTTTTAGCAGTTAAGAAAGAGCTCGTCTATTCTTACTGTCTTGACAGTTTTTATATAAGATGGATGTTGAATTTTATCAAATCTTTTTCTGCATCAATTGAGATGATCATATGTTTTTTTCTTTAGGCTATTGATAGTGGATTATATTAATGATTTTTGAAGTAAAGAATGAGCGTTTCTTTTCTCAGGAGAAATCCCACCTAGTCATGTTGTATTTTTGTTTTTTATGCTGCTGGATTAGATTTGGTAATATTCTATTGAGGATTTTTGCATCTTTGTTCTTAAAGGTTATTGGTTTATAGTTTTCTTGTACTGTCTTTGTCTGTTTTGGTCATCAGGATAATACTGGCTTCATAAAATTAGTAGAGAAGTGTTCCTCCTCTTTTATTTGCTGGAAGAGATTGTGTAGAGTTGATATAATATCTTCTTTAAAATGTTTGGTAGAATTCGCCAGTGAAGCTATACAGATCTGGAAATCTCTTTTTGGAAAAATTTTCAACTATAGGTTTAATTTCTTCAATAGTTATGGATAATCAGGTTATCTTGTTTATGGTGGGTGAGTTTGGTATTTTGAGATTTTTAAGGAATTAGTTCATTTCATGTTAGTTTTTTTTATTTGTTTGTAGTACTACTTTATTATTCTTTAATAACTGTAGAGTCTGTAATTCCATGTTTTTTTTTTTCTGGTGTTTATAATATATGTCTTTTCTCCCTTTTTGTTTGTTGGTCTTGCTAGTGGGTTTTCAATTTTATTAATCTTTTTAAAGAACTACCTTTTGGGTTTATTTTCTCTAGTGGCTCCCCAACTCACTCCCTCCCCCCTTTTTTTTGGTTTGATTCATTTCAATTTCACTGATTTTTGCTTTTATCTTTATTATTAATTTCTTTTTGTGCTTTTAGTTTATTTTACTCTTTTTTTTTAGATTTTTTAAGATGGAAACTTAGCTTATCGATCTTAGACCTTTATTCTTTCCTAATACAAGTATGTAATGATATAATTACCTTATAAGCACTGCTTATTCTGTATAGCAAACCTTTTTTATTTCTATTTAATTCAAAATATTTTCTGATTTCCCTTGAGACTTCTTTTTTGATTCATGGATTATTTAGATATATGTTGTTTAATTTACAAGTGTTTGAAAATTTTTTTCTTGCTGTCATTGACTTTTGGTTTGATTCCCTTATGGTTAGAGAACTTTGTATGACTTTAGTTCTTTTACATATGACAAGTTTTATTTTATAAAATAGTACATATTCTTTCTTGGTTCGTAGTTTATGTGCATGTGAAAAGAAGGTAGCATGTTGTGGTTGGGTGGAATGTTTTATATATGTCAATTAGATCCAATTTTAATGGTGGTGTTTAGTTCTATATCCTACTTGATTTTCTGCCTACTTGTTTTTTTGATTACTGAAAGAGGAGAGTTGAAGTTTCCAACTGTGATTGTGGATTTATTCATTTTTCATTCCAAGTTTTGTCAGGTATTTTTTCATGTATTTTAAAACTTTTCATTAGATATATACCCAGTTGTTACGTGTTCATGATGAATGAACTTTTTTCTTTATGCTATGTCCCTTTATATTTCTGATAATTATCTTTGTTATGAACTACTTTCTATTAAATAGCCACTAAAGCCTTCTTTTTTTTAAAATTAGTGCTTTCATGGTTTATCTTTTTTCATCGTTTTACTTTTAACCTACCTATATCTTATATTTGAACTGATTGTCTTGTAGACAGACTATATGTAGTTAGGTATTGTTTTGCATTCATTCTGACAGAGAAGGAAGACATTACATAAAGAAAAAGAGGTCTATTCACCAAGAACACATAACAATCTTAAGTGGGTACATGGCAAACAACAAAGTTTTAAAATACATGAAGCAAAAATGGACAAAATTGGGAAGAGCAAATAACAAATTTATAATGACAGTTGGAGACTTGAACCTTCCTCTCTCATTAATCAATAGAACAAATAACCAACATATCATAAACTTTGAGTACCCAGTAGGGTCAGGCTGTAATTTTTCACCAGCCCACTGTGGGTTGTGGCTCCAATGTCAGCTCAATTTTTAAAGCCTTTTTAGTACTACTTGTAGCTCTCATGTCTTTGCCATCTCAATGGCCAGCAGAGGAACTGAGCAGTAGTATATTCAAATTTCAATTCTCAAAGTCTGTGATATGCCATCGAGGGCCAGATCCATGCATATGTCACTCAGAGATGAGCCTAGGAGTCCATAAACTACTTTATTAGGTTGCTTTTCCTAGCTCCTCCCTCTCTATGATCTCCCCAGAATTTTCTGGTCCTCTGGGGCTCATCTTTTTGGTCCTCTAGCCAAAAAGTTGTTTTTAATTATCTAGGTCTGCCTCATACTTCCTATGATTGTGTGTGTGTTCAAGATTAAGTGGTGGGAGAACAGAGAGAGGAAAAAAACACAGGAATTTATGCTACCTTTTGAGACCACGCTTGATAGGAGAGTAAGGTTTGGTACCTCAGAATTTCAGGTACCTGCAGCCTCTACTTTCACCACTGTCATTGCTGCCACTGTTGCCATGGAATTGTCTGGGTTCTGGGTCATAATAGAACAGTGAACAAAGAAAAAAGATGAGTTTCTTCTCTCTTGCAGAACTTTAGGAATCTCCTTGAGTCAAAACTATAGGGCTCTCTGGAGCACTCTCTGTTCACCCCTAGGTGCCCACTCCTGGACTCAGCTGCCTTGAGTCCAGGCCAAAGATACCAGAGAGAACAAAAGAGGAAACTCAATATTGAGTTGATGATACTTCCAATTCTGGTCTTCTTTCTAAATCTTCCTGCTATCATTTATTTTCAGTGTTCTCAGATGAGTGGTCCATACATTCTATCTACGTTTTATAGCTGTGTGACTCAAGTGGGTGATGATCTTGGTGAGTGTCATATCTTTTTAAAAAGTAAATTATTTCATGCTAAGAACCCTCCTATCTTTCATTTGTGCATTTAGTGATATTAAATTTTGTCATATTGGTATTGACCTATGTCCTTTTCATCCACTGTATTTCATCTATTGTTTTAATAAATACAATCGCAATAATAATTCCTTGTTTTAACATAACTTCAACTAAGTCATTGATTAAAACATTGGCTAGATTAAGACTAAGAAAAGAACCGTGTAAGAATGTTATAAAATACCTATAGGTTTATTCATTCATTCATCATATTTTATTAAGTGCTTTCTACATGCCAGATACTTTCTAATGCCCTGGAGAGATGGAGGTAAAATAAAGTCTGTTGTCAGGAATTCAGAAAACAATGTGCTTTGGGTATTCCTCTTCAATCTTCAGTGAATGCACTTAACTTTACTAAATCAACATTTTTTTTTTAGCCTGGATCAGGCTCCATGATGCGTAGAAAAGACATAGAAGTGAACAAGTCTATGACATTCCAGTCATCATAAAGTTGTCAATCTTATCTATACTACCATATTGTTGTTGGTTTACCTATTTTTCCCACCAGGCTTTCAGGAAAGACTTGGTCATATGACTATCTGAAATCCCTAATTTACCTCAGTGATCTATCCCTGATCCACCAATGTAGACATCCTATCAGAAAAGAAAAAAGGAAAAGAGGTTTATTTGTGAAAATTGCTCTGAGTTATTTAGTTTCTTTTGTAAGGGCTAACAAACTCCATATTTAAGCCAGGTTATATTTTCTAGAGCCTGATATTAGCTAATCGACACTATTTATTTATTTATTTATTTATTTATTTATCTATTTATTTATTTATTATTTATGCCTATAGCACCTGGTCTTCCTAGGTGATCTCTCATCCAAGTACTAACCAGGCCCAACCCTGCTTAGCTTCCAAGATCAGACATTGGGCTTGTTCAGGGTGGCATGGCTGTAGACCATGGACTGTGGCTCCACTGGGGCACGAACCCAGGACCTTCTGCGTGTAAAGCAAACGTGCTAACCGATAAACTATGGAACCAGGTCTATAATTGACAGAATTTAGAATTCATTTTTCTTCTTTCAGAAAATCAAGATATTTGTTGATCTTTAATTTTAACTATTCTCTGCCAACTTAAACTTCATCCAACTCATTTTCTCTTTTGGTGGACCCCCCTCTGTCTTCTATTTTTCATTTCCTCTCTTTTATTAGACTTTAGCTCCTCCTCTTCCCTTGGTTATATTTTCACTTACCTCTTTTAGAAGCTTCTCTAGAGGGAGGAAGTGGATAATCACAGTCAGAGCAATTGATTTCTAGTGAGTGTGGAGGCAAGAGAGAACCATGGTTGATCTTTATTAGCTGTATGTACACTCTTGATTTGACTGTATTTCAAGGCTAGGAAAGTGGATGCATAGGGAACTGTTAGCAGAAAGAATTCTTTTTTTTTTTTTAAGGATACAAATTGATTTGAACAGAAATTATTTAAATTTTTGAAATATGATAGCAACTTTTCCTATTATGGGCACTTTCTCAGTGCTCCTGAAATCCAGGTGAAACTCTAATATGAAAAGTAATAACTGTTCAAGCCAAAAGTTCCTCTTTCCTCACTTGTAATGATAGCATGGTAATCTCTATACAATGAGAATTGATTAATACCTTCTCCTGTTGGATTTCAATGCCAGTGATTTCAAAAGGTCTGCTAAATCTTATCCAGCCATTTTCCCATGACAGATATAACTATTACCTTACTACAAGATACTTTAGAACAACACAACAGCAATAAGAATAGCATCAGTAACAATACTCAGTCTCTTGCAAAATCCTAATTCTACATTTAAGCTGTGCAAGCTCAGTACTTTCAGATAATTGCCTTACACTGTCCTCCCTTTTTCTCTCATTTCACAGTACAGGACTTTCCCACTAAAATCAATCACTTTTTGTCTCAGCTCATATTTTCCTATTTACAGGAGTTAGAATGGTTCTGGACATTTAATTAGCCATGAATCCATCTTTAAAACATAGAACATGTCAGCCTGCTTTTGTAAACCCCTGATGTTTCATTTTGCCTCAGTGCCTTTTTTATAAACCTAATTGTGTTAATGCACTGGCATATTTATTGCTCACCTTTTAACCTTTTATTCTGATTCCTGGCTGCCCATGGGGTCCTTTCAATCGATCAAAACCACAGTCCCCTTGTATAAGAAAGGTCACATTTACTCTAACAATGGGAACCCATAGCCATGTGTTGCTTCGTCATGAGTCACCAGGGGACACATCAAAGCAAAGGCTGAGACTTGCATGGCTCTCTCTTGAGTTTTTACTTTCCCAGTTCATACACAGAGGCAAAGGAATGATTAAAAAAAAAAATCTTGACTGCTGCCTCATACTTACTCTGAGTCCTGAGAGGGAAAATGGAAGTTATTATTACAAAAGACTATCTTTTTTTTCCACTCAAGCCTAAATCAGAATTTTTCTGAACATGACCCTGACAAGAAAAGAACAGAGTGGGAGAAGGGACGGCTGTGAGAATTCAGCTGTTAAGATCCACAGCCAGCAGGAAACATGTGGAGGATGTGAATTTTGCCACATTCTAGGTTAATTTGTTCATTCCTTCCTTCCTCTCTTCTTCCCTCCTTCCCTCCCTCTCTCCTATCCCTTACTCTGTAGAAGTTTTAGAAGAAGAAATAATAAACTCAGATGCCTCCCGGGTATATACAGGTTTAAGGACTATGAGAGATGGGAATGTGTGTGAACTGGAGAGCACGGCCGCATTTGTAAGACGTTGCCACTGCTCACCCAGAGCATATTTTAAGCAGGAGTCCAGGCCCAGTGCATCAAGATTTTCTGAATTTTCGAGAGAAACAGGAAATCCAGCTTTCTTTCAAGAAAACCTTCCAAATTTTAAATGTTGACAACTAACTGAAAGTTTTAAAATCACCGTATGGAAAAAAAATGATAAAAAATGAAAAATAAAATCACTTTATGAAGTGGATCTGCAGTCTGAATTTGACCAGCACTTCAAGGCATACGAATCTCCACTGTCTTGAAGTTGAGAGTGGAGCTGGAGAGGTCGGAAGAATTACACTACAAAGCAATGAGTGGTGAAGGCCAGATGGTAGAGAAAATAATTATAGTTTCAAAAAGAGAGATTAATCTCAACTGGGTAATCAAGGCTTCCTTGAAAAGCTAAGATTTGACTTAAACCTTGAAGAATAGGTCTTGAAGATGAGGAATTTAGGTAGACAGCAATGGAGAAAGAATTAGAAATGGGAGAGAAGGCATAAATAAAAGCATAGAAGTAGGCGATTTTAGGGTGAGTGTGTATTACCATCTCAAATGAAAGTAATCAAATGGGAGTTTGCATAAATCTGGAGGGATCTGAGCTAGATCATAGAGGATTTTAAAACCAGACTCGGAAGTTAAATTTTATTAACATTCAGTTGGCAGTGGTGAGGCATCAAAGGATTTCTGAGAAGTGACAAGGGGAAATGTTTTAGGAAGGTTATTTGATATCTGTGTGTAGGAAAAGAAATGAGAGACTATCAGCAGAAAACTGGAGGCATAACAATCTAGGCATAAACTAGGAAGAAGTAGCAGTAAACGAAAAGAAGAGATGGATGGAGAAAATCCTGAGAAGAAAGCATGAGCATGACTAATGGGGTATAAAATATGCCAAATCTATACCTGATATCTTCCTGTCTACTTTGGGGTTTGGCTCTCTTCTAGCCAAGGGAGGATGTATTATGAAGATTCTGTGGGGTGATGGTGGTAGAATGTGAACACTAAGTAGAGTAGTTGAGTAGATAGCTTCCTGGTTTATAATCTTACTAATTCATGTGCTGCTGGTGTCTGTTCTGAAGCTTCTGGGAGTCTTGTAGGAGTCCAGGATTGCTGCAAAAGCATCAGGTAGGGTACAAGAGAAGTCTGGTGGAAAGACAGGTATCCCTTTCTAACCAGCAGGGGCCACAGACCATAGAAATTAGGATCATAAGGTGAATAAAGCTGGGACACAAAAGTTTTTAGGTTTCTATCCTTAAATTCATGTATGAGCGGACTACAGTTAGTCATGAAAGCACTCTATGTACTGTCTTAGTGTTCCTTTTGAGGGCTTTGACTAGTCAGTCAGATTTTGAATGGTGGATATCAAAGTCAAAATCCACTTTGATCTCGGAGGGTGTTGAACAGGATGTTCCAGAAACATGAAACATATATATATATATATGTTCTACTATTGTACAAAAAACTGTTACTATTTTTTCTATGATTTTTTTTGTCTTCTCTTTCTCCTGTTATTAAAAAATGTTTTAATTGAGATATAATTCACATGCCATAAAATCCACTCTTTTAAAGTGTATAATTTAATGACTTTTAGTATATTCACAGAGTTGTGTAGCAATCACCCTTAATTCCAGAATTCCAGTGGTTGGGTCATAAAGTAACTCTACATGTAAAAGAACTGCCAAACTGGTTTCCACGGTGATTGCACCATTTTACATCCCTACCAGCAATGTATAAAGGTTTCAATTCTCTACATCCTCACTAACACTTGTTACTGTCTTTTAAAAAATTATTATTATTATTATTATAGCCATTCTGATGAGTCTGGTGGTATCTCACTGTGGTCTTGATTTGTATTTCCTTGGTGGCAGTGGTATTGAGCGTCTTTTCATGGGCTAATTGGCCATTTGTATACCTTCTTGGAGAATGTCTATTCAATTCTTTTTCCATTTTTTTCTTTGGGTTATTTGTCTTTTTATTGTTGAGTTTTAAGTCTTCTGCCCTTTTTGCAGGTTTTACTTTTGTACAAAAAAAGGATTGTCCTTTTGTAGATATTGCCTGTGAATCCTTTCCTTTCTCATGGTAAATTGATCAGTCAAGCAATAGCTGGTGTATTGTTTGGGTCTTTATACCATTAATAGCAGTTGGTTCCAGTTTTCAACATCTTTCCACATTCCCAGAACTTCAGAGGTACCAGCACCATCTAGGCAGCACCTTCTAAGAGATGTGAGTTCCAGTCTATGGGGCCTCTCATGTTTTCATGACTCCAGCCTCTTCTCCTATTCTCCAAGCCTTCAGGGTGATAGCTGCTTCCTGCAGTTACCATCTCTATATTACCTCAGACTTCTTTTCTTTGCTTTTTCAATTTTCTAAGATCTGTTTAATTAATTCCCTATATCTCTTTTGAAACGTCTGGTTTTGGTTTCCTGAATGGACCTTGTCTGATATAATTGTTTAAATAGGTTTTTCTCCAACTCTTACAGATTCTAATTAAGCTTCTGCTGGGCTAAACCTCTAGCTTTAGTCCAGATGTTAGTTGCTTTTTCACAAAGTCAGTTGATTTGCTATATCCCTCTTACTGGCTAAAATAAAATACATCTCTTTACATTTATTTTGGACATGACGGCACCTTAAAATAAAGAATGTCAACGTCTAACATGTCATGCTGTATTAAGTCTTTATTAGGTACCAGAAATGGCTTTGCTTAGAACAAATCAAAAGAAAAGGTGAAACTCTACTTTCAACATGGGTTCATTGCAGTGGCACTTGTGAAAACATTTCCTCAAAGGACTTGAAAGTTTCCAATACCATGAAAAATTTTGGCCTTGGGCTGTCTCAATTTTGCTGTTAGGAGCCTAAAGCCTGACAAAAAAGAATTCTGGACACTGGTATTTAATGGTATCAGTCCTTGCTGACTGATAATCCCATTAGATCTAGAATTTGGAAGTATCTTTCAAATGACTGTATCCTTGAGGAGCCAATAAGATTATCAGTATGAAGAACATTCTCCTGGATTCGGAAGAATATTTAAATTGTGATGAAAAGGATCCCTCAGCCCTAATGGGGATCCTCAGCACCTTTACCCTAATGTTTCTGTTCATGCACAATCCTGTCTCTAATGGCAGAGACCCTCATCCTCCCATTCCTACAGCCACATCCTTCTCTAACCAACCTCCAGTGGCTACTCAAACTTGCTAGATTGTAGTGTTGTAGAAGGGTTTACCTTACATAGCCATCACTAAATAGAGAAGGATGACCTAGTTTTTCCAGAGCCATAGGCTCACTGCAGCATATGGGACAGAATAAACAGCTTTTATGGAGAAGAAAAATGCTGTTTCAGGCATCTTCTGATAATCAAATTTATTGTCTGTACCTCACACATAAACCTAAGCAGGAGGGATTCCTCTGTGCATTAAGAAAGCACAGAACTTGTAACTTTCTCCTACAACAAACCAGTCCTCCATACACAGCCTAGAACCCCCAGCACTGACCCACTTAGGTATAAAAGGATGTCTAGAGATGAGAATCCAGGTACCTGAGCAGTCTTGGCTGAGGTCCCCTAGAGTCTCTAGGATTATCCTCCAGCTCCAGGATTTACTCTGGCACAGGAGGAATTCTTCTGGCCCTCCCCTTTTTGCCCCTTCGCCCTCCCTCTGGTGGGTCGTTTCAGGTTTCTCTCCCAGTCCTCCTAGCCCTCCCATCTCTCATCATGCCATGGTGGCCTGGGAGATGTGCCCCCAGCTTTCCCTGGCTTCCACAGTTTCCCCGGGAAGCCCTTTTTCTCAGCCCCAGAGGTTGGGAGACCTGGAGATGCCACCAAACCATTCAGCAACCCTGCCCTTCTGGAAGAAGAGCCTCAGAAGTGGCGAGGCAGGGTCAGGGAGATACACCAGACCTGTAGGGTGGGCTGGTGACAGACTGAGAAAGGTCTTGGGGGCACAGGAGCCTTGTGGTAGAGGCAGAGCCCCTAATCATGTTTTCATAAGAAACTCTCTTAGTTGACTTTGCAGGAAAAAACATGTGGCTTCTGAAATCTCATCAGACACCAGTTCTCCCTGTTAGAGGCTTGGGGTGAGAAAGATGGGAAAGAACTAGTCTTTCCAAGAGTCTGTGGCCAGAACAGTGTTTTCTGTATTTTAGTATCTTAGGGCACTGTTTATAAAGCAACATGTTTATGCTCCTGTCTGGCCCATGTCACGTCACAAACTCACCAGCACCCCAACAAGCCTCCCTCTGTGGTCACTTCACACTCACAGACTCTGCAGCCTTACAATGATGACTTAGTACCTCATTATTTTTCACTAGATTTACATATATAGCCACCCTTGGAGTCCATTTGAAAATCTATAAAATATTATGTAATGTAATTGTGACATTCATTTTAGCAGCCTCTGTTCCATTTCCTGCTTGTTCCAGTGCTAGGTCCTGGTTGTGCAACTGAGAACGGTCTAGTAGGACAGAATATATATTGTGGCCTCTGAATTTATTTCATCAGATCTAAGATTCGTTTATAAAATTAATCGAATTGCATTGAAGAAATTGTGAAGCTATTTATGCTTAATGATTTTTAGAAAGAATATGGATATTTTTAAGGAAGCAGATTTTTTAAACCCTAATTGTTTAAAATGATAATTGAATTTACTAGAACTTTAATATTTATCCACTTTTTTAAAACTTGAATATCATTGTTTCAGTTCCATTTAAAAAATTTGTTGTATGTCTCAAATGATTTAACTTTTGACAGACATAGTAAGACAGTTGTTTTTCAGTTTTGAGCAGACTGACATTATGACAGAATCAACCTTTGCTCTGTGCTTTCAGCCTGGTCAAAAAGTTGCTAAGTTTCTCAACATTTAAAAAAATGTTTAAAGGTATTTTTACAACTAATGCCAATATAAAGTTATGAATAGATAAATAGTCCATTTATATAGAAATTACAATGTTAATATTAGTTAAGAGATATATAGCCTAAAAATAAACTACAGTACGCTATACATTAATCAAATTAGGTAAAAGAATTCTTTTCACAATATTAGTGATTACATTAAAATACAAATGAACTTTTAACTTCTATTTGACAACTACTTGAAATGAGAATAGCTATAAATGTCTTAATCAATTGACATTTTCTTACTTGATAGGAAATTCTTGATGACAGGTTATGCTATTGTGCTAACAAGTGACAGTTCTGTCCTAAAGAACGTGGTCTTTAGGATTACTTAAATCTGAAAGCCTTGTTCAATTTGTCAGAATTTTTGAGTGCATATGATGCTAACATTTCTTAATAACATTTAATTTAGTTTCTTAACAACTATTTTTAATAATATTTAAACTATGTTAGAATTTATTTAGTAAAATATACAATATTTATGAAATATATGGCCATAGAGATTAAATTAGATTTATTGTTATAAATGAATGAATGAATGAATATGGTTTTCACTTCAGAAGAGAAACATACTGTGTACATTAAATGAAGGCAGTTAGCATTTAGCTACTTTAGAGAGACACTCCTTGGCAGACATTTATTAAATTTCTCTGTTTAGAAAAAGTTATTAGTTATATAAAAAAGAGATTTTTATTTTAAGCAGACATATAAATTTTCATTAAGGGGAACATCTCCAAAATAATCTAAATCAGAATTCAGTCTCTTACATATTTATAATTGCAGATTGATTAAAAGAAAAGATCGAAGTGGAAAGTCTATTCATCTGGTTTAGAAAAATATTCCTTGAAGAATTACATTTTTAAACCAGCTGTTCTACTTAAAAATGTATTAATTCACATGCTAAAAAAATTCTAATGGTACAAAAGGTATAGGATTAAAAGAAAATCTTTCTTCTGTCCCAGATCCCAGTTTCCCAGTCTTCCTCCACCAGAGAGCAATTACTGTTACAAGTTTCTTATGTATGTTCCCAGATATATTCTATATCCATGTATATGTTCTTTTAAAACCATCACAACAATGAATGGGAGTATCTCTCAAGGTTGCATAATTCAATGACATCATCAAAGCCCAGTTACTTTTGATCTTTACTCTTATATCCATAGGGTGTCGACTTTGTCTTCAGGTTGACTGTCCTTGTGATTGTTAGACGGTGCCAGTAAATATAGTTGTCTTTTCCACATATCCAGAGGGAAAAAAGGAGACTGACTTTTCACTGTGTTTCTGTTTAAGAAGCTCCTCAACAGACTTGGGTTTATTCCTTTTCCTAAAAAGTCACAAATGAAGGGAATGGCTGGACTAATTAGGTTTAGCCTTTGGAGCTGGTGTTGAGATCAGACTCCTCTAAGCACATTGCCAGGGAGAAAATGATAGATATCTGAACAAAACCATAGGATAGTTACACATACAGCAAATCTTGAATTGTTCATCTGAAACACAGCATTTGTAGTACTGACATGAACTTATATTAAGAAGATTAGTAAATGGAACCAGGTTAAACATTAGGGCTGACTTCCCATAGAATTTGTGTGACTTCAAGCTGTGCAACACATTTATCTAATTAGCAGATAATAACACTTAAATCCTCTTGTAGGTGGGAATTTAAGATCTTGTCACCCAATCACCCAGCATTTCCTGAGATGCTCAGCAAACTGCAAATCTAAGTCAGAATTTTTTTTTAAGTTCACTTCAGCTGAATTATCATCTCTCTTCACTGTTACTCCTGACTCTGCTGTCTTTGTTTTTTTGGCTGTGAACATTTTTACCTCTTGCTTCCATTGAAGATAAAGACCAAGCATTAGCCATCAACTGAGTAAATTATTCTCTATACATTTTTCTGGGGCTGTGTAGCTACAGGCACACAAACTCTTGATGTTGATGGAGGAGAGGAAGCCTGGCTTTTTTGCAGATGGTTGCCAACTTGTTTTCCCCTTCACCCTATTGCTTTTCCCCTTGGCCACAGAGTTGCTTGCTGTTTCCTTTGGGTTCTTTGTGGACCCCTGTTTTCCAGGCCTCTCTCTTATTTCATGCATGTTTTGTACTAAGGGTAAATAAGAATCAGGCTGAGCCAACATTTAGTCATAACTTAGATATGTTAAAATTTAACTTTCTTTTTTTCTATAACAACCTACCTTTTCCATGCGTCCTTATTTCCTCTAATAGTAGGAAACCCTTGTAAGAGGATATATAAATGTAAGTTGAAGGCGAGATTTTAAGATGACGAATGACCTGTGGCAGAATAGATTGTAAGATCACTCAGTAAGATTTGTCACATGTCAAGAGAAGTTTCTAAACCTTTTTCATATTAAAGTTCTAAAGGATAGGGCTGGAAATGGGAGGGAGGATTAAATAGAGGATATCTTGAAAGAAAGCTCTGTTGTGAGCTCTCCCTGCCTCCTTTTCCCTCATCTTAAGCCTGATGAGAAGAGTTCCTCAGAAACCTTGATATGAGTCTAAAGCAGTTCAGGGGTGGAAGGTGACGGTGTGGACTGGTGTCTGATTTTTGACTGAAAAATGTAAAAGGCAGGGTTGTGAACTATTCAGCTGATCCAAGGTGTGAGAGAAGGATGCATGTGATTTTCCTCAATCAGATGTGGTCATTGGAAGAAAGAACAGGACTGGGGATCTTTTAAATCTTGTCCAATCCTGGACTTAGTAATGGGAACCCGAGAGAGACAATGACTATGGAATGCTGAGGTGGAGCAGCTAGCTAGAGGAAAATGCATCCATCAAGACTAGAAACAAAATTGAATGTTCCCAGTGAGAATTTCTGAAGGGATTCACAGGAGGAACCATGAATTACAGAGCCAGCTTTAAACATTTGTCACACCAAAGGACAAGGACCATTTTATGATAGTCCTGATCCAGGAACAACTTTCTGCTCATCTGTGCCTTCTTTCCTTCTCCTGCTTTGACCCTTGAGGAGTCAGAAGACACAGCTAGCTTGATGGCAAGGTAGAGGTTGAAGCCTCAGGTAGGGAAATAGGATCATGTTCCATTCTTTGGTTAACCTACCAACAAAGACCACAATTGAGAGGGGAGAAGTTTAACTCAAATCAGATTCAGTGTTTTGGTAATTACTTGATATTGCACACTTTCATTTCCTGATTAGAAACTTTCGCTGCAACTTGATGTAATCATTCAGGCTTTTTATTACCTAAAATGACCAGTAAGTCCTGCCTGAATTTTATCCAAGGTGAACCAAAAGAAACAAGGAACAGACTTCTCACTAGCATTTGAACTTCCCTCATCCCCCAAAACCCAGGAAGGTCTTTTATTCTCCTTGTGGGGGTAAAAAGCTGCCCTTACTTTCTATATGGCACTGTTGATATGGCTAATATAAAACTCTATGCTTAGTCCTTTTGTCTTTGGCTGAGATCTTGTAAATCAAACTCAGTCTCTTTGCTTTTGCTTTGACACTGTTGTGTCTTCTGTGAGCTGATGAAGCAACTCAATTGGCCTTTTTGTTCTAGGATAGGTAGGTAGGAAGCCTAGGGGTTATGAGACCAAAATTGTCTCAGGGGTTATGAGACCAAAATTGTATCAGTTTGCTATTTAAAATATATTATCTTGCCTCACATCAATATTAGACAGGCCCATGGCATATATCTCCACTGGTCTCCATTTGGTTTATATGTAACAAGGAAGGGATGCCATTTGTAAGTTCCTCTCTGAGTTATACAAGCAGGTATACAAATATCATTTTACTCTACTGCAGCAATTGTGACGAGAGAGGAATTATTGCTTCCTTCACTTTATGGACTTGTGAGATCTCAGAGGAGACAAAAAAAAAAAATAAAAATAAGTAAAATCAAAGCCAAATAGAAACAAGAGGAAGACTTTTATTGTTGATCAATAAAAGTTTTAACGCTCATCTGAACTTGGAGCATTGTATGTAAGAGTTGTCATTATCTCAGTTATGGTGCCAGGAGCTCTTTTTCTGTCCAGTTGCACAGATCCTACTCTTGTGGTAAAAAAATGAGTGATGTTTAGGTGCAGAAGCGCAACGTCCCCAATACATAGTTATATAGTTTTGGGTTCTAGCTCCTCAAGGAATATGGAATAAAATGGTTCCATCAGAATTCTGAAACTAATTTTATATACTATTAAACACATAATAGTATTTACTACTTTTATTGAATATGGATTGACATTTTAATGGTATGAAACTGGGAACATGTTATTGGCCACACTCCTTGAAAGATCTTTGATAAGATGTACCATTCTATCAGACTTTTTACCTGGACAACAGCTACCTATCCATTAGTTCCTTCATCTCAACTTGGTATAAATATAGTTGTTGTAGGGAACGTTTTGTGCTTCAATGAAAAACTATGCACTATGTAGGGGACACCTTTTCATGTTATCTGATTCTGATTCTATGGGAGCCATTTTATAACTCTCTAAATTGTAGATAACTGACAGAAATGTAAAACAATTATCTATAGATATGCAAATTCTCAATTTACAGTTCTTCCCTACTGTGGAAGAAGCTAGTTTTGCCTCTATTAGTACATTCATTTCAACATTTCTTACTCCATGTAAATTAGTGCTTTCTTGATTTTCCTTTGAATTGGTTGTAACACCTCCTCAGTTTTCTCATTGAGTTAAATAAAATCTTTAACAGGCATTCATTTTGTATCTGTACGAGAGTCATGATCTTACTCTTTTGAAAAATTATCTTTTAAGAGTATATTGTCAAAATATTAGTGTCTAACAATCCATATGTTACTAAACAATGACATGAAGCTGTGATTATTGTAGCAGAGGTTTGATATGGAACTGAGTTTTTAATAAAAATTTATTGGTCAGTTCCTTTGGAAAATCAGTGGCTTTGGTGATTATGCTGTATAGCCTGTTACTTATGGGCAACAGATAAAAAGGCAAGGAATGTGCAGGCCTAAGGCAAGAGAATTACTGTGACTGCCAGACTACTAAGGGATCCCTCAGCAACACCCTCTGCTCACTCTCTCATTATTGATCCAAGGGACAACTGAAGCACGCACACAAACACACACAACAATAATAACAACAAAATAGCAACTGCCATTATTACAGGCTAGGCTACCAGTACCTCCCTGTGCTCCAGGGCATCCAGAATGAGTTCCTTTCTGATGATGTCATCAGAGAGAGAGAGAATATCCCTGTGAGAGATGTAGGAAAATGTAAAGGCCAGTGTCTATATTTAACTAGAAGATTTCTGATGTTTTTTTGGATGGCAAATTAAAAAGAATCAGAGAGTGTTTCCTTGGTATGAAAATTTCTAAAGACACAATATTATTATAGCTCAAATCATGAAACGACCTGTCACAGGTTGACATCTATGACCTTGTCAACATTGATGGGAACTTGTGTGGAAACCAACATTTGTCCTCTTTGAAGTCTGAAGTTTGAGTAGACTCTAGCTCTTGGCTCGGGCCCTGACACTGATTAGTTCTGATATCAACCCTTTAAGATTTTCTTAGCAATTTAGCTGTGGTACAAGTGCCGCTAGGGGCATGTGCTACTTACTGTTTCTCATAAATATGGTAGAGTACTTGTCTTTAGAGTTTCTGACAAAGAAGAAAACAATGCCAACTAAAGAGAAGCACAGTTACATGCTGAAGTATAAACATACTTTAAGGGAATATGTTTTCTCCATCTACCTGGTCTCACTGAATTGTTCTGCCTCAGACAAACTTCACTTTTGAGGCTTGGTCAGTCCCTAGACAGGAAGGGAGAAAGTGTTGTGTGTAATCTTGGAGTCTAATTAGAGCAAAGGTGTCATATGGCTTTGGCATATTTCTCTGGACGCTTTCTTAGGGATTGGAACAGAGTTACCCCCATTTAACTTTAATAATAGTTGTTTAAATAATCATTTTTATTTTTTAACGTAGGAGTTGAAGGCACTTTGCAAAAGCCCCGTGGTCACCTTGTGCTATTGGCCTGAATTTTACTAAATTGTTTTCTAAATTTACAGGACTTTAAGTCTACAGAAAAGTGACCTATAGCAAATGTATGGTATCATTCTCATTGTACAAGATCTGCAAGTCTCATTCTTAGGAAATTATAGTTATTTATGCTTTCTAAATTTTTTTTTCCAAATGTCTATAAAAACATGCTTGTGGTGCTTTTTTCATTTCTCTGAACTTGGAGAATTAGGGTGAATTTAGGATTATTGCCCTCCACTGAGGCTTGATGTCAATGTCCCTGAGTTTTAAAAAGGGTGGTGGTTGTGATGGGGGTCCCATCCCACTCTGATCCCTGTGTATCTATATAGTGACTAAAAAGATTTTTGCTTTTTTGATGCTCAGATGTTTTCAATCTAAATGACTATTTTGTATTTAAAAGACAAGCCTAAATGTCTGCTGGGTTTTTTTTCTTAATAGTGAATCATAATTATCCATCCAAACGAAATGTGGTATTTTCTAAAGTAGTGAATAATTTGTCAGTTTTTTAAGTCATTATTCTAGGGATAATATGGTGCTATATTTACTATAATTAAGGCAGGCTGAGATGTGAAACATCTCATGTTTCACATGGAACCCCAGGAACGTCAGCTGGCAGGAACAGGAGGATGCTGGGATTGAGTTGAGAGAGAAATGGAAGTGTGCAGGTGGGAAGGCCATGCAACACAATGCTCTGGGCCTAATGGGTGCAGCAACATGAGCTTGTCAGGCAGTTAGTGAATTGAGGTACTATACATGTGTGGGAGAATGCTTCTCCCACACATGTATGGTACCTAATATATGTTCCATCTAGTAGGTAAGTCTCGAAGCAGGAGATTATGGTGTATGCCAGTCCAGTGGTTCCTGGCGGGACCCCTGTGAGGGTATGAAAAACAGGATCCAGGATTCAGAATCTAGGGGTAAATTAGGCAGCAACTAAGCAGGGAATCAGGATGTGAAATATTTTTGAAAGAGCATGTGATTTGGAGCCAGACTAACATGGTTACTCAGGCATTTCCTTTTCTTAGCTGTGTGACTTTAACAAGTTGCTTAACCTCTTTGAGTTTCAGTTCACATGACTGTAAAGTAGAATAATAATCACCACTTCATAGTTTGTTGTAAGGACTGGAAATACAGTATATAAAATACCCAGCACAGTAGTAGGCCTGTACTATGACATCTATTCTTTACCTGGTTAGGACATCAGTTCTAGTATAGGATGAAAGAGCTCCAAACAGGTGAGCCAGGGCAGATACTCCATCTTGAGGACTCAGAATCCTTGATTAGGGAGAGAGCAGGTAATGAATGTTATGACCTGGCTATGTGGAATACAAGGCTCGTCCCTAGCAAACTGTACACCTTGTATACAGTCTGGAGGCCCTGGGGCTCCAAACACTGTGTTTTATGGACAGTATCATTTGTAGATAAAACCAACTCCTGTGATAGAAGAGAACCCTGAGGCTCACAGGGATGAAGAGGCATTCGAAGGCAACCCGGCCATAAATGGAAGAGCAGTTTTCAGTGCAGGATTGCGGTTGTTATAGTCTCTGTTTGTTCAGCTGTGCCCGGTCATCAATCAGTTTGTTTCCCTCCCCTTTACTGGTGAGAAGTCGGAGAACTATTAGGGTTCTACCTTCAGAGTGTGGGCCACCCACCTCAGCCATGTGCAAGATACTCCATTGGGGGACAAAAGAGAATATCTCTTCTTTGATTTATGTTTATATCGTACTTTACAATTTTCTAGTTTGGGGTATATTTTATAATGTACATAAGTAGTATAATAGTACATGTATGTGATTTATAAGTGAATTAATTTACATATATCACATATAAAAATTTGTGAGGGATTCACTAAACTTTTTTTTTTCCTGAAAGCAAACAAATTTGAAGAGCCTGGGTTTCATTTTAATTTTAATTTTTGATAAATAAAAAATAATTGTGAAAGTAATTAGGACATTAAAATATTGTATTAAAAATCAGTTGTAAATGATTTTATTAAGATTATTTGATCTTTTGGATTGTTATACTTTTAGACTATCTGGGGCCTCTGTTCTCCTGCATCAAAACCGGTACTGAAAAAGGTGATTCAAGCAGAGATGTCTGCTTCATGTGGATTTGACTTTTGTAACATTGCTTTTTCCAGTATGCTGGTGGTAATAATAACTACTATTATGTATCTGTCTGTCAGATACCATGATAAGCGTTTTAAATTGCATCTCATTTAATCTGCACAATAGCCCTGCAAGGCAGGATTAACAGCTCCATTTTATAAACAAGGGAGCTGAAATTGCCCAAGATTACTCAGCTAGAATTTGGACTTTGATCTTTTTGACCCTTAAATTTACTACTTTCTTGTTTGGTCATGTTAAACGTGTCTGACATATTTGCTAAAATATTAATTTAATAAAAATTATTTTTTTCCTCCTCTTCAAAACTATTGAAGTAGATGTCACAGTACACCTTTCCTCTAAACCTTATTACAAATCTTCTAAAGTGCTCATATAAGAGGTCACTCTGTAAAATTATGTATTTTATGCTTTTTTCCTCCTCTTTAGATAGAGGTAAAATCAAACTCTGATGGAGTTACCTAATTAGCATATTGTATGAATAATTATATCACTCTCATGACTTTAAAATCAACCAATATTAAATTATTATAATTAATTCACCATAAATTGGTAATTTTGCTATTTATATAGGAAAATTAAGGATACAAATTATACTAATTAGTTTTGCTACATAATTCCAATTTATCCATTAATTCTACTAGAAACTGAGTACATTATTTTGTCAACTGATAATCGCTTTTTTAATGTTATGTAAAAAATACAAACAAATATAAATAAACCTATTATGTGTAAAACAAGACATTAATTTAATCTGGCTTTATAAAATATAATTCACTTTCAATCAATAAGTGATCGATTTAAATAACATTTTAAATCAAAACAGATGAAGGGAAATTTTAGAAAATGACTAATCACACAGAAAGAATTTCAGGGAAGAAAAAAAGGATTAAATTCGGCCACTGGGTGTCAGTCTTGACCCATATTCACAGGTAGGTACAGAAAAAAATCTTAAATGACTTCAGCTTTTCTTTGTAATTCTCCAGAGATAGGGGAGAAATTTTATTTAATAGATAACATGATAACACGTTTTATCTTTTATATCTCTTTGATTTGTCTTTTGCCACCATGAATTTAATTTTCAGAAAATCTGAGGAGAAAAAAATACTAAAAAAAGCAGCAAAAAAAGCAGGCTTAACAAAAATAAACTGACATTTGCACTTTTAAAATTTTCTTGGACTAAGCTTGACTAGCTGTGTAAGACATCATTGGCTGACTATTTCTGCACAGCACTCTGACTATATAAAATTTCAAAGTCTCATATGTCAAGTATTGGTCTGGAAAATATAGCCCTCTTAGTGAAATAGTGCATTTTATTTTATGATTGCCTTTTCAAACCAGGAAAAAGGTAAAACTGCAAAACATGTAAGTGTAGGGCACATCTCAGTCCCAGAGTCTTATCTTTGCCTCTTTCTAATGTATCCTTCCAGAATCTAGATACAGCATTTATGTATACATGGCTCCTTCCTTATTTATACACAAATAAATGGCACAGTATACATGCCATTGTGAAACTTCTTTTTTTATATTTAATACTATATCGTAAAAGTTGCTTCATATAAGACAATAATAGATTTTCCTCATTCTAAATTGAGACTGTCCTTTTTTAAATATCATAAATAGTGCTTTGATGTTCTCATCCCTTAGGATTTTCAAAGTGGTAAGAAAGGCAAGAAAGAATCTGGTCAGACATGCCAATCCGGATTAGAGGAAAAGGAACGCAGAGAAGTTGGACGTCCTCACCTCTGATGGTCTGCAAGTCTTTGATGCCCCTTCTCCTCCTCCTTCCTTCCAAAGCCTTCCAACAATCCTGAACATACCTCTAATTTCTGTTTATCTTATACTTCCTTATAAGTCTCTTTAGAAGATGGTGGCCCACTTGAGCCAAGCCACAGCTATATCATGGCCCCTAAGACACACCAGAAGGGCTCAGAAGAAAACTTACTATGAAATCAAATAAAGCTGGACATTTGCAAATAACATTTTTAAAAACCTCTCATTTAGATTTAAATAGTGCTGCTTGATTTCATTCATTTCTGAGCTACTGAACTAGATTGAGCATATTGTCATTTTTTTGAAAATTTAGTAGTTTGCCCCCAATTAATCTCTACAATTATTGTGGGTTGCTATGGCTCCAAATTTACTCTTTTAATTATGTTGGACTAACATCAAGACCATTCTGAACAAAACGTCAGTAATCTTTCTAAAAGCAATGCAATAAGCATGTGTTGAGATATAGCTTTAGTGGGTAGTAAATGATTCCTAACTTTCTGAGTTGCTGTACTATGCTGCTGGGTTTCAGCATCCCTTCCCATCCCAAACACTGGGGGAGGCTGTACCTAGGTTTTGAATTAATTTTGAGCACTTCTAGAATATTGCTTCAGGTCCCTAAGGATCGCTAGAGGTGTCCTGGGGATTAAGTGCTAGGGGATGCCTGTAACCAACCTGTATTCTCTTTCTCAGCACAGTATTTCAAATCCTTGTTTAGTAAATGGACCTTTTGAAAGCCTCTGAGCTTTACAATTCTGCAAATGGTATAAAACAGGCCTCTCTGGAGTGACTCTGCAGTACTGCCTTCTAAGAGTTAGAAGACACAGTCGGTACTTGTGTCCAGAGGAGAATGTTAGATGTTTTATCCCCTATTAGGATGTTCAGAGGCTGCCCTTGATTTACAGCTGAAGTCCCTAGTGGCCTCAGAAGCTTCAATAGCACCTTGGCTGTGAATAACTTTTAAGTCAGGGCCACATGGTAGATTGATCTAGGCCTTCTGGAACAGTATTTCAGTGAACTTTTAGAACCTTGCTGCAGTTTAACTTATCATGGTCTTGAAAGCATTATTGCAGCTTCCGAAAGGTCCTGGTGCAAAGGAGGGCTGGAGGTGCCAGTATCACAGGAAAGAGTGGCTCTATTCCCTTGCCTCTCAGGCTTCTGCCACCAATGATCCAGAAGAATGAGCTCCCTTCTTGACACTGTTCTGGGGACTTTGGCCTCTAGTTTCTACTTTCGCTTTTGGCTGGTAACGGCTGCCAAACCCAGGGTCAGACTGGCCTTTCAGAAAGGCAAACGTGGTATTTAGTGCCACTTTTGTGTGTGTGTGTGTGTGTGTGTGTGTATGTGTGTGCGCGTGCGCGTCCTTGGCCTAGGTACTGTTTTCTTCATCTGTGAAATAAAAATGATAATAATGGTACTGCCTGGGGAAATAAATAAGATGTTTCTGTGAAGAGCTTTTGGCACAAAGTTATTCAATTGTAAGAGCTCAGTGGTCACTAATAGGAGAGAAGGTTGCTTTCGTGGTTACATGAACAGGGTGATTTTAATTGTTCCATACCTAAATGAGGACTTGCTCCCCTGTCTCTGTGATACTTGAAATACTGTAACTAGAAATTTGCTCCTTCAAATCAAAATCTCTTAAATAAGTGTAAACACTTTTGTGAGAGAGAAAGTTTAGGTAAGGCATGATTTACATATTAATGAGAATAAACTTAACAGATTTTAATAAGGAGAGGTAAGGGCACTGAGCACTTTGGGGAAGAAAGAGTTTCCAGTGAGTAAAGGAACAGCAAAGATTATTAAGACTTGGGACACTATACACTTCCTCCACACTGGAGTTCTATATAGAGCTCTTCTATTTCCTTAATGTCTCCCTTTAGGAAGAAATACCACCTAATGACTCATATGTATTTAGTCCCGTGGTTCTTTCTCTTTATTATTAGTCACTCACTAATGTCTTTGCTTTAGTTACATGGAGCAAAACTGGAAACAGTGTGAAGGCAAGGACCACAAATATAGTCTTTTTATCCCATGTATAATGCCATAAATGCTGTAATAAATATTTGTCTTTGAAGAAAGGAAAATGGTCACAATATTTTATAAATCTTGCTTCTAGTTAGATATTATTATAAATTATATACATAATTGAATATATTCAATTGAATATATATAAATATGAATATATTTTGTGTATATTACCATGTATTACACACTTGAAATTGATACATAGTTGAAAGTATATAACCCTAATATTTTCATTCTAATGATTGCATTCATTCAGTAGAGAAATTATACCCTTTCTAATTAAATGTACTTAATTTACAAAGGGGAATTTAAGAGACAAAATGGAGAAATTACACCATCTAGATCACAACTAAATATGATATAACAGGGACTAAATCTGGGGTCTTTTGTTCCAAAATGATATTTATTATTGTCACCATAAGAACTGGCCAAACAAGTAGAGAATTTTTAGGAGTTTATCTGAGCCAAAATGATGACGTATGCTGGGAAGCAAAATCTTTTTTTTTTTTAAATTAAGTTAATTGGGGAAACATTAGGGTAATTATACAATTATATAATTTTCAGGTATACGTTATAATTTGACATCAGTATATTCTATTGTGTGTTTACCACCCAAAGTCCAATTTCCTTCAGCTACCATGTATTTGATCTGCTTTACCTACTTCAAACTCCCCCTACCCTCCTATATTTGACCCTCTTTACCCCATCTACCCTCCTCCCTCACTCCCTCCCTTCTGGTAACCACTAGTCTATGGTCCATGTCCATGAGTTTCTTGTTTGTTTGTGCTGTTCTTTTGTTGCTTTTAGGTTTGTATTCCACATATAAGTGATATCATGTGATTTTCAACTTTTTCTGTCAGGCTTATTTCGCTTAGCATGATTATTTCGAGGTCCATCCATATTGTTGCAAATGGTAATATTTCATCTCTTTTTATAGCTGAGTAATATTCCATTGTATATATATGTACCACAACTTCTTTAGCTAATCATCTATCATAGGACACTTTGGTTGCTTCCATGTCCTGGCTACTGAGAATAATGCTGCTATGAACATCAGTATGTATATGAGTTTTCAAGTCTTTGGGGTAAATACCCAGTAGAGGGATTGCTGGATCATATGGTAGATCAATTCTTAGTTTTTTGAGGAAACTCCATACTGTTTTCCATAGTGGCTGTACCAATTCGCAGTCCCATCAGCAGTGTATGAGGGTTCCTATTTTTCCACATCCTCTCCAGCATTCATTATTATTTGTCCTGTTCATTATAGCTATTCTAACAGGTGTGAGATGGTATCTCATTGTGATTTTTATTTTGGGGAGCAAAATCTTAAGTGTTCTGGAGAATAACAATTTTTCAGCTTCTTTTATGCATTTGAAATTAAGGAAGGAATTTTAGGAAGATTACATGGAGATGGAAAAAGCAAGACAGAGATCACATTACAGGATAGTTAACAAGATTATGTGTTCTCTTGAGGGTTAATACCCCCTCCAGGGGTATTACTTCTGGTATTTCAAAGGTGTGTTTACCTAGATTCACAAGAACAATGGACAGGGCTAGTTTAAAACCTTTCACTAAAGAAGTTACAGGCCTGGGGGTGTACTCACTGTGACCTGACCAGTTAGGAGTTTATGATCAGATTACCTTGTGAGGTTACTTTCCATAGAACCTCTTTTTTTGTCTACATTATATAGAACTCAGTGTAGCCAAATTGCCAAACAGTGAATGCCTGGGATAGCTAGGCTTGCTCAATACATACCTGCAGATTTTATCAGGAGCCAGGTTCTCAAAAAGACAATTTAATTGCATTAAAAAATATATTTCCTAAAATTAATCTATATTGTTAGGAGTCAGAATAGCGATTACTCTTTGTGGGGAAGAGACTGTCATGACCCGGAGGGGTCATGAAGGGAGCTTCTGGGATGTTGGTAATGTTTCTTTTTTTTGACCTGGTACTGGCTACGTGGATTAATTTGTTTAAAAAAAATCATCTAACTGTATATTTAATGATTTGTATATATATTTTACTCTTTAATTTAAAAAGTTTACCTAGAAAATTATAGACTGGCTAGGTGCCATCTATATGTAAGAACTGAAAGAAGTAGTGGTAGGCATATTTAATCCTCACCTTTGTCCTTTCATTATGTCCCAGAAGTTAAGTTTCTCCAAAATAAGCATATTTCTTTAAAAAATATTATAGTTAAAAATCTACCTCATGGGCATTTTCTTTTCTTTTCTTTCCTTTTTTTTTTTGCCCAAATTGTATGGGAAAGCATGGGGGCTAGGAAGTTTCTGATTATAGCTATGAGCCTAGGGTTAGAAATGCTTTCATTACTGTGTAACCTTCTTCTGTGCCCTTATCAGATTTTCTTTCCACCCTAGGCCTTAAAGGGGCTGATAATTCCTCCTCAGGACCTTGCAAGGAAGTTGCATGTGGGTGGAGGATGGGTGGAGGATGGGTGGAGATGCCAGACACTATCAAGTTGAGCAGAGCTATTTTAGATGTTCAGAGTGTTTCTACATTTCTGCTTCTCACAGCATGAAAAGCAGGTACAGGGCAGGTCTAAGCATATTTTTCTTGAAATAAATGTTAGCACAGAAAGTAGTAGGAATTAATAGGTTTTTATCAAGAAAAAGAGGAGGAGGCGGCTGAATGCCATTGATGTAGAACTGACTATAGCCTGACACCTATTTCATTCTTTGATCTTTTGCCATGATTTCCACCTTGATATGTTTTAATTAAGGCTTTGCCATGGAAAATATGGCATCCTTATAGGCCCACCAGAGTCAGCGCAGTTCTTGCACTTATACGGATTTTTAAAAATCTAAATCAATTATTGAAAACCTGGTCCAGTTTATTATTTTAAATAACTATCAGCTTTCTAGAAATCTAGTGATAGTTGTCTCAAGGTTCTCTATTCGCATTCATTAATTTTTTTTTTTAATACGACAGCTCACCATATGAAGCTGCTCTTTTTCTTTGCATACAGAATTGCTAAAAAATTATTTTCAAATGTAGTGGAAATTCAATTTTACTTTCTAATTTTGGGATGAAGTAAGAAAAATATTAATAAAAAATATATACATCAATTTTAGCAATGGAAGTGCTCTCTTTACAAAGTTTGAAACATTCAGAAATGGCAAGACCCTTTCCAACATTTAAATTTGGTTCATATAATCATTCACTGTCTTTGGCCCCCTATTATTTTTTTCAGTTTTTTTGAGGTATAATAGACAAATAAAGTTTTAAAATATTTAAACTGTACAGCATGACGATTTGAGATACGTATACATTGTGAAAAGATTCCCCCTATTGAGCTTAACACATCCATCACCTCGCATATTTACTTAATTATTTTTTTGGGTGATAATATTAAAATTCTACTCTCTTAGCAAAATTCCATTAGACGATATAGTCTTACTAACTATGGTCATCATGTTATACATTAGATCATTAGATCCGCATACCTTATTCACCTTATAACTATAAGTTTGTACCCTTTTTTCAACCTCTTCCTATTTCCCCCAGTCCACCTCAGCCACTGGCAACCACTTTTCTATTCTCTGTTTCTATGGGTTCGACTTTTTTTTTGAGAGAAAACAAAAACAAAGTGACAAATGAGAATGCTATAGTTGTTAATGTGAATGGAAAGGAAATAGAAACATAAACATTGGCACAGTATATATTTTCAGGCCCAGAGATTATTTTTTTACATTGAGCGATACTGGGAAACTTCTTTAAAGAATGTGCACTTAGAAGCACTTCCCTTGAAAAGATTCCGGTGCTACTACTCCCGGCTGCATCTACATTCCAGCCCTATCTCTAATTCAGAGATCTAAGGGTCAGAGTTAAAGAGAGATTTTAGAAAATAGAATTTTTTTATTTTGCTGTAATTCAACCTTAGGGCTTTTCATTTAAATTGTCATTCCTGGGGGAAAACAAAAACCTACCTTCAAACCTGATAACGCTTCCTTGGCCTGCTCTAGATAAGAAAGCTTTTGACATAAAAGATTGAGTTGATTTTGGTTTAGCTTAAAATTACTCCAGTAAATTTGTTGTCAAAGAAGATATGCATAAACTTCATAAAATATTTATAATTTCAGTAATTGGTAGAAAACATTTTTATATATTTACCATTGTTGTCAAGGAGTAAAATTGGATTAAAGATCCGATTATTTTCATGGTATATGTATGAGTGAGACTCTGAATAATTAATAAGCTATTTTTTTCCTACCACAGACTTGTGGGCATTGCTCCTTTCTCTTATCGTATTGTCTAGAAAGTCATTTACTTACACCTAAAGCAACTGATGTCTGTTGGAAATCAAAAGATAAGATTATTGAACAGTCTCCCTTCTCTCCTCAAACTGGCTCATATAGTTTAGCCTGCTCAGTGTTGTCTCATGTAGTGTTCTTCTTTTAAAGACAAGAATGTAAAATTATTTTCAGCATTTAAAAATTGGTGTTTCTCACAAAAATCCAAATTTCTAGCTTATGTTACAAAATTAGGAGCTGATTAACTTCTTTGAGGATAATTGGCTGAAGCTGAGCAATAGCTAAGTTACATACTGTAGAACAATGTAAGTTAAAAACAAAATTCAATCCATATTAACTCATTATGTTACCAGCCTGGGCCCTGTAGACCTCTGAGGCAGGAATTGGGTTGGGGAAATAAGATTTTGATGGGAGGAAAAGATTTTTGTTGCTGTTGTCCAGAAGGCTAGAATAACCTAGAGTTTCATAGCCAAGAGTCTAGACTTTGGTTCAGACAGATAAAGGCTCTGATCTATGCTCTGTGGTTTTCTCCGTCTTGGAATTTAGGAGAAATTGATTAAATATTCTTAAACTATTTCCTCTTGTGTAGGTGGAGATAATAACCTCTTTCCCATAGGGTTGTTTTTGAGAAAAGAGTAATTATTTCTAGTACAAAAGTTTTGTTAATCAAGAAATCTCCTCCTCTATTTATTTATTAATTTTAATTTTTATTAATTTTTTTTATTTTTAAAATTACCTATAGTTGGTGTATAGTCTTATTTTGGTTATATTAGTTTATTATTTATTAGGTGTACAATATAGTGATTTGACATTTTTATAACTTACAATGTGATCACCCCACTAATTCTAGTAAACATCACCTGTCACCTTGTAAACTTATCACAGTATTATTGACTATATTACCCTTCCTCTTTCCACCATCTCTCCACCCCCTCCCTTCTGATAACCATCTCTTTGGTCTCTGTATGAGTCTGTTTTTGTTTTGCTTTGTTTGTTTTAGTTTCTTTTTAGATTCCACATATAAGTGAACCATACAGAATTTGTCTTTCTCTGCCTGACTTTTTTCACTTAGTATAATACCCTCTAGATCCATCCATGTTGTTGCAAATGGCAAGATTTTATTATTTTTTATTGACGCATAATATTCCATTGTATGTGTATATGTATATATTCCACATCTTCTTTATCCATTCATCTATCAATGGATACCTAGGTTACTTTCTCAAAAACTAAACCTGGATATACCATATGACCCAGCAAATCCACTTCTGGATATTTATCTAAAGAAAGCAAGAAGTTATATGCACACCTATGTTCATTGCAGCATTATTTACAATAGCCTCTAGTTACTTTTATGAAACTATTTACAGAATATTTACTACAATTCTGAGAAGGGTGGTACACTTGCATATTTTAGATACTCATCTAAATATTATCTACATTATCTGATTACCTTTTTTAGGTCTCCAAGTCAGAATTTTAAATCATTTCTCCTTCAATATAATTCTTCCAAGAGAGTTATAGTTGTAACTTTCAGGCTGAATCAAGCTTTCTATATTGTTTGGGTAGATTTCTGCATTTACAGTAGCCATGTTTAAAAGTCACTGTAATTTCAGAGGTCATTTCTAGAGTAATAATAATAAAAATATTAAAAATTAAAAATAAATACGTGTGTGTGTGTGTGTGTGTGTGTGTGTGTGTGTGTGTGTTTTATGTGTGTGCACAAAAGAGTTAAATCAATTTCCCTGGACTAGAAAAGTAGACTTGACTTTCGTAGGTACATATACTACAAATGAAATTCATAACAAAAGCAACAGAAATCTTACAATAGTTAACTGCCAATTCAACCTCCTTCAAACCCTTCCTTTAGTGACCTTGTCTGCTCAGGTCTAGAACATTATTAATGTTGTCCAAGCAATAGCATCTCCAAGGTCAGGATTCTCCATCTGACTTCACATTAGAATCACCTGGGAGAATTTAAAAATTAGCAATGCCCAGGCCCTACTCCTAGAGACTCTGATTTAATTGGTGCAGCCTGGACATCAGTCAATATGGGCTGCTGTCCCATGGCCTTATACTAGAACTTGGTATTTGTGTAAGGAAGGGAGATAACTCTCAAAAAAGCAGAGCCTGGCCATAGGTCTGACTCTATTATATCAATCTCCTATTCCTGACATTCATAGAACTACTCTTGCTGGCTGTAATGAACTGAGCCTTAACTTATTTAAGTACAAAGTAGTGAGAGATGATGTTAGGGCAAGTGGTTAGTCAACACTCCAGTAGGAGAAGAAAGGTCCATCCCAAACATGTTTAAACATGTCTATGCCAATATAAGAAGCATTTCATGGATACTTCATACCAAAAACCTCTGATGTGGATGTTATTAGTATTCCCACTTTATGGTTGAGTAAGAGAAACTATAACAGGTATGAATTTTTCCATAACGACTGTCACATTGTTTTGATATTTTAAAGCAAATAGAATCTACTTCTGAATTTCTGTTTGCCAAGATCAACGGACAACCTAATATAAATAACTCTCCTGCCACTGGCTTGCACAAGAACCCTGGACTTATGGACAGGAGAGAGTTTTGAACTATAGTAGTCATTATTATCAATCCGTTCCTCCCCTACTTGATGCCACTGACATGCTTAGGTTCTCTACTCTTTGGTTCCATATAGACCAAAGAGAAATCCTTCATCGAGGTTGTCTCTAATTTCTGCTGGCTTGGCCATAGAGAGCCCCACTTTTTTTTTCCCCAAAGTTCTTGACCTCTGGGCATCTGTGTGTCCAGCCCCTCCTCCAACATTCTGGGCACTACAGGCTTCCCTTCCTTGTTGAACCCCATCCCTCTCCTCTCCCAGTCCTGTAGGGATCCAACAATACTTGTAGGTACAGATGAATCCTCCTTTACTTGGAAGCATAGCAGCCTTAATATTATTTCCTTGCATGGGTTGAGCCTTTTCAAAGAAAGCTTAGGAAACACATAAAATACTGTTATCTTTCCTGGAGCACAAAACTCAAAACACAAAGATCTAAATGTATTTCTTGAATGAGAAAAGGGAAAATAGTATTCTTTTTATTTTGGGTGATGAATTCACAGCAGCCCCAAAGAAACAAATTAATTATTTATAATGCACTCTGGTGCAGTACCAGAAAGCTTTCAAAGCAAGTGAGACTGCTTTCTGGGAGTTTTTTTTTTTTTTTTCACCAGAATTAATCTATTGACCCAAATGGGTCTTGACAGTGCCTAAGTCCAAAAATAAGATGACACCTTCACTGAAGAGGTTTGAAATTAGACAGTATATTAGGTCTTTGATAAGTAAAGATAAAACTTCAATTTTTAATGTAGATTATTTGAAACACGTGAATTTCATGAATAATTCTTTATCAAATTCCTCCCTCCACCTCCTTGCCCTTTTAGATATGTTTTTATGAGATTTCTTGAATACTAAGAGAAAATGAGTTTTGCCATTGATTTTGGTATAATAGTCACATACCTAGTTCTTGAACCAGAGGAATATCTTTAATTTATGAAGGCTTTCAGATTTAGGGGGAAACTTTAGGGGCCTACTCTCAGCTGTGGAGACCTCAGCTGTAAACATAATACAGTTCAGATGGTCTCTAACTCAATTATCCAGTAATAGATGTCTTTAATCATAGAGCTCTCGCCTGTTCATCCTTCTTGAAAATTAAAAGAACAGGCCCTTTCTGAGGCCAAAATTATTTACCTCATAAAGGTCTGTAGTGGGGTCTGATGAATGGTGGTAAGAAAAAAAGGTGCATTTAATTTATACTATATGATGAAAAATGTGGAGTCATTAATAGAACAGACTCTGGGAAAGACCAAAGAGTCATTGACAGGAAGAGAAAAGTGGGAATCTTGGTTTTCTGGAGGACTTATGTATTGGGGCCATCAATAATAATAAGTGATATTTACTGAACATATTCCTCACAAGAACTGCATGGAATAAGCACTATATCAGTCCCATTTTGCAGATAAATTGAGTCACTGGGAGATTACAAGCCAAGGTCATGTATACAGCTAGGGGAGTAGAATTGGGATTTGAACTTAGGCAATGTAGCTTGTAACTGTAAAAGTTGCCTTTGAAGGCTCATTGGCTTTATTTCTGGGAGGAACTGGGGGAAATTCCTGAAAATACTGTCCTTCTATAAATCATCAGCAAGGCTCCCCTGTGAAGTTCTCCCCTGCGTTGGTAGTGCTGCCCAGCCAAGCTTGCCCATGAAACCCCTTACACTTAGAATGTGTACAAAGGCAGCAGCAAGAGATAAACATTTTCTTTTTTAACCTCCCCCATGGTTTATTAAGTAAACAGTTACCTTCATCATCTCAGGGTCCAAGGTTTGGAACTTTGTTTTTTCCTAAGAAATGATTGTCTGGGAAGGTTCTTAACTAACAAAACACCTTGGCAAAGGGGTAAAAAATTGACTACTTAGTGACCGTCAATCTAGGGAGCTCGGGACCTTTGGATTACTGACACAGTTCATCTATCTTGGCAGTCATATAGGATTTCTGGAGACTGGGACATTTGTATTAAATGCCCTTTAAGCCACTAGACATGCGAAGGTAGACTTGACATATTAAAATACAGTTATAAAATGCGGGGGCATTTTTGGGTGCAGTGACACATCCAAGAACAAAATCATACAATTCATGCCCATTTTATTCAAATCACCAATAGTGACCAATCCAATCAAGTGTCTCTGATTTCTCAGACTATACAAATTCTTAATGCACGTTTGCTCTAATGTTTCAATAGTTTTTTGCAATGTACCAAATTCCAGATGAGAGTGTTAAGAATTAAAGTGTTATTATATTTAACATTCAATGTTTGTGATTTTTAATGATTTGTAGCATGTAATGAAGAGGGGACAACCACTGGGGTATTCACATTCTTTGCTCCTAATACTTCCTTTTTATGGTCAAGTTGGAGTGCCTTATCCCCAAAGTCCTTTCCAATTTAGACTTGTCCTCCTTTTCACAGTGCAGACTCTTCCCTTTGCTTACAATCTTCTTTTCTGAATTACCACCTTTTAAATCCCTTGTTACCCTTCAAGGACAGATATATGATTTGCAGCTATTTTTTCCCATTCTTTGGGTAATCTGTTTATTTTGTTGATTGTGTTCTTTGATGCACAAGGTTTTTAAATTTTGGTGGAGTCTAAGTGATCTATTTTTTTGTTTTGTTTTGTTTTGTTGTCCTTATGCTTTTGGTGTTGTATTTTAGAAACCATTTCCATATCCAAGGTTATTTGCCCCTATGTTTTCTTCTAAGAATTTATAGTTTTGTTTAAATAGTCAATCTATTTAGAATTAATTTGTATTTATGGTATGAAATTGGGCTCAAAGTTAATTATTTTACATGTAGGCATACAGTTCTCCTAGCACCATTTGTAGAGAGAAATATTCTTTTCTCGTTGAATGGTTATGGCATTGTCAAAAAACAATTGACTGTAGATGTATGGGTTTATTTCTGGTTCTCACTTATTTTCCATGATCTGTGTGTATCTACTTATGCTGGTAATATACTGTTTTGATTCCTGTAGCTTTGTATTAAGTTTTGAAATCAGGAAGTATGAGTTGCCTGTTTCTTTTTTCAAGACTGTTTTGACTCTTTGGAATCCCTTGCAATTTCATGTAAATTTTAGAATTGACTTTTCCATTTCTGCAAAAAAATGCCATTGGTATTTTGATAGGATTATATGGAATCTGAAGATCACATTGAGGAAAATTGCCATCTTCTAATCCATGAACATAAGATAATTGCTTTACCATTTATTTTTGTTGTCTTTAATTTGTTTCAACACTGCTTTGTAGTTTTCAATGTGTAAGTCTTTAGTCCCTTTGGTTAAATTTATTCCTAAGTATTTTATTCTTAGGCTGTTATTATAAATAATATTTTTTAAATTTTCTTTTATGGATTGTTTATTGCCAGTGTATAGAAATATAAGTGATTTTTGTGTGTTTTTTATCCTGTAACTTTGCTGAATTCATTTATTAGTTCTAATTGTGTGTGTGTGTGTGTGTGTGTGTGTGTGTGTATTATTTAGGGTTTTCTACATACAACATCATGCTATCTTTGAGCAGAGAGAATTTTACTTCTTCCTAATCTGAATGCTTCTTACATCTTTTTTCATTTAGTTATTCTAGTTAGAACTTTCAATACTATGTTGAATAGAAATGGTGAAAGTGTATATCCTTGTCTCTTTCCTGATCTTAAGGGATAAGCTTTCTTTCTTCCTTTCTTTTTTACCACTGAGTATAATTTTAACTGTGGGTTTTTCATACATGATCTTTATCATGTTGAGTGCATTTCCTTCTACTCCTAGTTTATTGAGTGCTTTTTTGTTATCATGAAAAGTTGTTAAATTTTGTCAAATGCTTTTCTGTACCGACTGAAATGATCATGTGGTTTTTATTCTTCACTTTGTTAATGTGATATGTTATATTAATTGATTTTTGTATGTTAGGCCACCCTTGCATTTATCCAAGGATAAATCTCACGTGGTATTAGTATATAATCCTTTTAATATGTTGCTAAATTCATTTTGCTAGTATTTTGTTGAAGATTTTTACAACTCTATTCATAAGGTTGTTGGCATATAATTTTGTTTTCTTATAGTATCTTTGTCTGGTTTTGATATCAGGGTAATTCTGGCCTCATAGAATTAGTTAGGATATCTTCCCTCCTCTTTGATTTTCTTGGAAGAATTTGAGAATGATTAGTGTTAATTCTTTATATGTTTGGTAGAATTCATAAGTGAAGTCATATGGTTCTGGGTTTTTCTTTATTAGGAGATTTTTGATTACCAATTCAATTTCCTTGCTTGTTATAGGTCTGTTCAAATTGTCTTTCTTCTTGAGTAAGTTTTGGTAGTTTATGTGCCTTAGGATTCTGTTCATTTTATTCATGCATTTTTTTTTTCCTAGGTTTAGGCTGATCTACCAAATTTAGCTAGAATCTAAAATGACCATGATATATAAAATCCTTGCTTTAGAAATCTTAAAGTTTTCTAACAATGTTTTAATATCCCTTGAATAAGTAGCTAGGTAGGCAAATTTTTGTCAAAGTAATATGCCTAGTGCATAAATATTTAGGATATTTCTAAATTACCTTTTTGCAAAGCTACCAGTTTCTGAGACCTTTAACTTTTTAGGGTTTGTTAAGTATCTAATAATTACTTTTATCAATGAAAGAATTTTTATGAGGGAATCAAAAATATTAGTCTCCAAAAACATACCTAAATAAGAACTTGGATATAAATAATACATAGTAAGGAGATCCTAGGTAGATAAAAATACCTATCGCATAAGGTTTTTGAGAATTATAATGTACTAAATAAAAGATTATTATTGTATCCTTTCTTCTTCATTGAATTATTTATCTTTCAGTATTTAGCTTATAGATCATTTTATTCTCCAGTCTTTATTTTTCTCTCCAAAATAAGAATTAGGTGAGCCCTCCTTTATGCTTTCATAACACTCTATAAATACATTGATTATAACATTTATCAGAGTGTATTGCTTAACTGGACCATTAATTTTTCAAAAAAGAGACCAAAGTTTTCTTCATATCTTTAACCTCAGTGTCTGGCACATAGGAATTTGGTAAATCTACACAGGCTAAATGCAGAACATAACAACGTTAACCATCTGGAAAGTCTTTCATGGATTGCCTTCGGGATTTATTTATGTATTCTGTGAAAAACTATGCCTTTGTGTCTTATAACAGTTTTGCTAAGTTTTATTTTCTGAAAGAAATAAATTATACTACAAGAAGAATATATAAAATGCACACACAGGTAGAAGGCAAGACATAACACCTGAGCAAACTTATTAAAAATCTCAGATCCTTTATTCATTTTGACATCACCAATGCAAACAGTATTTGTTTTTCTGCTTAGCAGTGTTTCTGAAGGGTCATAAGCCAGATCATTTTTGTGAGGGCCCTTGGTGACTATCATTTGCTCTTGCTGTGAATTATAAAGTCAGGATATAAGGGCCTGCCATGTATCAGCCATAAAATAGGTGAAGAGGGGAAAAGGAATTCCAATGCCAAGATCAGTTGTAGCCTGATGAGAACTAAATATAGAACCCATATTTTTTGCCATTCAAAATTTTGCATTGATCATTGCTGAAGACTCATGCCAATCTGTCAGCCAGTGAGAAAAATAATACTTTTACTCTTTTCCTTCATTAAAGTACTCTGTTTTTCATCCTAGGATGGGATGGATTCAAATGAAGGGTCTGTGACTTACAGAAAATGACAAAAAAATTGGCAAATTGAGGCTATTATCTTAAGAAGAAAAAATCCAACCTCTGAGTTTTTCAAGAGCAGATTTGTGGTATCATAAAATGCCAACCCAGGGACTTTGGTGGAAGAACTTATTTTAGTTTCTTTAAAAGTCCCGGCAAAGTCAATTTTTACTGCACCATGCAAAACTAAAACCAAACAAAAAAGGAAACAAACACAAAAACAAAACAAAACAAAAACCAAGGAGAACACAGTAAGAATCCATTTTCATAATCAGTATATCTGAATTTGGGTTCTGGTTGTTACTTGTTGTTGGTGACGTTAGTAAATTCCCCAAATATTTTGTCAACATAAGAACATCCAAACTGATGACATGCTGGGGAGCAAGATATCAAATGCTCTGGAGAATAAGTCTGCAGCTTCTTCTATTATTATGCAGTTTCTTGAGGGTGGTCAGGCTTTAGAAGGAGGGATATGAATGAGGGTATTTTGAGGTGATGCACAGAAACAATGGACAGGGTGTTGCTTAAGGGAAAAATAAGACTTTTACTAAAGAATTTATATGCCTCGGGCATGACTACCCATAATGACCTGCCCAGTTAGGAATTAGTGTTCAGATCAGCATGTGAAATTACTTTCCATAGAGCCCTCTTTCCCTCCACAGTTCTTAAGCTATGAAGAGTAAGATAAATAAACTTCAGAAACTGTTGTATGGCCAATAAAATTAACTTAATTGTTTTTTTTCTTTTCATAAGATAACATGTATTCATTGTAGACTAAACAATATACAAAGGCTAAAAAAAAAAAATACAAATCAACTATCTGGCGCTAAACCCTCAATGCTTCAGTGACCATTCTTTCAAGTAGAGTTCATTCTTGGCTTTCATCTCATCTCATCTCTCTCTCTCTCTTTCTCTCTCTCTTTCACACACACACACACACACACACACACACACACACACACACACACGCAGCTTAAACAAACAGCAAATGTATTGCATGTTACTCTGCAAACTGATTTCTTAAACATTTTTATAAAAATAAAAATGTTTAATGTTTATAGTAAGCTAATCCTTTACATTTTAGTAACTGAAGTGACAGGACTGTTAAGTTAGAGTCTATTTACAAATAAAGGGTTTTATGAAAGGCAAATAAAGTTGTTTTAATTTTAATTTGTAATGTCTAAGTTCTAATACTCTTTTTCTTCTATTATAATTGAGGCAATTATCTAATTTAAGCTAAAATAACTATACAAACAAGAAGATACATTAGAAAGATGCCTTCCCATAACTGACTAGTGAGGAGAGGAGTCCAGATAAAAACCAGCCAACTCTGAGGCAGCAGCGGCAAAGGCAACCAGGTACAGAAAATATCCTTATCTTTATCTGCCTCCTCAGACGGGCTGTGCTGGAAGAAAAGAATTTAAAGGTCTCTCTTCTAGCACCTCCAATTTTCCAGTTTGAGACATAAGGCTTTGATTATAAAAAGTCACATAAATAGTAAATCGGTTTTAAAGAATGAACTTAGGAGCTACTTTGTCAAAAAGTTTTCTGTCAACTAACCCAAAATTAGCATGGTTAGTGAAATCAGATAGCAGCAGGACAAATGTACTTCTGCTAATCACCCTCCTAAACATTTTGTTAATGGTAGGTTGTATTTTTATTTTTATCCTAATTTTTAAAACTTTTCTATTAGCCTAATTTGCCTTTCATATTGAGGTATTTCTAGACTTAAATATTATTTTTATAAAATCATTTTTATATTGATAGAATCTACAAATTCTGAAGACTATTTTTATTTATACTGATTATGTCATCCAAATGTTGCCTTGCAATATATTCATACATATTGTGAGTGACATATTTGTTACCTAAAAAAGTTCCTGTAACAGTAAGGTTTCCTGAAATCATGGAAAATTTATATCTGTAACTGGGAGCTTGAAAGCTTAATAATACTTAAAGGTTTTTTTTGGATGAGTTTTGTGGTGATATTAGCTAAAGTGATTTTTAAAAAAAATCTCTAATGAAATATATCAGCTTTTAGAAAAACTGTAGAACAATGAATAAATATTTTTCAAATGACCAGTGCAAAATGTTACAAAATCCATTCAAAGTGAAAAGTAGACCAATGGATTTCAATATAATAAGGATGAAAAGTTCATTTATATGGTTTCAGATTTTATATTATAACTAGTCTTTAAGAAACTATAACTTGTTGAGTTTTCGTATAGTATCAGAGAATAGTCACAAGGCATTGAAGAGCAACAAGACATATAGCTTTGAGAGACCAAGATCCAAGAAAGAGTAGGTCAACATTGAGGTAAGCCCGAAATTCTCTGCTACTTTTCTCATCAAGGCATTTCCAATTTGTAAACTGCATTGAACTAAGATGTCTTAGTACAAGTGGGTACTAAAAGATTATCAGGTTCTGGCTGTCACTTGCTTGTTGATGACTCTAGTAAATTCCCCAAATATTTTATTGATATAAGAACATCCAAACTGATGATATATGCTGGGGAGCAAGATATCAAATGCTCTGGAGAATAAGTTTGCAGCTTCTTCTATTATTATGTGTTCCCTTGAGGATGGTCAGACTTGAGAAGTAGAGATATGAATTGGGGTATTTCAGAGGTAATGCACAGAAACAGTGGACAGGGCATTGCTTAAGGGAAAGATAAGCCTTTTACTAAAGAATTTATATGCATTAGGTATATAAATATATATATTTACATGTAGTATCATGGTGTTGGTGAGATAAACCCAGGAGATCCAGCCACCAAAGAGGAGGACATGGAAAATACTCCACAGTTTTCATTGAGATACCTGAAGGGCTACAACCTACTAGTAGGAATATACAAGATGAGCATGGAACATCTTGTAGTGACAGAAAGTAAGGGAGTGCTCAAAACAGAAAACAAAAACCAGATCACCCACGATGATGAGGGTGTGCCCAAGGGACATAGGAGCCAACTGAAACAGCTCCTAAATGACCAAAAGTAGAATAATCTGAGCAACAAAGTAAATAGTATTGAATTATTACCCAAGTATAAAATAAATATCCATAATTCTATATTGATATAAATTATTGAATAAGTAAATAAATAGGGGAGTCTAGATAAATCTGTCCATGCAGAATAGTTCCTTCACTTTACCATTAGGAGATGAAGTATAAAATATCCTACTCCTTAAGAGTGGGATGTACATAATGACTTCCTTATAAAGAGTATAGAATGAAAAGGGGGAAAGGAGTGATTACTGTAGAGAAATTGGACAAATTAGATGATCAAGATTAACATCAACATAAGTCATGTTGATGATATGTACTTGTGATATAATGTGAGGAGATTGGCCCTTTACCTCTGTCATGCCTCCCCAAATCTATAACTCCAGTCTAATCATGAGAAAAATATCAGACATCCCTGTTTAGAGGCATTATACAAAAAATATCTGACCAGTACTGCTCAAAACTGCCAAAGTCACCAAAAACAAAACAATATTTGAGAAACGGTCACAACCAAGAGGAGTCTAAGGAAATATGATGACTACATGTAATGTGGTATTCTGGAAGGAATCCAGGAATGGAAAAAGGACATTTGGTAAAACTAAGGAAATCTGAATAAAGTATGGATTTTAGTTCATAATAATGTATCAATAATGGCTAATTAATTGTTACAAATGTACCATACTAATGTAAGATGTTAATAATATGCTAAGTGTGTGGGATATGTGGGAGCTCTCTGTATCTTTGAAATTTTTATGTAAATCTATTTTACAATTTAAAAAGTTTATTGAAAAACTTCAAAGAATACAACGTTTATTGGAGGAGATATGAATGTAATCAAAGAATTCATACCATGTGAATCCTAATGAAGAATCCTAATGAAGGTGAGTGTTTGGTGGGATGGGATTACAGAAAAGAAAGAGGCCTCTGGGAAAGGTGGAGATTACTACAAACAGAAAACACTTGATTTGAGCTTGAGGGAAAAATGGCAGTTGGTCAACCAGAGAAAAGAGGGTAATGAAGTACTCATCTTGTTTAGATTGCACTTACTTAAACTTTACTGAAGCATAAGAACCAATATGCATCTTCTCCATTTTGAAATGTTTCTTGGCATGCCCCATCTGTTTCTCTTGACTAGACTCTGTTCTATGGAATTATAGTCCTTTGCCCACTTGATTGTCTAATTATTAGGAAGATGAAATTAGCAGGAGTGGTTTTTAAATGGATGTTATAATTCCCTTTTTGAGCTAAAGGTCTGAAATCCAAAGTAAAGATTTTGTTGTCACAAACCATTTGATTATTTTATATCAGGGTTTCCTAACCTTGAACTAGTGAAATTTGGTGACAGATAATTCTTTGTGGTGGGGTGCTCTCCTGTTCACTAGGAGCATTCCTGGAACCCTCCAGTTGCAACAGCCAAAAGGTCTCTAAATATTGCCAAATGCCCCCATGGAAATTAAAGAAATACTGATCCTTCTAAAACTCAGATTGCAAAATTAATTGTAGGTCCTAAAGGCAAGTACTGCCAGGAAGTTAAAACTCTGAAATACCCTGAGGATGCTTCCCATAGTATATGATATCTCAAGATCTCTTCAGAATAAGTTGTTCTTGTAAGGTCTGATTTAAGCGAAATGTCAGAAACCAAGTGCAGACTTTATGCTGTTTTATTTAATTAATTAATTAATCAATTAATCAATCAAACATTTATCAAGAGCCTGCCATGTACCATGTGTTCTAGGTTCTGGGGATTTGTTGGTGAACAAGATGAACCCAGATCCTTTGATGCACAGCTGGTTGAATTCTGGTGCAGGTCCCCAAATCTTTGGACATTGAAGACTGGATTTACATGTAATGATGTTACTGAGATAATTGTCCTAATTGATTTTACCTGAAGTGTCATATATGGCTCCTAACTTTATATGCATCTTTTCTTCATGCATATTCTATTCCTTATCACATACATTTCTACAACTTTCAACTCTTTCACAAATCCTGAGACAAGAGATGGACTGTGGAATTGATGGACTTGTATTGATCTTTTTGCTCTCAGGAGTCATTATTAAGGCAGATGTTTTCACTACCTTTGCCTGTAGAAACTGCCCCTTAGAGAGAAGTATTCAAAAACTTTGAGGCTAAACACTCTGACCTGGCTACTCTATTCCTAGCCTTCCTCAGGATGCACTATTAAGTATCTCTGCATAGGTTCTTGACTATGGTGCTTGTGGTACTGGCCTGAACAGAATTTTTCTGCCTGCCTTAGGCCTACCTGACTCCCAGGGCTTCCAGTGATTATGTCTTTATGTCCTAAAATTTTCAGAAAATTCTAATTTTATTGAACTTTTTTTTTTAATCAATGAGACTTTGTTAGATTCATGTTGTTTCTTTAAACTTCTGCCAAGACTTTTTATATGACTATATTTGCACAACAGTAGGATTCCCTAGTCATATTATATCGGTATCTGCTTTAGAAAACATGGCTGCTGCACTGGTTGTCCCTTTATGTCTTGCAGCTGACTTAAGGCTCAAGACCTGGTCTTAAAGCTGATGAAGATCAGGTCAAACATAGGCTGGAGCAGCTGAGATGTCACTTTACATGAGAGTTGCTAATTGATGACTCTAAAAGGCCTGATTTAGAAAGCAGAGTCTTTGATGAGATTTAGTTCCTAGACACCAAATACAATGTGGGAATCCACAATCTACTGGCCTATCTGAAATATCTGAAAGGCCAGAATGAGGACTCTCTGGAGAGCTTGAAAAAAGCTGAAGACTTAATTGAAGGAGAACATGCTGACTAATATGAGATATGAGAAGGTTGGTTACCTGGGGCATCTATGTCTGGCTGTATCACTACCTGGACAGACTGGCAAAAGCCCAGATTTACCTAGACAAGGTGGAGAACATCTGTAAGAAGTTTGTCAGTCTCTCCTGCTATAGAATGGAGTATCCATTCTATACTGAGGTATGGACTGTGAGGAAGAATGGGTCTTGCTGAAACGTGGAGGAAAGACTTATGAACAGGGCAGGGCCTACTTTGAAAAGGCTCTGGAATTGGTCCCTGAAAGCCCTGAATTTAGCACTCATTATGCAGTCACTACTCATTGTCTAACAGCTTTAACAAAGCATCACAGATTGGTGACGCATTTTCTCTGCACCCCCTAAAACAGGCGGTCAAGCTAAATCCAGAAGATGCATATATTAAGGCTCTCCTCTCTCTGAAACTTCTGGATGTAGGACAAGAAGGAGAAAAGTACACTGAAGTACACTGAACAGCATGTCCTTGCAGATCTACATCTTTTGCTATGTGGCCATGTTTTACTGAAGAAAGGCTCTCTGGATAAACCTCTTTAGCTCTTAAAAATGGCCTTGCAGGCAACACTCTTCTCTGCCTTCCTGCATCACCAGATAGGGCTTCTCTATAGAACATAGTTTTTCAAAGAAAGAAAGCTACAAACTGGTAGTCTACAGGATGGAATAGAGAAAATGCTGACAGATTGACAGTATTAGTCATATCTCATTTTGAATTTGCTCTGGAACAAAAGCCCGTATTTGACATTGCTTATATACACCTAGCAGATATATACATAGAAGCAAGCAACTACAGAAAAGCTTAAGATGCTTATCAAAAAATGTGACACATGAAATTATTTGAAGAAGAAACTGCAAGAGATATATTTCTACTATGGCCAATTTCAGAAATTTCAAAGGAAATTTGAAGTGGATGCAATTATCTATTACGTAAAAGCAGTAAAAATAGAAAAGGTGTCGTTTGTAAAGGATAAAAGTACCATTTCTTTGGTGAAATTGGCTTTAAAGGAACTTTGGAGAAATTCATTAGACATAGAAAGCTTGACCATCCTTGGCTTCATGTACAAGGATGAAGTACTGTATACTAGAAATAAGTTTGTAAGTAGATTTGTATCAAATAAAATATTGCACTTACATTAACGAACGAAGAAGAGGAAGAGGAAAAGGAAGAAAGAAGAAAGAAGGAAGAAGAAAGAAGTATGGCTTCCCAAATCAGTATGGGGAGTTAGGGAAGGCTTCCTGAAAGAAGAAATATTTATTTTAGATGAGACTGGAAATTTAAATTGGAGTTAACCAGATAAAGGGCAGGCTTGGGAGGGGAAGAATGTTCTGGACAGAGGGATTAATAGGAGAAAACAGTGGGAGACAAAGGAGGAACAATTCTTGTGAAACTTGTGATTTAGTGCAAAGCTTCTCAAACTTAAAAAATTAATATAATTTCAAGCTCACAGAAAAGTTGCAAGAATAATGTAAGAAATTCCCACATTTTGCCCATTTCCCTTCTCTCTTCCTAGCACATACACACACACACATACACATTTTTTTCTGAATTATTTGAGAATAAGTTGTAACATCATTAACCTCTAAATACCTCAGATTATATTTCCTGAGAATGAGGACATTCTCTTTTATAACCAATATCAGACAATTTAACATTATATGATACTATTATCTAATCTACAGTCCCTACTGATATGCCTCTGATTTCCCCAATAATGCCTTTAGAGCTTCCCCCTGCCCCCAGTCCAAGTCCAACCCAAGGCCATGTGTTGCATTTAGTTGTCTTATTGTAAAGCTTCTCAGCCTTCCTTTGTCTTTCATGACCTTGCCATTTTTGAAGAATAAAGGCTGGTTATTTATAGAAAGATCCTCTGTCTGATGCTTTCTCAGGATTAGATACAGGTTTTGCATTTTTGTCCTAATACCATGTGGTATCTGTTGTGTTTACCATATTTCTGAAGTCTTCATGCTTTAACATCTGCCCTCCATGCGAATGCTAGACACACCTTATTTTGGCACCCTGAAATAGGCCTGAGTCACCTTGCCTTGACCTTCCTTCCTTCCTTATTGTCTCCCCTTGGGATTTCTCCCCAGGAAGTGCTTTTCGAATATTAACTAGCCAGTCCTAAGCCTACTTACCCTGACTGCCTGCTCCTTCTCTTTGAAACCACAGTAGAGGTGCTGCCCACAGTTGCCCCTCTTCCATCTCAGAGTAAAGACTTTGTGGTTCCCTGTTTGGCCTCTGAAGATGTGACCTGTATTCCCCTTTTTGGGATCTGTGAGTATAATAAACTATCTTTTCAATGCCAGTTCTCTCCTGACCTGTTGATCTTACCATGCCTAAATAATAATAAAACCTATTAAAACATCTGCCAGTTTTTCCACTTAAAATTACTATTTTTTAAATTAATAAATAATTTGTGGGGAGATATTTCAAACTTTTTTTGACTGATATGCATAAGAAATATTATTTTACATGGTGATATAGATATCTGAAGCAAGAGTTTAGTGAAATAACACATATCCTTTTATATGAAAGTTATTTTAGCCCCTATTCTGTTCTATTTTATTTGAAAATAAATTTTTCTGGCCTACTAAGCTGATTTCATAACCCTCTAATAGGTAATGACCTTTTTTTGAAAGCACTAGTCTAATGGAAATATCACTTTGGATCATCTGCTTGCAGAATGGAAAATGGATAGATGGGAGGGGGCAAAACTGAACACAAGCAGCCCATTTTAAGGCTCTTGCAATGATTCAGATAAGAGAGGTTGGTGCCTGCTGGCAGTGAAGTTGAGAGAAACAGGTGAGTTTGAGAGAAATGAAAGGGTTTGAGAGAGAAGTGAGTGGACTGAGGAGCTTGAGTTAACAGAATTTCCTGATTGATTGCATACTGGGGGTGAGGAAAAGAAGGAGGAGTCAAGAATGAAGATTCAGGCCTTGGCCTCTGGGGGTGGATGATGGTGCCTTACAGAGAGATAAGGAGCTCTGAAGTTTTTTTGGTTCAGGTTACACCATGCTGAGTTTGTGGTTTTAGACACTTTAGATTAGAGCTATCTAATGGGCAGTTGGCTCCATGGCACCCAAAAGGTAAATCTGAGTTGAATTAATAGCAAATTGAAGTTGGATTTTAGTCAAGGAGATTTTACAAATTTCATGCCCATTGCAGAATGAAATTGGTTCAGGATAGGAAAATACTCTTTGAAAATATTTCCAGTAGTTCGCCGTTGAGATGCATAAGTAAAATAATACAGACAAGTCAAAAATATATGAGAAGTCAATTAACATAAATTTATTCGAATTAATTTTATTTTTTGGCTCTTTCCTGTTAATCACTCTGTAAAGGCTTACACATATATGTATAGAGAAATGAGGAAAATAAAGAAATTACACTTTCATTATAGAGAAACAATGCTGGCTTAAATCACAAATGCATTAACCTCTGCTTTCCCAGATGTTGGTCCTTAGATTTAATTCTCCAAATCTAGCAAGGAACATTCTCAGGTATAGATACCGGAGATAAACACGTGCATGGTGCCAGACTGCAAAAAAATTGCCTGTTTTCAAGCGGCCTAAGTTTAGGCTGTATTGAGAAAATGCTTTATTTTTTTTCTAGTGGAAAAGAGTGTCAATGTGTGAGATTAAATACACAGTGTTGAGAATGATGGACCCTGCTCTGTTAGTCGTTCCTTATCTCCAACCTTTATCTGCTCCCCTCCCTCTCGTTCTCCTTCCATTCTTTCCTCCATCTCTGGCGTTATTCTGGGATTAACGGCGGGGTCGGCCCGTACACAAACGCAGCTGGCTCCTACGGTCAGCCCAAGCCCTGCTGTGCAACCACGTCAGGAATTCCAGTAAGTTGGCAACACTGGAGCACAAAGACAACAATAATGAGGAAAACTCTTCAGTGCAGAAAGGAATGTTTGGAGCCCCGTCTGCTATAGTGAAAGGAGTCGCGCGCGCGGACACACACACACACACACACGCTCACCCTCTCGCACCTACACTGTTCTGGGAGCGACCTCCCTCCCGCGCATGCGGTCCCTCCACCCGCCTGCGGGCCCAGGCTCGCGCCTCCCCAGCGCTCTTTGTAACTCGCGGGTGCGGGGACGCTCATTGACTATGCAGCAGCCCGGGCGGGCGTCGGATTGGCTTGACCCCGGCGCGGTCTCGTACCATCGCTCCGGCCTCCCGGAACCGGCATAAATCACCCGCAGAGACTAAAGCGCAGCTTCTTGCCCCCTCGCAGCTTCCCTCCTCCCAGCCGGCTCGTCCCCCTCACTTCCCGGCTCCTCCAGGTCCCCAATCCTGCCTCCTCCTCCGCGCCTCACAGCGCCAAACACTGTGCAGGGAGGTAAATAGCGTTCCGCTGACTCTGGTCAGAGCAGACAGCTCTGGATTTTCAAATCCAGAAGTCACTAAAAAAGCCAGGAAGTCCCTCCTGCCCTTTCACACCCAACTCATTTCAAGTCTGTTTAATTTTACTGCGTCTATTTCTCCCTTTTTTTGTCTTTCAAAAGTAATACCTATCATGCCCCACCCCCACCTCCGCAAACCTCTAAACCCCATGGAAGGTACACCATCCGGACTGTTAGGAATCAGCAGCGCCCCAGATGATCCTTCTCTGGAAAGGAGGAGTGGCATTAACCCGCAGGTTCTCACCCCTGGGGAGGGAGAGGCGGAGGGAACCTGGGACTACGTGGAAACAGGGCTGCCGCATTCCTACGACTCCTACGACTGTGAGAGAAGGTTCCTGAATCTGGACCAGGATCTGGCTCCTGGGCCCGGGATGCAAAGTTAGTCTAGGAAGAGGGGCAAGAGATTCTGGGTGGGGGAGACACCAGGCCCCAAAGCATCCCTTCCTCACGCAGGTCTCCCAGGGCCAGGAACTAGGTTGCACCAACCTTCCTTTTTTCCCCCTGTAAACTCTGGTGTCCTGTACCGGCTGAGGACGATGCTCTGAAGATGAGTGTAAAAGTTCTTGGGGCTGCCCCTCCTCACCTCCGGCATCCAGCCTACTGCTGCCCCAAAGAAGGGAGCTGCGGGGTTCTCTGAACCCCTTAGGTTTCTTCCTCTTATAAAGGTGCACAACACGATCGAGAAGACGTACATTCTTTTCAATTTTGCTTCAAAATGAACAGACTTATAAGAAGCGCGATCCGGCCGTAACACCTGTAGATGTAGTGCTTAAGAAAAGCTAAATAGGGTTCCAACCCCCTCCCCAATATGGATTCATACCTTTCCACAACTTGTCAAAACACAGAGCACCCCATTTCAGCGCCTCTATTGTCTGGGGGAGAGCAGGGTCCGAGGGAGCCTAGAGATTGCAGACTACAGAATGGTCACAAATCTCTCAAGCAGGATGTCGACTCTTTCCCTTCCTTCCTCTTGTTTTTCTTCCTTTTCTAAGACTGTGTCGGTGGCACATTTCCCTGTGGACTGCCTAGCCGACTTCTGTGCGGAGGCAAATCCTGCCGAGAGGCAAAGGCAGCTCATGTCCGCTTGTGTCTGTGAGGAGTATGAGCACGTATGAATGAGAGTATGTAGCTGTGAAGTATGCATGCATGTGTGTATCTGTGAGTGTGGAGTGCATGAACGTGTGTGTGACTGAAGAGTGTGTGTACACGCGCGTGATAGACCGCGTGAGACTGTGTGTCATTTTGTGTGACAGTGTGCGACTGTGTGTGTGTGTGTGTGTGTGTGTGTGTGTCTGTACGAGTATGTATGGAGTGTGCACGTGGGAGCGCGCGTGTGTTCCCAGTCCCACTCCTAGCACTGCAAAGTGCAGGGGGCGGGCCGGGCGGCAAGGGGCCTTCCTGGCTGGATTCCCGCATGCTAGTTCCGGGGCGTTCAGGTCTAAAGGGCTTTATGCACTGTCTGGAGGGTGGGGACTGGCGCGCGTAGAAAAACGGGATGCCGCGGGCGGGCCAGCTTTCTGCCAATAGGAGACCGCCGAGGTGCGGGTCTAACGGAGCGCTCAAGAGCGGAGGCGCTGCTGCTCTTCTGCTGCTGCTGCTGCGTGCGACGCGCGCCCACCTCCCAGGGAAGGAACGGCGAGGCCGGTGCCGGGGGTCGTGGGCAGAATGGAGCAAAGGGAGGCGGCAGTGGCGTGCACGCTGCTGCTGGCTTTTGCCGCCTGCCTGGCGCCGGCCAGCGGCCAAGGTAAGAGCCCCCGGGCGGAGCTCCGAGCGGAACGCTGGACTTTCCAAGCGGTGGCAGGATCGAGTCCGCAGGCAGGCAGAAGGGAGGCCCAGCAGGGGCCAGGGCAGGGCGGTGGCGCCGGAGCAGCTCCCTATGGGGCGCTCAGGTTGCCCAATGAGGGGCGAGCAGGGGCGCCCCTCCTTTGCCCGCCCGGGAACTAAGAAGCAGCAAATTTGAGAAAGCAGCCCTGCCGGTTTTGGTGACAAGGCACCCAAAGGGGACCCTGTCTTTGTTCCCACGGGGGTTTGTCTCGACACTTCTGCAAAGCACTTTGCGGTTGGACCCCGGATAATGAAGGTCTTCCCTACAAGTGCGCAGTTTGCTCCCTCTCCTCCCCACTTGCCTCCGGATTTATTCTCTCCGGCGCTGAGCGGTCCTCTGTGCGCAGTTTTCCACCTGCTGTACCCCGCCGGAGAGATCCTTTCGCGCGCGCAGGCAGCTGGCTAGGCTACCCCCGCCTCTTTTCACCAGCGAAACTTGGTTCCGCGGTGACCCCCAAGAGACCGCATCTTGATACAGATCGTTTACGAGCTAAGATAAGGCAGGGAAGTGGGATTGGCTGAGAGAGCGGCTGATATACTGGAGCATTTTCTTGAAGGGTTTTCCTTTCCAACTGGTTGGTGGGGGCTTTTGTGTTGATGAATGGGGCGCGTCCGCGCGTCCATAGTTTTGATGACTCGAATGGAGAAAGTTTCTGATGAAGGGCTTCAAACTTCTCAAGTTGTCGGAGTGTTTACGTTTTTACAGAAACAGAAACAGAGAAAGAGGGAGGAAGAAGTGGAGAGAATAAAACAGGGAGAAGAGGAGGGAGAAGACAAGCAAGTAGAGGATAAGGGGAAAACGGGGAGAGAGTTTGTAGATAAGGGAGAACAGCGGGGAGAGAGGAAAGGAAGGGAGGAGGGGAAATTGAGAGAGAGAGAGAGAGAGAGAGAGAGAGAGAGAGAGAAGGGGGGGAGAGAGAGCGAGAGAGAGAGAGAGAGAGAGAGAGAGAGAGAGAGAGAGAGAGAGAGAACCAGGGATGAATGGGAAGGGCGAGGAGGAGGCAGGGGAACCCGCGAGCTCTTTCCCTGGCTTTGCGTTGCTAGGTAGCAGCTGGGAGCCGCGTGTGACCCACCACCAGACAGACAGAGCGGACACTGCTGCCTCCCCTGGGACTAATCTGTCTGTGGGGTATGGGGAGTTTCCCTCCCGCCCCCATTCCTTCCCGTCGGACAACTTAATTGCCCTACAATGAAAATGAAACCCCTATTGTTGTAGGATTAGCCAAAGCAATACATTGATTTTCCTGGATCACATATTGGAGTTGACGGTGGGGACTGTAGAAACCCCCATTTATGGCAGACAGAAGGGAGGGCTTGTGGATGGGCAGTAGCATGTATTCAAATGGTTAATCTGCTTTCTTTCCTCAATTCTTAGCGTAAGCTCCTTAGAGGGAATCAACTAAGTAATTATACAGCAACTCCTAGCAGTACCCATTTCAGACTTCATAGGAGGAAGTTTGGAAACGCCAACAAATCCCATTGGAAAGGGAAGAGAGGCAGGAGGAGACTGTTAATAATTCTTACTTTGAGCACCTTTTCTCGGTCTTGGTAACAGAGGATTTATTATTGTGAAGGGTTTGCCACATGCTTAGGGCTATACATATCCCATGTTCTAAATATAGCCATAGGATTTACTATATGTTCTTGTCAGAGCCTGGCAAAAGGAAATCTTGTCTGGAATCATCCGGGATACATCTGGGTTGTCCCCATTCAACTAAAACAGATGTTCTCTCCCCTGGGTTGGTGGTTTAGTCACCAAATAACCTATACTTACTTTTCTTGGAAGTTTAGATCCATCTTCCATTCTATAGTAATATATAGTTTAATAGTATGTATAGTAATAGTAACATCACACACACATGATGTGTAGCAAGTCTTGTTCTAAGTACTTTGAAGTAAGTACTCTTATTCTCCCTATTTTAAAAAAGAGAAATGGAAGCACAGAGCAATTAAGTAACTTGCCCAAGGTCACACTCATAGAAAATGGCAGAGCTGTAGGCAAATCCCAGAGATTGACTCCAGAGGCTAATTGTTTTGAATTTTTAGAAGAGTTTATTTGAGCCAAATTGACATCTATGCCAGAGAGCAGAGATCTCAAAAACTCCCCGAGGCTATAATTTAACTGTTAAAGTATGTGGCTTTCTCTGTATTTTTGTTTCTTTTGTACTGAAAATGTGTTCCATAAGTTACTATCCATGTGTGAGATTACTATAAAAGCTGAGGGGCATTTTGCAAATTTTTACCACAGAAGGTAAAATCCACCTGCCGCTTCATAACTGTGGATATTTTTTTTCAGAAATTCTTTTCAGGTTTCTATGATCTGAACCCATGTATCCTCATTCCATCTTCCTATTTAATCATTTAATCTTCAGCCTGGGAGCTAAAGGAGATTTCTAGATTTTTGTTGTATTCTGATTTATCAGATGAAGTAAAGTATGATGACATTTTTATAAATGCCCTTATTTTAGCACCATTTTAGGTAAGATCTTACTGCAAATTTTGTGTCTTTAGAAATGGGAAAAGAGCTCTTGAGTATTTTATACTTATCTTAAAAAATTATAGCACATTTATAGCTAAAAATTATTTACATTTTCCTCATATTTTGTATAATGCTATTTAAGAAAAAATTTGGGAAAGCCTGAACTCTGGAGTCAAGCTGCCCAGCAATGGCTTCATCACTTTCTAGCTGTGTGATCTTGGGGAAGTCACTCACTTTGCAAAACTAAGGTTGCTTATCTGCAAAATTGATTTGATAATAAGATAATTTAGTCCATGACATTTTATCAACATATAGAGATAAAAGTGCTTAGTATGGTGTAAGGCACATAGTTAGTGATCATAAACTAGCAGTTATATTTATTTATATTGACCAACAATTTATTATATTGACCAATACTTATAATAACATTCTTTGCTTACTATTCATATTTCCAGTTTACAAATGCACATAGGAAAACCTTTAAGCATTTTCCACTAACATTTCTTTGAGGAATTTCCAGATCCAAGGATGTGATCTGAAGTTTTTTGGGAAAATTATATTAATCTTTAACAAAATTATATTCTTCCATCTGATAAAAGTCTGGTTATGCCCTTTATAGTTAATATCAGCTTTTATGACAGTTCCATCTTTCAGCTAAGTTTATATGTTTAAAAGGATGTGGAACTAATACAAACATGCAACATTCCATCACAACTCTGATATTTCGCTGCTGCTTTTATTTCACAGCACTTGGCTTCACTTTCTCTGCTTGAAGTTCTTCCTTGCCTGTCTTCATAGGGCTTCTGCCTAAATTCCCTTAAATCATGTATCAATCCTGTTTCTGTAAAACTTGTACTTTTATAGTTCAAAGAAAGCTTAGATTATCAACTGGTCTACTGACATTATTTTATAGTTAAGTAAACTGTGGAAGGGAGGGGACTGAAAAGAATCAAAAGGGAGGGTGGGTTAAGTATCTTGCCAAAGGGTAGGCTTCATGGCTTTCAGTAGAGCTAAAATCTGAACCTGAGGTTACTCATTTTGTTTTTTTCACTTGACCATGTCTATATACCTGTCTTTTGAATGTCCCCAGCCTGGCTGGCTGAGGAATTTTCTAGATTCCTTTTCTGTTGATCCTTACTTATCAGATGAGGCAAAAAATTTTGAAAATACAACCTTGGTGAATCTTCTTAAAAAATTGTGTGGGTCACCTGTCCCAGGCTTAGGAGGAATTCTCTGATAGATTACTGCAGCCATGAACCATGTGCTTTTAGCTTGGTCCAGAACTTATGCCATGACAGGGCTTCAACTCTCAAAGACCGTACCTCCGGGTCCATTTTTCAAAATCTTGTATCTTCAAACCAAATTCCTGAAGCTCTTTAGGTTTCATAGTGTAGGTTGCTACATGACTAGGTTTTTAGTTTTATTCAAGGTCATTGTTAGGTCGCAGTGAATCACTGTTTATGTTCTCTAGGCAGGCACTCTTAAGAACACTGGTTAAAAAAAATCTTTAATTAAAATTTTATCATAATTTTAAATAATGATATTGAGAACCGAGATATATTTTCTATGTGATTAGAAGCACATTGTAATATTGGCTTTGGGGTTTCTGTTAAGTCCTAGTAGCTAGAACAAGGTGTGCAGAAAGTAGAGGATGCTTACAAAAGTTTGTTGAATTGAAAGAAAAGAGATTCTCACAGCTGACTGCGTGATATAGAACAACGAAAAAGGTACTAACTGTGAAGCTCTATTCTAGTATAAGGAAAATGAGTTGGTGGAGCCTTGGTCGGTGTAACTTAGACAATTATAAAATATCTTATTAACTTCGTAATCTTGAGGAGCTTTTAAAAATTGTCACTTCTGTGGCATTCCACAAATATTTGTTTAGTGTCTTCAGTATGTTAGTGAGTCAGTAGTATCAATACTACAGAAAGGAGGATGAGAAATGAAAAAAAGGGTCTAGATTTCACAATTATATTGGGCTACAACTTTGCATTTAAGATTCTTAGGTGGTCATTCACTAGTTTCTAATAATCCTGGTCAGGATCTCACCATCATTGGAAATATTTGATGTGTTTCAGCCTCAGTTTGGAGCTGCGGCTTTAAAATGATCAGACTGGTAGTTTTGAAAGAGAGGTGGTTTTTTTTTGTTTGTTTTGTTTTGTTTTGTTTTGTTTTTTTTTGGGGGGGGTGCTTAATATGTTCCACAGAGGTCTGTGCAAATGTTCCCTAAGCAATTTCTCAACAATTTCAGCATCATGAGATGAAGTGTGAAAAGTGATTTTTTGGGTTTAGAAGATCTGGGTTTGAATTCTGACTCTGCCATTTATTACCAGGGAAATTCAGGACAACATACTCAACTGTTCTGGATCAGTTTTCTTATCTGTAAAATGGGCACCTATCTAGCTTATAGGATAGTTATGCTGATTAAGCGAGACAATGAGTGTGAAAAGTTTTTCAGACTGTGGTCTCATATATATTCCTATTCATCACTATTACCCTCTTCGAAAAGTTAATGTTTTCTAAACCGGAGAAGAAGATATTATAGTATCTTAGCGTATGTATATTTATTTTTTACAAGTAGTCCTTTGATGCACTTATGCATGTTGACATAATGTCTACAACAACTTCACATTTTAGTCTGGACTCTTATGTTATAAATGACAGAAACCTAAGTTAAACTGACTGAGACCAAAGAAGAAGTTTGTTGAAATATATAATTGTAAAGATACAACTATTAGGTTGAACCCTATGGGATTGCTGTGTTTCTACGATATAAATAGAAAAATACTGGCAATTTCATTTGGCTCACCTATTGTAAAACAGGGACTCAGTCTGTGTCTTGCTGATCTGGTTTCTCTCTGTCTCCTGGTTCTGAGATGATTCTGTTCTCAAACATGTTCTCTGTTATTATAAAATGGCTATCTGTGACTCCTGGAGCCTCATTCTTTCGTCTCATGTCCACTGGGAAAGAGTAAGAGTTTTTGTCTTAATTGTTCTCAGCAAAAGCCTCAGTTGTGTCCTAGGGGCTCTGTTAGGTCATAAGCTCATTGGAGAACAAATCACTATCCTGGAGCCTCAAATGTGCCCATGGCTTAGGCTTGGGTCCCCTGCTTGGTCCTTGAAGTTGTGGGCTAAGGATGGAATCTAAAGGGAAACTGGGCTAAAGCCACCAGGAGAATGGTGAATACACGTTGTTCTACAAAACAACAAGTGTCTAGAAGAATACCTTATCGGGGAAAATCAACTGATGTTATTTTTATCTTATATATGAAGACAGACTTCAAAAGTCTATAGAAATTTCTCAAGAGTAGGCAGTCCTTGGATGTAGTTCCATAGTGTAGTGGTTAGCACATCTACTTTACACACAGGTCCTGCTTTCGCGCCCCAGTGGAGCCATGGTCCGTGGTCTAGGGCCATGCCCGATGTCTGATCTCGGAAGCTAAGCAGCATTGGGCCTCGTTAGTACTTGGATAGGAGACCACCTAGGAAGACCAGGTGCTATAGGCATAAAAAAAAGAAAAAAAAAGAAAAAAAAGAAAAAAAAAAAAGAATAAGCTGTCCTGGGATAACTCAATGAAATGAAGGGGGGAAAAGTATTGGAAACATTAGGGCAAAAGACATGGTGCTCTATGTTCATGTAATCAGGATGCAACTTTAAGTTTAGAAGGAGAACAGGAGGAACAAGGAATTATAGAAGGTTTATTTGTAACATAAAGGATTCTTATTTGGAGAACTTCATGATGGACAGGAAAGTTCTGGAAAATGAGCTGAGAGATGAATACAAAAGCTCTTGAGTTCATTGTATAATTTCATTTTTCAGTGAATTTTAGGCCCTTGCTCCTTTTCTACCTTACTCCACTCTCTTTGTCCCTTTTCCAGACACTAGACCACAGCTATGAGAATGGGATAGAGAGAAAGAGGAGAAGGGCTTGGAGGCATATTAAGATGCTTCTATGGAGACAGAATACATCTTGGTGCAAATCCAAAAGTCCCTAGGGACTTCCATATATGGTAGAACAGGTATCTTTCACACATTACTGGATTAATTCAGAAATACCAAACACATGTACTCTATGCCGATTCTTATTTTGTTTTTCTTTAAAATCTTATTTCTAATAGCATGCACTGGCAAACTAGAAATATTATTTCAAAAGTAAGATGGTTAACTTTTATATTAGGATACTTCTGACTTAGGGCAGTGCCAAAGCATAATGCTAGAAAATATAAGTCTCTCCAAGAGAATGACAGGTTAGACAATGTGAAGAAGTTTCATGTTGAAATCCTTATGCTTTTAGTCATTAACCCTCAGGTCATGCCTGACCCTCACTGTTATTGGAAACAGTGAGAAATGAATGAAAGGAGGAAATGTAATTACCATTCTGTTCATTGAAAAGTTAAGCCACTGTTACCATGGATACAATGACTTGTTTATTGTCCAGATCTTAAGATCCAAGTTTGTAAGCAATTCCAGAAGTCCCCTTTAAATTTATGTACTATCAGCCAATAACACATGAAGATTCTTAGTAACTTTGAAAATAAGCTTTTATTCACTGATCTACTGATTCACATTACATAACAACATATCTACTTTTGAGAGTCCAACAGGTGTTGAGGAAACCTAAAAATGAAGAACACATAAGCTACAATTCTGAATTTTGTTACGCTAGACTTTCATAGTTTCTCACATAAAAAGATCCTGACTTACAGTGTGAGAGATTTGCTTGTCACTTTGGGCCAAAATCTTTGGTTTTTAGTCTCTTTAACAAGGAGAAGCTTTTCTGAGTAAAGGCTAAAAAAATCAAAGGTCATTTATTTTACAGGGAAATCTTCAAAGTTAAATTTAAGAATGAAAATCTTTTATGTGAAATATGTCAATCTTACCTACAATTTAATATTACAGAAAAGGAGAAAATCCTACATGTACTTTCACACTGGTTTAATTTTGTTGTGGGGAAGGATGTGGAGAATACTTTTTGTTTCAAGGAACAGGAAATAGAAAACCCAATGCAAACTGGCTTAAACAATATAGGGTATTTATTGTTATTAAAAACTTCTGAGGCAGAGAGGAGTTCAGGTGAGGTACAATCAGGGCTCGCTCCAGTTCTCTTTCTTTGTGTTTTTCTTGAATCTACTCCCCTCTAGGTTTCAGCTTTATTTTAAGTCTGGCTTCCCATATTGTTATATTATAGCCACCAGTGCAAATGGGGCTACATGTTTTCTTGATCTAGAAGCAATTCAACTTCGAGATGATTTCAGTTATGTTCTCAAAAACATTCTTTCATCACAATTTAGAGAATCTTATAATTGCTAAGGACTCTAGACAGAAGTCAGCTAGCTCCCCAAACTTGGCATATCATTGAAAGCACCTAGGAAGCCTTAAAAAGTTTATAGGGTCTCAGGCCAAAACCTACACTTATAAATCAGGAGTATGGAATAAATATATATATATTTAAGAGTTTCCGAGTGATTCTGAGGGTCAGATAGTTTGGAAACAACTGATCTAGGTAACATATCTCATTTTTTATTTTTGTAAACTGAAACTCAAGAGATGAACCAACTTGCGACACAAATTCTTTCCAGTGGTAGTGAAGTACACTCTGTTAAATCTATGCTTTCTTTTGGATGCAGAAATTACAAGTTAGTTACAATAACAAGGAAAATGACTCTTTTACGTTTAAGGGTTATATGAAATACTGCTCCCATTACTGGACATCTCTTTTCCTGACCATAGTAATCTTTCCCTTTAGCCACTGTTGTGTCTTAATTGTATTCCTTGCTTTTTCCCTGGGTACTCTTAAATACAAAAACCTTTTTTTCCATCTAAGAACCTTAGATTCTTTGAGCTGAATGACAGTTGGTCGTCTTAAGCCTTTCTTTTCCAAGTCAGGAATTCATCTTAGAGCATCCCCGACAGAGCCCACTGGCTTCTAAAGCAGCTCTCTATTCCATGGTTGGGATGAGGTATTGGAAAAACTTATACCTCATTTTCTTTATATCCCAAACCCAACTCTTTGTTGACTCCATGGGGACTTATAGTCTGTTGATACTACCATCTCTTCACTGTCCTTCAAATCTCTCATTTATTTTATGGCCCATCATTAACATTCCTTGCCTATGCGCTCAACAGTCTGGCCCTTTATCTTGATCTGTTGCCCTGTGCAAAACTCCAGTCCTGATTGAATCTTAGTCTCCACATCTGCATTGCTGTAGCTAATGTGGCAGGAGGAAAACATAAGACTATGTTGACTTGTCTCACTTCAACTTTAGGACCTGCTGCCTGGCTAGGCCACTCACTTTCCTACTTCCTTACACCTTTTCTTTCCTCAAACCTCCAATACCACCTGTTTAGATGATGTTATTTCTTATAAATGTGAAAATAGAAGGAATCAGAAGAGAACTCTCTACAAACACCCACAACTTAGCCATATACCAATCGTCTCCTGTCTTATAAAATCCTCTCTTTTCTCCACTTTCCCTTTTGGCTATCACCCTATTTTCTTTGTTCATTTTTATAACAAAATTCCTTGGAATATTTGCCTATATCTACTGTGATTTCTCTCCAATTTTTCTTAATTCATGCTAATTAAGACCACCTTTCCTCCAGCCCCAACAGATATTTCTTTTGCCAAGATCACTGATGACCTCCACGTTGTTAAATCCAATGATTTATTCTCAGCTCTTGACTTATTTAACTGTTCAACAGCATCGGACACAGAGTATCCTGCCTTCTTCCAGGAAACACTTATTTTGGCTTCTTAGAAACCACTTTCTCCTGGTTTCCATCCTTGCTGACTTCTCCTTGGTATTTCCTTGGCATCTCATGCTTGTTCCTGTCCATCTCCCTGACTACTTTTCATTTCTATCTCTACTGCTTCTTTAGGGGCCTCATCCTGTCTTCGTGGCTTTAAATACCATCTATATATTGACAGCTTCCAAATTTATGAACCTAATCCAGATCACTACCCTAAACTCCAGACTCATAGATTCAACTGTGTGTTTAACAGATCCACCTGACTATCGCATAATCATTTTAGACTTATGTCCAAAACTAATGCCCCAAACCTGCTGCCCATATAGACTTCTCATTGTGGTAAATGGCTGCTTTATCCTTGCTCAGATCCCAAATCTTTGACTCTGCTTTGACTCCTCTTTTTCTTTTATATCTCACATCTAAATCCGTCAGAAAATCCCATCATTTCAGTTTTCAAAATATGTCTAGAGTCCAGTCACTTTTTACTATCTTTACTTCTACCACACTGGTGTAAGTCACCTTCACCTTTTACTTGGATTATTGCAATAGCTTCCTTATTTATCATCCTGCTTCCTTCTGTCCCCCTTCTGTCTACTCTTGCCACCCTTTTAGAACATCAGTTAGATCATGTCACTCCTCTTCTCAGAAACTTAATTGGTTTCTGTCATACACAGATGTGTTGTCTGGAAATAGACACTGAGATGGAGTTTGGGGTGCAAGGAGTTAATTAAGATTAATGTTTGTGAAGGAAAGGGAAAAAGCAGAGATTGGCAGGGGAAGGCGAACTATGACAGGGCCTCAGTCAACCTAGTGGGGGGGGTCTATGGAGCAAGAGTTGACCGTGAGAGTGTTCTGTGTCAGGCTGCAGTGGCCTTCCTTAGTTACTAGGTGTGGTCTGTCCTGGGTATGGGCATGATCTTGTGAAGGTGCCTTTCTACAAATGAGGTGGACCCCAAAGGAGTGGAGGGCATGTAGAAAGTCTTTGAAGGAGACTCTGGGTGGGTCCACTATTCTTTTACATCTCTTAAAGAGTCAAGGTCCAAGTCCTTACAATATCTACAAAAACCTAACCAACTGGCCTCCATATTACCCCCCTGAACTTATCTTCTCCCTTCCTCCAACATAGGATGTATCTTTAAGGCCTTTGTACTTGCCTGTTCTGTATTACTTGCTCCTTGCCTTCTACAGCTCATAGGTCACCTTCTTAACGTGACTTTCTCTGATTCTTTCTTGATTTACTTTCTACATTGTACTTTGTACTTTGTTTATTTACTTTTGTCCTTCCATTCCTAAGATGTAAATTCCACCACAGCAGGGATTTTTATTTTTTATTCATTGCTTTATCCTTAGTATCCAGAATAGGACTAAACAAATGAATATAAATGGAATGGATGGATAGATGCTACTAGGGATGCTGAAGCTAAGAACTGGCATCCTCAGTTCATAACCATGTCCCTGGTATTGCCAGCCCTTAATTCCCCCAGGCTCTTGGAAGTCCCATCAAGACCTGATGAAGAAAAAAAGAAAATCGCTGTGTCTATCAAAACAAGTGGCTTTGGAACACTGTTTCTCTGCATTTGCCTTTCCCCTTTTCTGTGCCTTGCTGCCCCCCAACTACTGCTGATTTCTACTGTATGAGAGTAGCTGATTTCACATCAGTCTTCTTCACTTTCATCCCAGACACTTGGTTACTCTATGAGAATCCCCTGTCCATACAGAATGGGGCACTCTGCTATTTTTAGGACAGATTCGAAATAGTGGCTTTTACAAAAAGATATGTCAACGTTTTAGACGTTATGTTAGTGGACCGTCATTCTGTGTTTCAATAGAACACGAAAGAAAGCTGTCTGAGACCACAGCACAGTGAAAACAGGCTCGACTGGAAAAAGGTCCTCTTTGCAAAGGGCAGTGGTTTCCCTACTCAGGGAGGTGGTATGAGTTTTGGTGGAATGTTACATGTCTAGTCAGGATGTTCATGGATCTTGTTCCTGACGAATGAAGAAAAGATGGGCCTGATCAAAGAGGGCCCCAAACTGCTGAAAAATGCCCATGGCTGTTTGTCTCCTGGGCACAGTCTCATTTCAGACTGCATTCTTTCGAGGACTTCATTTCATGAATGACCAAATAGGTTAGAGACAGAGGAATGACTCAGTTACATGCATGTATGGGTAAAGCAGTTGGGGGAATGAGCTAGAATGATTCTGCGTATATTTTTGGGAGTGGTTTCTATATGTCTGACACTGTCCCAAGTGTTTTCAGGTATCGGTTTACCTGCTTCTTCATTAACAGTCCAAATGTTATGAATAAAGAACCAAGGCAAAGACAGGTGAAGTAATTTGCCCAAAGCCATTTAGTTTCTAAGTGGTGGAATCAGGATATGAATCCAGAGTCCTTATTCTCTTCCATGTTATCATTGGATAAGTAGGAGCAAGTAGAAGATAGTGCTTCTCTATGCAATCAAACAAAGCCTCATTATTAATAAAGCTAATTTTATGATAAGGTGACCTCATTTTAGTGGTTGGTATCTTTGCAACCCAACTCTTGGACATTTTTGTGCTACCTTTGGCAGTTAATTTATTTATTTGACACATGTTGATCGAAACCTTATCATATTTCAGACATGATGTAACTAGGTACAACAAAAGATAGAGAGATTCCTGCAACATAGGCCTGTTGAGGAGAGTACATTTCTACTCTAACTTAGTTTTGCTTCCATACTCTAGGTACTGACCCATTCTGCTGGTTTTCTCGTATACTACCATTCCATTATCTGGGAATGTTCTCTTCTCTACAATTACATTTCTTTAAGTTCAAAAGTCCCTTATGCATGAAGAGAGTTCTATTCTAACTTTCCATTATGGAAGGCAGTGAGTATTAGAAATTGTTGTTTAATAGAGATGGAAAAATTTTTTACTAAGGTCTCTTATTCAAAGCTCCAGAAGAAAGTAATCAACAATCAAGCGAGAACTGAGTCTCTTTACTTCTGAGGAGGCTGCTCTTATAGAGATAGGGATGGCATTTGCCTATGGATTGGATGTGCTGAAAGGTCTCTTGAGCCTAAAACATCTTTTACCCTGGCCAAAGATGTCTGCTCTGTCATCATTAGAGCCAGTTCTTTGAAATAAGACATTGTTTCCCCTGTTACTGTGGTTAAAGTGCAGAAATGTTTACCCCTGTAGTGTGAAATAATTTGTTGAGATAGTAATGCATAATAAATGTTTGCCACAGTAAGGTTCAGAGAGAAAGAGACTCAAACAAAGCTGGTATGTTTTGATGGGGAATGAAAGAAGAGAAGAAAGTACCAGAAGGTTGAGAGGTAGTCTTGAAAAGGAATCAACTTCATCTTTTTAATTGTTTTGCCAAAATCAACTTTTTCTGGGGGAAAACAGTTATTATTGCTTGTGTTTCTTCTTAAGATGACTTTATGGAGAGTTTCTGCTGTAAATCTGTCAAATGAACCTCAAAGGTAGAACTTAACTTCCAGTCCAGCTCTCCTCCCTCTAGTTAGCTCAGTTGAAGTAGGATTGTTAGAACAAAAGGAGAGGTTGACCTTAAAACAATAAAGTTGCAAGACTCTATTGATCCCTCCTTAGGGATTTATTAGTGCCAGGTAAGACTGACAGGAGGCTTTGGATTTCATGTACATGGAAGTTAGAATTTTTCTAGACCATAGTGATGACTATTGATAGGAGAGCCTATTTTCTTTCTTAGTAGGCGATAAAAAATTTTGCAAATGAATAAACACAAAAATTTCCCAAGTCAATTGATAGTTAATTTTTAGATACCAAAACTCTGAATTTTTTTTCCAGCTCACTTCTGACAGAAAATTTACTTCTTCCTTAACATTTGGTGCAGTGAGGTGTTGAAAGAATTTGCTAGGTAATCATTGGAAGCTGAGATTCTAGGGAAAAACAAAATGCATGGTTTAAAGATTGAAAGTACTAAATGGAAGACAGCAAAAGTTAGATACTTCTTGTTGTAAATAATTAAACCCAGCACTGCAGTCAAGAGAAAACACGGGGACTTTAGCTAAGAAGTATGCATATTGTATTTAACACTTTCACTTCTCCTTAAGGAAAATCAAAGAGATCTTTAATAATTGTTGTTGATTGTGAGTATGTGCAATGAAATCCCAATGTAATCCAGATTTATTTTTCAAGCATTTTGCTGATTGAAGGAATGAGAAAGTGAAGAAAAATGTCATTATAAGATTCTAGCACTTTTCCCCTTTAGGAGGTCTAAGCGTGATTTGTCATAGTGACCTGGGACTTTGGTTCCCTCCAGAGCCTTCTTTCACGATGGGTACATTAATAGATCAAAGGCAATTGGCTGTATTTTTCTTGCAGAGAAGCAGTGGATATATTAATTGAGAACTGGATAAACATGAGACACATAAGATGTACTTATGATTTTCCGTAACAGTGCTGGTTTTCTTAGGATATCTTTTGAGGTGGAGGGCAAGTGGTTGGCCTTAATGTTTCTATCTGTAAAAAGAGGAATAAGATTTTATCATTCTCATAGCGGTGGGCTCTGAGTATTGGCATGAGTGAAGTGCTTTATTTTATTTTAAAAATTAATATAGACTAAAATTGACTTTGTGTATCTATTTAGTTCTATAAGATTTTAATACCTGCTTATATTTGTGTAACCACCACCACCACAGTCAGGATTAGAACAGGTCAATCACCTCCCCCAAATTTCCTTATGCTATTCCTTTGTAGTCACAAGCTACAAATAGTAGGTTTCAAGTTCTTTTTTTTTTTTTGAAAACTCACTCTCCCATATGAAAGTCTCGATTGCCTTTTCTTTGTTCATTTTTATTCAAGAAGTGTTCCTAGCTCACTTTTGAAGTAATTTAAAACGACATGGATGGTAAGCTTGCAAGGCTGGTTTTCCTATAACAGAGGAAAAACTTTGGAAAGATGGCAGCTCTTGCAGTATATCCATGTAAGAAAAATGTTTCCCCCAAATGGGCTTTTTGCTAGATTGGAATCTGCAAAGAAAACACACTCAAGAAATCTCCCTTGAAGAGGAGGACAGAGGTTTATTTTTTATTTAACGATTTACCCCTTGACACCTGGGAAATGATTAGTTGATGTTTTCAAAGAAGATTAAGTCAGTGTGGTTAATTAACTGTAGTAATCAGGTGACTTAAATCAATTAACTCCTTGTTAACAATTTCCATCAATTTGTAAATAAATGACTAAATCAGTAAATTCTACTCTTAAGATTAAAGGGTATTTCCTGATTTATTTTACTGATGACAAATTAGAGATTTTCTCCTCATTCCTTTCCTGCCAACTTACTGTTACAGATGAGAACTCTTAAACTAGCAATAGATTGAGAGAAACACACCAGGGTAACTTTTTAATATATGGTTTTAAGGAAAAATCAGGCTGAAGGACACCTTTGCTTTTTCATCTCAGTGCAATTTGAAAGAATGATTTAGGGAAATGAAACTTAATAAGTAAGTGTATACAGGGTAATATTAGGGGAGAATGAGGATAGCGAGTAACAATGAAACTTACTCTAGGATAAGTTTTTACTATTAAATTTTAAAATGTTTTATTTTTTCTAAGTTAAAACTAAAAGAGGACATAATACAATGGAACAGAATTTGGCTTTTAGCCAAAAGGTAACTTGAATGGATACTTTGGGTACTCTATTTAGAGGGAATTCATTAAAATGTTGGTATATTGGTTGGATTAGTCTGTAAAGCTTGATTGCAGTTTTAAAATACCATAAAAATATAAACTAGAATGATTTTAGAATCTTTCTAATTGAATATTCTCTTCCCTGCATACATGATTTTATTATGTGTTGGTCCCCAATGAAATGTGTGAGCAGGGACATTATACCAAATTATCTCTAATGCCCTCAAATATGACATTGCATTTTCTGAAAGGCATTGAACACTTGGGGGATTTGCATTATAGGAAGGGTGACATAGGGTTGTTTAGGATTGCTTCAAGAAGGAATATTTGGCATCTCTAATAACTTGAAAAGTTAATATGTACTTACAGGTTTACAAAAATTCCATGCTCAAATCACTCACATTTTATTTATTATTATTATTTACGCCTACAGCATCTGGTCTTCCCATCCAAATGCTAACCAGATCCAACTCTGCTTAGCTTCTGAGATCAAACATCAGGCTTGTTTAGTGTGGCATGGCCGTAGACCATGGACTGTGGCTCCACTGGGACGTGAACCCAGGACCTTCTGCGTGTAAAGCAGACATGCTAACTGCTACACTATGGAACCATGTCCTGCATTTTAAAAAGAGAAAATTCTTTGTTTCCTTGAAGGTATAGAAGGTACCTAAATTGTGAGAATGAGCTGAAGTCAGTGATATAAGTTTAAATCTCTGGCTGCCAAGCAAAACTCTGGGCTCTTTCTGCTATTATAGAAACTCTGGCTGTGCTTCCATTGCTCCTTCATCTGTGGAACCCTTTCTGGTGATGGGGTACTGTCTGGTGTTGAAGCTTGGAGATTTAGCTCAATTATTTTCCAGATGTGTACCCTTGGGCCACTTGACCTCTCTGAGCTTCAGTTTCCTGAACTATACAATAGGTGTTAGTAATTTCTACACCAAAGTTTCCTGAAATATTTAAAGGACATTGAGAACATTGGCACTTGGTGAGCATTCAGCAAACATTTGGCCCCACAGGGAATCTGGTACTGAATCATTCATAGTTCACCAGCTCTTAGTTAGGTCAATGCAGCGGAGCAGCCACCATGCTGTGGTCTTTTGAAATAAAGGAACCACTTGTCAAATTTTCTATCCATAGAACTTGATGGGGGAAAAAACATAGCTTTTTTTAAGGTGATGAAACTATTGGAAAAGGGAGCGAGCATTAAAAGACAGGCCTTGTAATCTGCCTTTATTCTCCAGGAACATTTGGTCCTTCCCCTCTCAGGTCTTAAAAGCACAGATCCAAAATATCAGAGGTTGCAGAGAATTGTAAAGCTCTTTGTAACTTGTAAACTTCTCCGTAACATTTCAAACTTCTCAGTGGACCCAGTGTTTCCATTTCATGTGTTCTGTACTTGCTTACTGTAAACCTTGTCCTATGCGGAGTTTGCTGAAGATGGCTCTGTAAACTCTGAGAATAATAATGGAAATACGAGTCTAAGTAGAACTCAGGTATATTCTTTGGTCAATGAAAAGGAATTCTAGAAGGAAGAACATATTTGAAGATGAACACTGGGCTTTGTGGGAAGTTTTAGGCAAAACATGTAAGAATCATAATGATGTTTTTTCCTCTTATAACAGTTCCTTTTTATTTCATGAAACTAGAGAATGGTCACTGAGAAGTTTAATAGGTAAGAAAGCTATCAAGCTAGATTTGGTTAATAATTACAGTGAATATTATCATTAATTTATTTATCCCACAAACATTTACTGACAGCCTATGATGCTCAGAACCGGAGACTCAGAGATGAACAAGACATATAAATAAACAATTGTGCTACATGGTGAGAGGTGTTATAATAGAGATTTGGAAAAGCAGGAAAGGCCTAAGGGGGCCAAGAGCCAAGGAAAACTGCATAGATTTGGCATTTGCACTAATGTGTTAAGGCAGGGTGTGTCAGCAAGAGATGGTATTGGGAGAGTGGACTCTGGTTATACACTGTGGAGGACTTTGTACGTCAAACTAAGAAGTTTGGGGCCTTCAAAGAAATCTCTGGGAAGTGCAATGATCAGGTTCCCATTTTATAAGGATAATGTTTGCTGCAATGAACAAAGGGAGATCAACCACATATGTTAAAGAATTATTGTAATTACCTGAGTGACAGATCCTGAGGGTCAAACTGAACTTGTTTGGAAGTGACCAGAGAGGATAGTCACCATGGAATGCAGAGAAAGCTTTTATTTGTTGCTCTTTTAGATAATTCTACTATTTGTTTTATAAGTTGATGTTTTATTTATAGGAATATTAGACATGTCTTTTTAATATACATGATGTTATTTACATTCATAAATACTTGATGGTATTTCTTAAATACTCTTGTCCAAAAGAGTTCTAACTTATTGACCACCTGGAAATATGACATTTTCTTTGATTTAGCTCATTGATTCTTAGTTGGTACAGCTCCCTTAGGTATCTGGAAATGTGTAAGGTCATTTTTTTGTTGTTGTTGGTGTCATGATGCCTGAGTGTCACTGCTATCATTTAGAAGGCAGAGGACAGGGATGTTAAACCAGCTATAGAACAGTTTTATACTGCAAGGGACTATCAAGTCCCCAAGGCCAATGGTTTCTATGAGGGTCCATCTTGGTTGATCAGGAGTGAATAAAGATGTAGGAAGAGACAATACTAGTAATAAGAGATGGTATTTTTCAAAACCTACTGCATGTCTCAGATATAGTCACCATAACTTAGAGTTTAGAGCTTGTGACAGTCCAAGGTGGTAAATATCATTACTGATCCCATTTTACAAGTGAGTAAACTGAGGCGGGATAGGAGGTTCATTTCTGGATCTTGAATGCTTAACTCTAATGCTCTATTATTTCCACATGCTTTACTTTCTTGACTCCATAACTTTAATTATACACATGCTCAATTTAATAAAATGATCTATTATAAGAGGAAAAGGAGAAATACATTTGCATTGTGTACTTATAGTTTATTAAATTTCAGAATACACATCTTGGAAACATTTCTTCTAGTTCAGTAGAATATTGGTAAAGTTTTTTAAAATATGGAAAATGTTTGATGACATTTGTTTAAAATTAGAATAGCTTTATGGATTGGGAGAAAATTCTTATTTTATGGTAAAATAATTGGTGCTGTATAAATGTCTGGTGAGTTGAATTGACTCCATGGAGGCACTTAATGGTTTTAGAGGGTGCCATGATCTTGTGAACCCGTTTTTCACTTCACATAAAAGGGAATCTGCCTCAGAAACTATCTTTGTAATTTGTAGGCATGTGTCAATGACTTTGGATGAAGAATGTGGCTCTTTCTTGGACATGCCTTCTACTTTCCTACCTCTGTGCCAGCTCCAGTTTGTTCCTCTGCCAGGCATACCCTCCCTTCAGACTCACATATTGTAGCATAAATGCACCTTCTTCTACAGGGCCTTTCTTGATCTCCACTGAATGTTATCTGAACCTCTCTCACAGCACTTATCATCATACCATGTATTATAATTATTTATGTATGTATTTTATCTTTTCCTCTAGAGTAGGACCACTGATGCTAAGGGTTATGTCTGCCTCCTCTGATATCATGTGTCTGGCACAGAGCCATGCATAAGCTGGAACTCAAGAAATTTTTGTTTAGTGGAAAGTTAAAAGAACTACATGAGTTGTAGTTAAGCAACTCCATCACTTATGAGAGGTTATAGCCATGCTTTACTCTGGACTGCTGTTTGGCTTAAACAAGTAAACATTTGTTTCTCTCTTATATAGCCAGCAGTAGAAGGCTGGTTTGGTACTTTCATGGTATCATTAGGAAACCAGGAACCTATCTTCCTACTCCACCATTCTTGGCTGGCAGCTTCCATCCCTAACTTCAGCTCATTGTCTAAAATAGCTGTTATAGCCGTAACCATCTTTGTTCCAGGCTAGGTGGTTAGAATAGAGAAGGAAAAAGAAGGGGGTTCCTTCTCTTTTAAAAAAAGACTTTCTGGAAATCCTGTACAGCATTACTGCTTTCATTTCATCTTATTGATCAAGACTTATTTCCATGACCACACTTAGCTTAAGTCTGAGAAATGTAGCCTTTTATCTGAACACATTGTTCACCTGAATAAAAATGGATGAGATTCTGTTTCTGTAGATGGAGGAGGAATGAATATTGAGGGTAGGCTGCTATAATTCTGACCATAGATGGTCAAGTGACACTGGGCGTTTGTTCAGCTTTGAAGGCCACTCTTTGGGAGAGGCAGACAATTTAAACTGTATTCAGAGGAGAGAAACAAGGATGAGAGAAATGGAAACCATGTTATGGAAAGAATAATGGAAAAATGGGGTTGTTTCTTTTGGAGAAGAAGCAGAGGGACAATGGTAGCTCTCATTAAATATTTTAAGAACCATCTAATGAAGGATAAATAATTTTTAATGATTCTAAAGGATAGGAAGGAAATTTTAGGCACATTGCATGCATCAAAAAAATGTTAGAATTAGACTTTAAATTCTCTTACTTAACCTTATGTAGTGAAGATCTTAAAAGATAGATATTTATACTATATATGTGTCTGTGAATCTCTAATTTTGAGATTGTTTTCTGGGTTTCTTACATCAGAATCCCCTTTTCTTAATGGTTCCTATAGTGATACTGTTTGCAGTTTATATTTTGAAAAGCTTAAGACTTTTCAGATGTGTTCTCAGTTTCCTTCATGCTTAGCCTTTTCAAAAGGTCGTCGAGTTAGAAACAATTCGCAGACTTAAGATGAAGTGAGGAGAATTCTTAGATTGTAGAAACTAATATCAGAGTTTAGTAATTTCGTATTGTCTAACTCAGTAATTCAATAAATATTGTCACTATCAACTTCTTTGGACTAAGATATTTGTGTTTAGGCAACCATTTAATGTTATTAACATGAATTTCTGAATTATTACTAAACATTTTAAAAACTCCTGAAATGTAATTGTTAAAAATATCTTAAAAATAGAGGTATTATCAATCAAAGAAATAAACAGCAAAGAGTTAATTTATTTTACCAAGTAGCGATGAATTTTTGAAAGTTCATGAAAACTTGTCTATCTTTGTGAATTAAGTGCTATTTTTCTAGTTTGGTTTTATTTTGAATATATGTGTGTGTTTGTTTTCCTCATGAACCTGGAATATAAGCAATATTTACTTAAGGAGAAAGTATAATTTAAAATAAAAGTGGTCATGTAATAATAAGATAATATGAAATTTGAATCAGCTTTTTTGAGAATCAGCTATCATTCTAATTAGGGTAATTCAAAAAGATTCTCAAACTGGGTAGCAGATTATGAATATAGAAGTGCTAGAGTATATAAGCAAATATATATGAACAGGAGAAAACCTGAAAAACTCAAAGGGAGACAATATATACAGTTTAAAGGATCAGAAAACACTTGACTAAAAAGAGTAACAAGAGTGCATATTTGTTGAACACTTACTTATGTGTCAGGCCTATAGTCCTTATTCTATGTTCATTTTAACCTTATGAGTAAGAGCCCTTATTATTTCCATTTTTTGATGAGGAAACAGAGGAATGGAAGTTAAATAACATGTCTACCACAATGTTAAGTAAGAGGTAGAGCTGGGATCTGAACCCAGGCTGTATGACTTCAGGGCCTTACCTCTGGAAAGTTGTTGGGCTTCTAGGCAGCAGTCTTCCATTACTCACTTTACCTCTTCCTCTAATTTTGGAGTAGTGTTTCTCAAATGTATAGCTACCTGGTTGGTTATTCAGACTTTGTCCCTTAACCTTCTGTGGAAAGGCTGTTGGCTTTTAGACATGCTGAGCTAAATGGAAAGAGGGAAATATAGACTCTTAGAATTTATGTGCATTCGTAAAGTATATCTTTAGGAATGCATATCAAGGCCTTTCCTTGATCAGTGAGCTTTATAACATTGACCTGTGTGTGTGTGTGTGTGTGTGTGTGTGTGTGTACATACATATATACACGTACACATTGGATGGAACTGGTGAATCTTGTGTTTCTAGTGGAAGTCCTTTGAGTCACAAATGTAGAATTAAGGGATTTCAGTTTACAAGAGAACCAAAAGTACAGCGTTTTAATAAATCACGTTCATTTGTTACTTGATTCTCTAGGCCTTTGAAGTCATTGCTTTAGCTATATTTCCTTAGGGCCTTTTTCTTCAGCCCAGATTAATCTAAGACACATTACATTGATCCAGAGATGTCACCAGATTCTCCTGGGAAGCTCTTGACTAGCCTGTGCTTATATAGAAAAATGCTATCGCACTGCTGATGAGGTTTCTGGCATTAGCAAAGATGGCCTAGTACACATCCCACAACCTATGTGGTTTTATATCAGGAGCCTTGATAAGATACTCTAATCCATCTAAAATCTGCCCCATCAAGCTGGTGAGGAAGGTATTTGGGCATTAGAGATGCCTAAAATGCCACAGTCTATTTTCTAATAAATTCATTCCTTTGAGGGCTTCCTATTTTACGCTGAAAGTGCAAATACCCATGGAAGGGCTTTAAAAATTACTTAATCACTGTGAATAAGTTTGCTTGGGAACAGATTTTGGGGAGTCATTCATTGTCTAATTTAGGATGGGTCAAGAGCCATAAAAACTTTAGCCACAATATGGGGATCTAAGGAAGAGAGAAGAAAAGTATTTTTAGATAGGAATGGGAGAAATGAAGCAGAGGTGGGACCATTTAAGGCTCTAATCACCTCATTCCTGGACTATTAGAAGAGCCTTTTAAATTTAAGTTGCTTTTCTCTCTTTGTAACTTTACCCACAAAACTTAGTGAAGTATTGAGTGGTCTTAATAAAACAGTGAACACATAACCCTTCATAAGGAAGAACTGGCTTCACTTCATTTCTGGCAGGAAATGGGATGGTTGTGTTCACTTGCTTCAGGAGAACCAAATTGCTGTGGACTTGTTCTCTTTACAGTAGTGTCCTCTCAGTTATTATTCTGCCTCCTTAGGAGTACACAGATGAATTGTCTGCCAGAGCTTCAATACATGTTTGTTGGATTGGACTGAGTTTGGAGCCTCTACTCTGTGAGGTGGAGAATACTTAGGGGGACGATAAGGTCTCTGTTTTATTACCAGGGAAGCCCAGGCCTGGAATCATGGTAATGAAATATTTTATTTCTCCTTTTGGAGCGGTTGGATGTCTGGATTTACTTAAATCCATTCTCATTCAACCAGAAAGAAGGTAATAACTTAAAGATATTAAAGTTTTTTTTGAATATATTATAAAAGTGTTATCACAAATGATTTAGTCAAAAAACGTTTTTGCATTTGTAGCTTTTTCTATATATAAGAGAAAGTTTAGAAAACTAGGATAAATTATATCTTACCACTTATGGGAAGGATTTAAAATTTCATTCCTTTGAACTTAAGACCTGGAAAATTTCTGAACTTTCTAAATGGAAAGTTCTTTAGCTTAGTTTTAGTTGATTAAAATTCTGAGTTTCTTTATGTCTCCAGTTCTATGCCATATGGTGAGGCATAAGTTGAGGTTAATATGAATCCTTTTATGACTATGAAAAGGGAGCCATGTCCAAATTTAACATGCAGTATAACAATGTATCATTATTTTTTTTGGTGTTGAAATTATACACTTATAATATTCCACCTAAAAACTCCAGGGGATCACCTGAGATAGAGTGATTTAAAACAGACAAAAATATAAGCTTGGTTTTGGCTCTAGCTTGACCTCTGTTTCCTGGACTAAATTTAGATTTTTCAGTCTTGCCATTGACCCCAGACTGGGCAAATGGATATTATATACATGGGCGGAAAGCAAGGCAACCACCATCATTGTTCTCAATGTTGAGCCTTCTGCGAACAAGGTGGCTCCTACGAATAAAGTTTTAGAAGGTTTTTCTAAAATAGACTTTAGGAAAATAAATGGGTCTTAATTTGTGAAGGCATTGATTCCTGAGCATTTCATTCCCTAGACTGTTAGACTCTTAGAGTTGGATGAGGGGTGGGAGTGCCTTCGAGGGAACTCTCCTTCATAGAAGGACTGCTGAATTCAGGCACTGTGCTAGTGGTTGACAGGGACCTCTTTAATCCTCACCAGAACCTGATTTTGCAGGTCAGAAATCTTGAGAGTAAGGAAAATACTTTTTAGAGAGTTTAAATCCAAGTTCACCAAGCTAAGTCAGGTAAGCAACAAATGTGTGTTGAGTGAAGATTCAATGGTGAATAAGAGAAACAGTTACTGCCCTCATGGAACTTAGAGTTTAGTTTGATTTGGTGATAGTCAGTGCTATTGCAAGGGTTGAATCCGACGTGTCTCTTGGCTCTTAGTCTAGTGTTTTCTCCATTAGTATCCTTATTTTAGCATTTATTGAACAGTTTGAATTTCTTAGTGAAGTTAATTAAGGTTTAATTATTACAATACCTAAAGACCCACTCATTCATTCACTGTCTGAGGACTGTCACTATAGATAGCCAATATCCAGAACTGAGATAGCTACTGGAAGCTCTATTTTTGACCAAATTCTTAATACTGATTTATTTTCTTATGATTGCCTTTTAAAAAAAGTAACACAGGCAAAATTTTAGTATGTAGTGGTTTTAATTATTTGTATGTCATTAGTAGAGATTTCATTGTTTGTACTTTCTAGTATAGTTTATTCCTGAAACCATTTTTTCCAGCATTAAAATTCTAACTTTCTATTTTAATGCATGGTTAAAAAATTATATTTATGATAATAGCAATAGGTGTTTACTGTCATTATTTATGATACTTAAAATACAGATTAGGCAATATTTTAGGAAATACACTTTACCTTTTTTCTGACTATCTTTGCAGAGGAACTTGTAATTTTATTTAAGCTGCTCTCAATATTGGGACATTATAAATCCACCACATATAGTACAAAGTCCAAACTCCATTTCATTACACATGGGTATTAGTTGGTGACAATATAATGTTGTTGATTCTGTGTCAACAAACTGTTGAGTTTCAGGTCATCACAATCACATTATAACATGAAGTGATGACATTTATAGAGCCTGGAAGTGATTTGGAGACCTATAAATGCTGTTTAAGCCCCGGCAGAACAAACCAGAGGCAAAGGGCTGTTCGTGTAACAAGTAACCTGCTAGTGAGACATGTTCTGAAGTTCGTTTTGTTCAGTCTGTTAAAATCAATATAATACAGGAGACACAAAAAATTTAGTGTCATTTTACCATGGAAGTCTTTACAAATATAATAGATTCTGTTTTATAGACTCCCAAGTGAACAAAATCAGCTTTGCCTGTGACTCCATATAGGGAAACTAAAATTATAACAAAATTATGTTATCAAATTGCTTATAATAAAAATTACAAATTTTAATTTGCTGGATCATATGTTCTTTTGTAGCCTTTTTGAAGGGTGGGGCAGGGGACAGAGTACTGTCCTCTTCAGAGTAATGCTAGTTATAAATTTAATGTTTTATATAATGGGGGGTAGGGAAGTCCCATTCTTTATTGAATTAGCAGAGAATGACCTGCACATATAAATAGGCTCCCAAGGATTTGGGATTGACTTCTTAGAGTCTTTATGGCCTCTCATGCAAGTCAGCATGGAAGATGACTTTTGAATTGTTGAATTGTTAATTTAGAAGGGAAGAAACAGTGACTCTAAGACAGCGTGGCCCTTTATAAAAGTCCACAATTCATCAAGATTGCGAGACTTTATCTCTTGGCAATCATCTTGGCTTCACTCATACATTCTAATGCATCATATGTTGTTCATTTATTGAGGGTCATCTGGATACTAGGAGTTAATGTGCTAGGCACTGAGATTACAGAGGTATTTATTCCTGCCCTTAGGAGCTTAAGGTTTGGAATAATGTACTGTTTATGGTAGAATCATAATAAATTACTGCCACCTTAATATTCCTCTTCTTTTGGTCACTTAATCTCATCTGCTTCTTCTGTTCTCTGTTTCATATATCAGCTCATGGTAGGAGAATTTTGAGTTTCTGCTTATAAAATTCTTTCTGAGCTACAACTCCTCACCAGAAGGGAAAATACAAAAACTGTGTAAAACATCACCAAAACCACTTTTTAAAAAACGATAATAGTACGATAGATTTTTATTAAAAATGTTGACTTCAGTTTACTAGGTCATTAATTATCAGTTCTTATTGCCTAAGAACAGGCTTTTAAGCTTATTTGTGGAAACATTTTCACATTCTTGCTGCATAATATTTTTTGTTGGCGGAGACCGTATATGTCCATAGCTAAATATTCAAGGTTGAGTCATGCATGTGTGTGCATCTCAACTCATTTCCTAACAAATGAACTATTGATAAAAGTCAGTGCTTGTATAAATAATGTGATGAGTCTTACCATAGGCATCAGCATTCCTGATCAGAGTTGCCATCAGACTTGCTTACCAATGCAGAAGCACTGTTGCTTCAGAGTAAATTATTTATATATATAATTGTCAATATTATATTTATATTGTATTTATAATATACAATTATATGTAACATTATATATAATACATGTTAAAAAAGACCTGATCTCTACTTTCTGAAAGTGTATATCTAGAATGAGAGGTTTAGTCCCTAGCATGAAATTTGTGACCTATAAACTCACTTAATAGTTACATAATGGTTGGGTCTGGGTTGGGTTGTGGCATGTTGTACCAAGCTGAGGTTAGGGTGCAAGATGCTGCTTCTCATTAAATTTAGTGTCTGGATGCTGGTTGTTAACATGGAGACACCTCTCCTTGCCTCCCTTGCTCTCGTTTCTTTCTCTTCCTTACTGTCTCTGCCTCTTCTCTCCCTATTTTTAGAGCTTGATATAACCGTTGTGATAGTCAAGAACTAAATAACGTGGAGTAAGAGAGAAGAAATGCAGCAAGATATATGATCCTGTCAAAAAGTATTTATAAATGATTTAGCCTATGACTACAGAGAATCACCAGAGCCACCAGTTGGGAGACACTTTCTTCTCCTTTGGCCACTATTGTCATAATTTGCAGTATTAAGCCATTATCCATTTGATAACCTGATCTTAATCTGCCTCTTAAGATGACCAAAATTGTAGTTAGTGATGCTTGCAGCTTTAATACATCTGTATGAATTTTATTTATAGTTCAACACTTGGGTCTAATTAATCAGCAAAACCCTGGTTTGATGCTGTCTATAAACTCTGTGTTTGGGTTGAGATTTGGTCTATTATACAGTTTAGTGGTCTATTATACAGTTTATAAGCCTTAAGCAGGAAGGCTCTCTGCCTGGATATCTGTACAGTTGTTTAATTCTCTTTTCTTTTTTTAGTGTTTGATTTCATTTAACCATTTTCCAATAGTTTGTATTGCTAATTAAGAAGCTATATAGCAATACTTAGGGCAATTGGGGCTGGAAGTCAGCTCTTTAAATGGGAGAGATTTATAGTTTTTGTACGAGGTGTGTTAAATCATTAAGTGCTGAAGGGCATTTTACTGTTAAGTAGTTTGGTTCATTGGGACTTTATTCACTCAGCAAGCAGGTGGACTATCTTAAATTTTCTTCTGTTTGGATAGTGTTCTTTTCAACATCCTATAATTGTAACTCTGTGGCCTTTGCAGGAAGTTTTCATTGCCGAGTATTCTTGGTAAAAATTTGGAGATTCTTTTGAATGTTTTAGGCACTTGCATGATAGAGAGAGAGAGAGAGAGAGAGTATGTGGCAAGGATGGGAGAGGACATTTAAAGAAATTACTTTTTTGTTCTGGTAATTATAAAGATGAGAAAAGTTGCAACATAAAACAGGTGTGTTTAGACTTCGTTTTTCATAGCAACAATTCTTTACATTAATGAAGAACTGCTTGAGGACTTTAGATTTTCAGCTTAATTTTTTTTTTCTGGTGTGACCACTATCACCCTGCCCCACCCACCCCCAAGTAGAAGCTTGTGGACGCAATGTGGAGCATTCCAGGGTGAAACAGGCCTCCCTGGAACTTAGATTCTTTATCACATTTCCAGAGGAGTTCATTTCAAGTTTCTGGTACTAGCAGCTTCAGCCTGACATTGCCCAATCCCAGGCCTTCTTATTGATGGGTGAGAGGGAGTAGGATTGCTGTTTAAGAAATTTTATTATCTCTAAAAAGGAAGAATTTATTATAGGGGTTTTCTTAGATGATCTCTTTCATGTGGGTTAAGACGTTTTGAGCTCTGAATGTCCAAGCTGCTTAGAGATTCTAAGTTGTTTTCAACTGGGGGTGGTACTGCCATTCTCAAGGGGTGTTTGGACATGTATGGGGGTGTTATTTGTGGTCACAGTGATGGGGGGATGGGCACGACTGGAATTCCACAAGTGGGGGACAGGGATGCTATACATCCTTCTTGCCTAGAGCAATTGAGTAATTGTTTTACCTTAGATACCAATCACAGTGTCTTGAGAACCCTTGAGAAGTGTCATTTTAATGCTCTGCAGTGTTGATTGATACTGGTTGTAGGAGTAAGAGGTACTCAGTGAAAAATAAGTGGGATGTGAGAGACTGGGGGAAGGGAAGAAAGGCAAGTGACTAGTGTTTAAGTAAAAATGGAGAAGAGTAGCTCAATTAGAAAAGGTGGAAACAATTTTTCTCACTTTGCAGAATTGTGAGGCTACTTTGATATTGCATCACATTATTCTACTGGGTTTTGAACACTGAAAAGACACTTAAAAATTATCAAGCAATTATTGAAGCAATCTTTGAGATCTGTGAGGATAACTGACTCTTGAGAGCTGACTGAATTCTGTAAACTGGATGCTCAGACATATTCAGCTTGGGGAGAATGGTGGGGAAAGCCACTAGGATAATTTTGGTGGCATCTGTGGAACCTGTTGGCTATTTGCCATGCAAGTGACGCTGCTTGGATCAGGCCTGGGGAGATTGTAGTGGCTGTGAGGTAAGACCCATCTCCGTTAGTGGCCTTTTCGTAAGCCACTCACAGGCCTGTTCCCTGAGTTCACATGCTCTAGGCAAGGATCTAGGGGAATGAAATGGAGCCCCAATCCTTTCTCATGGCCAAAGTCTGTATCTTAGTCCAGGCTTGCATCTACCCAGTGACCTTTAGTTTTAACTCTTACTGGCATGAGTGAGCTCTAAGTTTTTTTACTCAATCCATTCAATCATGTCATTCTTTTGCTTGCTATTTAGGGTCCATTATTCTCTGTCTACCATTCTACAAGAGGTTCTCAGTGCTTGGTCCATGCTAGGCTTGTCTCGAGTTGTTTGGGCCCTACATAATGCCTGATCTCTCTTGCTCATCCACAAGGGCCCACTGCAGTTCTATTCTCCTTCTGACCACTCCAGCCTGTGATGTTAATTTTTTTCTCCCTGATACCAGTTGGTTCTTAATTATATCTGCTGCTTATTTGGAACCAAATCATTTACTGTCATATGGCATAGCTTTGGATTCAGACTACCTAGATGTGACTCCCTGATCCACTGTCTACTAGCTGTGAAATTTGATCATGCTTCAGTTTCCTCATCTATGAAATGGGACTATCAATAATATCTCATAGGTTTGTTGTGAGGACAAGCAAAATAATCTGTGGAAAACACTTAAAATATTTCTGGCACAGGGTAACTTCTAGGTAAATGAAAGCTGTCATTTATTTTGTGAGAAGTGAGATGAAAAAGAGCATAGACTCTGTAATCACATGTGTCCTGGGTCAGAATCAGACATTTTCTACCTCTGCAACCCTGAGGGAAGTTTATTAATATCCCTGAGGTTTAATTTACCCTTCTATTAAGTAAGTACAAATACCACTTCATAACATTTCCAAGAGGATCCTATAGATGTGTATGAAGCTTTATATATTGTTTAACATACAGCAGGTGCTTGATAAAAAGCAGCTATTGTTGTTGCATGGCTATTTAATTTGTAATGTATAAATAAATTTGTAAGCTTTATAAAAAAGACATGTCTTAGCTTTCTTTGTTTTTTTCCCACAAACACTAGAATAATGTTTTACATATAATAGGTATGATTTCTTTTAATGGTTTTAGTGAGTCTGACATCATATTCTTTTGGTCCTTTTTATTTTTAATTGCACTTAAATGATGTGTGTACACAATTACCTATCATCTGGCTTTGTGAGTTTTGCCTCAGAGTGTTTAACTTCTTGAACTGTCTTCTTACTATTGTTTTGCTCTATCAAAACATCAGGGCTTTGAAACAATAATTTGGGAAAAGTAGTCAACTGAAAGGTTTGTAAACTGAGTTAAAAAAGAATTCTGGTCATCTCTTTGGTGATCCGTTAGAAAAGTAGGCAGATAAAATATTGCATAGAAAGAGTAGTAGGTTGGTTTGCTGTGTATGTCTTGTTTCAGTTCCATTAATTGAGTCCTTGACTACTCTACCCGTTGACATTAAGCAGAGCATGGTCTGCTACCCTTTGCCAGTATGGCTGCAGTGTAAAGTTTTGGAAATAAGCAAGTGACCAAATCTTCAAAAGCGGAATGGCCTTGAGAGGGTGGATATGGTGTGAGAATTGTAGTGAACTGTCACCCACCTTATAAACATCAGATGTATGTCTATCAATCAATACCAAGGGGAAAAAGTTTAAAGTAAAGGGAAATTGAGTAAAATTACAGAATAATTAAGGAATTGCCCCTTAAATTTATTTGTTTCTTTGTATTCAGTGAAATAGAACTATTAAAATGTAGTGTGGTTTTATATGCTTTTAAAAAGAGCACATGACCTCCTTAGGTAGACCAAATGTTTGGCAGAACCTACACATGTTAAGAAGATCTAGCAGGAAAATAGGATTTGACATAGAAATCACATAACTCTAGTAACATGGGACAATATTCCATTGGCTGTGACTTGCTTTTCTCTTCTAAGAAGAGAATTCATGAGCCAGAAAAGAAACTTACAAGGAAAGGATAAAAGAATGAGACTGTTATTAATACGACTCAATATGTTTTTCTCTCTCTTTTTTTAAACTTCTGGATAGTTCTCTTATTTTAAATTATTCCAGATTTTGTTTTTCTTTGTATGGATTTAAGATAGTAAACTCCAATTTAAAGTCTCATTATTTGCCCAGATGGTTTTATATATCTCTGAAATAATATAATAATGATTCCAATAGATTAAATTTGACAAAAAAGAATCATATGATGATTATGTGCTATGTCCCAACTGTGCCCAGCGCTGTGTTAGAGGCTGTAAAGGATACAGAAGTGGTTGTTTCTCTCTCATCCTGGAAAAACGCATGACTTATTCCCTCCTCTAGGCACATTATCTGTTATTCTAATATCTGATCTTAATACATTTTAAGTCTAATACTTAGACCAGGAACCTTGGGATATGGTTATTTATGAAGAAAGGATTACTCTTGTTTTTCTCCAGTTTGGAGACCCACAAGGTTGAAAAATAAGTTTATCTTGATGTCTAATATATTTTTATTTAAAAAAGAGATCGAGTCTTTTTTTTTGATTTTCCTACACTGCTTTTGATTGTTGCAAATTTTCCTAAGCCCAAGAGTTTTTATGTGCAGTGTTTGCTGCCAAATAGACTACCAGTCTCTAATTGAATTATGAGCATATGGTATGGATTCCAAATCAGCCCAATTAATGAATTCAATGAATGTCGATAGCAGTTTTGGAAGAAATCATATTTTAACATTTATTCTTGAGTTTGGTGGAATAATCTTTGTGTGTGTATATGTGTGTGTGAAAAGGAACACAGAGCAGTGGTCAATATAGCACAGATGCTAGAACCAAAACTGTCAGGTCTAAATCCTTGCTTTGTACATATTTGATATTTGATATTGGGGCAAGTTACCGAACTGCTCTGTACCTCAATTTCTTTATTTATAAAATGTTCATAATAATTACATCTATCTCATAGGTTGTTATGAGAATTAAATGACTTAAAGTTATTTAAAGTTGGCAAAGTGTTTAGAACAGTGCATACCCTTTAAGCACCACATGTGTGTGTATATATATATATATATATATATATATATATATATATATATATAATATAATATAAAATCTTTGTACCATCTGTTTTGATTCTTGGGAAAGGCTAATGCTGGGAAGGCATGGTGTTCATTGGATTCCAATGGTTCCTTGTCAATAGCTGCCTAGTTCTTGACAAAAGTTTTTTATTTCAACATGCATTATGATGTTTTCTATCTTGGTTTTTATTAGAGGAAAAATATTTTAAAGTTGTGAAAGTTAATGATTGCAAAACTACCTCTTGGGTAAAACTGAATTGGTTGAATATGGATGTTTAGAGATCATTTGTTGAAAAAAGTTTTATTTTTGCCCTCTAGATTTTTTCCCCATAAACTTTGTGTTTGGCTCCAGTGCATGAAATCCATACTCCTCCTGTTCCCCCATTTTTTTTTAGACTTCAAGTTATTAAACAATCAAGCTTAGATAATATCTAGTAACTTTTACAGAGGTTGTGAATAAAGGCTACTTATTTGAAACAAAACGATCAAAATAAAGTAAATACAGACCAATTGAAATCAGAGGCACCTGCAATGTTATCAGACCAGATTTAGACCAATTCACCAACAGTTTGTTTTTAAACAGCACTTATAACCTCTATTATAGAGTGAATGACAGGCTTCTGACAGTGGACCATTTTGGTTGATTGCTAAGAGGCCACCTAGTAATGATAGAGTGTCAGTTTAATTTTTCTGGATAGATATTTCTAAACAATAGTCATTTGGGAGTTAGACATGGAAGTTAATGTTGAAAAGGTGAATTTGACAAATGAATTATCATGATTTGTTGATAAATTGAGTAAATTGGGTTTGATATATTACTTTAGATTACAGAGTATTTAGGAGATCAAATGTGAAAAACATTAATTATAAAGAGTTACTTAATTGCAAATTTCCCCTATCCGTCACATTCTTTTTATTTTTTTATGTGAATGCTTTTAAATAACTGGCTTTGAGGTGCTTTAAAAAATGACTTTTAGGTGTCTATTTGGTGTTCTTTTCATGATGTGTTTAACTTTGTGTTTTATCAAAAATAATAAACCTAAAAATTTGGCTTGTAATAAAAGTTGCTTAATGAATAGCACTAATATATGTGTTTTCAAAACAGGCAATGTTTTGTTCTGAGAATTTTCTTCTTGTATACTTAGTTTCTAAGTGTATGCTTCCCCCCCATCCCCATAGCAATATGAAGCTCTTTGTAAGTGGACTGACCTTTAGATTGTTATAATTTTTTAACCAGAGTTATTAGATACTAAAGGAGACAAATGTACTAAACTTTCAAATGTGATATGTTGGATTACTAACAATAGACCTGATTGATAAAAGTGATTTAATATATGTTGTCTTAATAGCTAAACCTCCAAAGCCCCTAATCTCCCGTGGAAATATTGCTTTGTAGAACAAAATCCAATGAGAAGTTCTGGGATTCCAGAGTGAATTTGTACATTCCTTAGGGGCATTTTTGCAAGGGAGGTTGTTGTGTTTTAAAGGTAGTTGATAAGAGACCTGCACCACCAACCCCAGACCTGCACCACCAACCACCATCATGCATTAGTCTATAGAAGGTATTTGGGTGTATGTATTCCTGTACCACTCGGTACCACCATTTAGCCAAGGGAAGTTTCTGACCATTTGCAGCATACATTATAAATCAGGATGTCACTACCAGACAATCAGATTTGAACATTCCATGAACAAAGTAGCCTATATCCCCTAGGAATAGATCGCTTAACTATGTTTATGTCATGCTGTTGATATGCCTGCATTTACACAAGTCATGATAGCACATTGTTTATTTACTTTAGGAGTAGGTAATTGATCTGTATATTTACCTAATTTTAGGTTGATCAGGCAAAAATTGAAATGAGTAATTTAACATGATTGCTTAAATACATGGGGAAAAATACAATTATTCTTCTAACCCCTAAATTACTTCTCTATCACCTTGGGTTTGTGAAAGAATAATTTTGAGTCTTCTCCAAGTTGGGCTGGTGTTGGCTGCTCTCTTTAAAAAATTTCCTACTTGGCACATAGTGCATGAGGAGGTCACTGGTCAGATATTTGAGGGAAACTCAGAGGGTTTCCAACTGCCAAATTAGTCCCCTGGGGAGAACCAAGAAAAATCAAAGAATATATTGGTTAAATGAAATGAACTTGTTTAAGTTAAATTCTCTTTCTGGTATTACTAGGGGATGGATAATCACTGACATTTGGGAATGTGGCATTTTGGTGCCAAGTTTGTGTACTCTGGTTGGCTGCATAATTATTTTGGTTTTTTTTGGCCCATTTATTTATCTATTTGTTATTACTTTTTTAAATGCCTACAGCACCTGATATTCCTAGGTGATCTCCCGTCCTAGTATTAACCAGGTCTGACCCTGCTTATGGCTTTTTTATTTTTAAAAAATATTTGTTTGCAGAGATGAGATTACAGACATGGCATTTTACAAATTTGTTGATAATAACAACAAAAAGAGCCAAAATATTGGTATGAATCTAAGAATGAGGGACCACAAATTGTTGTTAATGATTTAGTAATAAGAAGGCACTTTAAGCAAAATATAGAATGGGAATTAAAAAAAGAACAGTCAAGCAGATGAAAAGTTACTCATGATGTTATCAATTAGAGACAACAACTGTTAACATTCTGGTCTTTCTACGTTTTTTTTCCTCCTCCATATGTAACTCTGTTATAGTTAAAATTCTTCATCCTTGTCACATTATATTGTATTTCTCCTAATCTTTAGTGGTTCTTCATAACAATTTAAATGAGTTTCTAATATGTCAATATGTAGACATAAGAAAATTTAATCCTTTTCCTATTATTGGACATCTAGGTGGTTTACAGTTTCCTTTATTATCATTAATAAAGTGCTAAAAATCTCTAGCTCATTAGGAAAAAGTACCTAGAAGTAAACATACTAAGTTAAAAAATAAGCACTTAAAAAAAAAGCAACATGCATATTGTCAAATTGCTTTTCAGATTGGTTACATCAAGGTACACTCTATCTTCTAGTGTATGAAAATGACCTTTTTCTTGCAGTCCCTGAAACAGAACATAATCATTATGCAAATGCATCTTAATTTTACAAAATAATATGTATTCTTTTGATTACTAATTAGTTGAATAATTTTTTGTTTTTATTAAAAATTTGTATTCCTGTGAAATATCTGTGTGGCATGATCTTCTTTTTAACTGGTTATCTGTTGCTTGTTGGATTGCAGAATGTGACAGTGAGCATTTTCGCTGTGAAGATGGGCATTGTATTGCTGCATCTTGGAGGTGCGATGGGACCAAAGACTGCTTGGACGACTCTGATGAAATTGGCTGCCGTAAGTGAGGAGGGGCCAGGCTCAACTCTGTTTTTAGTAACATAAATGCTTCACAGTGATGTTAGCTGTAACAAAAAGAGTTGTGTCTTTAGTGATAGATTCAGGATAATCTTTTAGGATCTGAATGGTTGAATAGAGAACTGATTGTATTAACAATTGTTTTACTCCCCTTGAGGAAGGGGTTCAGTTCACATCAATTTCTATCTTACCATTAATCTCAGTTCTAAAAACTCCCATGTTATATTCATGCTGCTAGTCTGAACTACACTTTGAGTAAAGGAGTGGTTCTATCTATAGAAACATAATGAAGAGCTATCTATTTGCTTCTTCTGGGCTTACTGAGTTCACTTTAGGTTAAATACCAGGAGCAAAAAGGCAAGAACAGTGTATTTTTGGGATAAAGGAATAAATGAACAGCTATACCAACAACTTTTCAGAGATTATTATTCTATTTCAGTGTCCTATGACAATGATCATAAGAACAATGCCAATGGCAATGGTAATAGCAACTCGCATTATATGGTACTTTCGCATACATCGTTTAACTATTTTTTAATATCAAACTATGAAATAATTATAGTCTCCATTTTGTGATACATACATTGAGGCTCATAGAACCCGCCAAAGGTTCAAAAGCAAATAAATTGTGGAAATAATAATTATTTGACTCTAGGTCTTCTTTTTAAATCTCATGGGTTTTCCAGTTCATTATGATGCTTTACTATTAGTTATTACAAAACATTTCAAATGATTTAATAATCTCTCATGGTTAACTTTTACTTAAATTAAAATTTTAGCTTTGTATTTTGTGTGTTTGGACTGTTTGTTTTATTCTCTGTATTTTCTTAAATTTGTTTGTTTGTTTGTTTATTTATTTATTAGATGCCTACAGCACCTGAGATACCTAGGTAGTCTCCCATCAAAGTACTAACCAGGCCTGACCCTGCTTAGCTTTTGAGATCAGATGGGATTGGACATGTTCAGGGTGGCATGGCCATAGACTTTTCTCTGTATTTCTGTATTGCTTTGGATAATCAGTTTGTTGTGATGCCATTGCTGAGAGTACTTGACAGTGAACTATGATTAGAGTTCACAGACTCTAGTATAGAATTATTATTTGCCATCAAATTATTAAGCAGAAGTTGACGTACGTTCTTTTGAAATAAACATTGCTTGTTGGTTAATAGGGTAGATGTTTGATATAATGAAGCCTTTTCTGGTTTGTTTTAGCTCCCCCTTCTTGCCAGTCGGGGTATTTCCAATGTCAGAGTAAAGAGCTATGCATCCCTAACTCCTGGGTGTGTGACGATGAGCAGGACTGTGAGGATGGCTCAGATGAACATCAGCATTGCCGTAAGTGTTTGTAGAAGAATTTTTCTTGGACCTAAGATTTAACCTATTACAAGTACAAAACACAATGAGACGATTCTTTGTAAATGTTGAATTGGGCTTAAACAATGATGGAACGCATGCTATCAATCTCACTCAGGTTGGATGATATTGAAAATACGAATGTGCTGGGGAATTATAAAAAATACGCAGTGATTTGGAAATGGGATAGGTCTCTAGTCTTTAATTTGAGTTATGTTACTAAAGAAAGAGACAAAACATTTAGTGGTATCTCTAAGTGAGTTTTTTATTCATGTGGCTGGCATTTGGATGAGTCCTTTTGTTCCTGCAGTCAAAGCTTCCACCCCTTCTGCCCCAGTAAACTCTTCATTTCAATTAAGTGGAGCAAGTAGGTAGGTCTGTTGAAGGCATTTTTGGTGGTTACTTCAGTTACTGCTGCTATAGCCACCATCGGATGAGCTGCAATAAGAAAAAAAATAGTAGCAATGAAGAGGACCCTAGCAACTGCTGCATTCCCGGACGTGGAGGAGGTTCAGGACAGTAACCTGCAAGAAAACCTTAAATTCTGATTTCTTTGGGATCAAACTGGAAAAGAGAGTTTTATTGGGCTTGAAAAAAATTTTGGCTGAGAGATTAATTTTGAGTTAATATAAGATGGCAACATGTGAAAAATGTCTATTATCTGTATCATTTCTTTGCTTTATTAAGGATATTTGTGTAATTTAAAATCATTCTTTTATCAATGTGGATGTTTTTGGCTGCAAAAAATGAAAACTACAACTTAAAGTTAAGCAAAAGGGAATTTGTTATCTCATATAATAAGCCCAAATGCAAGGTTGTTCCAGGATTGATTAATTCTTGGCTCGATAACATTATTTGATTTTCTCCCACTTTTTTTTTTGCTCTGCCATCTTTAGCCCATTTGCTTCATCAACATTCTTTCCCTGTATTCATTTGTTCTTTCCTGTCTGTCTGTCATTCATTCTTTCTTCCTTCTTTTCTTCCTTTCCTTCCTTCCTTCCTTCCTTCCTTCCTTCCTTCCTTCCTTCCTTCCTTCCTTCCTTCCTTCCTTCCTTCTTTCTTTCTTTTTTCTTACGACAAACCTTCCTCTCCCCCACAAAAAACAAACTTCAAAACTTTTCAGCAAGTTTGAATTGGATCAAAGTAGAAGTTACAGAGAAGATGTTAAGCTACAGTGAACCACCTCAGACACTTGACCCCAATTTTTCTCTATAAGAGTCCAATTCTGATCACTGTATGGTATTCACCTTTGAGCCTCACCACATTCTGCTTCATTAAATGCACATCCCACAAATCACAGACATTTATCATTTCTTTGTGCCAGTTTTAAGATGACAGCTCAGATCCTGATGGCTTTTTCACATAGTCATTGTCCACAAAGATCAAAGAAGAAACAAATGTTTTTGATGGCTACTTCACATGGGAACTCGTTAGATGACTAGCAATGGAGATTCCATGGTCTTCATTAGGTCCTGGATGCATTTAGAAAAGATTGGAATTTAGCCCAGGACTTTTGAGTTTAACATTGAGTGTGAACTTTTTTCAGTTGGGCCACTAGATGCCAAGGGTCTTTTGAGGAAGAGAATAGAAATTCTTAAAATACCCATGAGTTCGACTTTGGTTTAAACATAAAAGGAAGACTGTATAATTTAAACAGCCTGTTAGGGCTTGTTAGTGTTGATCATGGGGTTTGCCAGCAATGAGGGGGTGGTGATCCTTGGGACGAAGTCGTTAAGGGGAAACCAGTAAAACAATGTAAGGCTGTGGATGTATTGGTGGTAAATGGCAATTCTGAGGAAGGCATGGAGCTAATTGAGACCAAACAGGAGCATATCAAGATCAGGTCCAGTTATGTGTCAGCATTTAGGGTGGAGTAGCAAAAGGGGACTATGAGATCTCAAAGAGGGAGATGAGGATGGTAGTTCAGAAGTACTGAAGGAAAGAAGGAAAAATGCCAGGCATAATAGAGAGCAGGAAAAAATACTTGTTTCTAGGAAGTCACTGTGGGCTATTCTCTGGCTAGCCTCTTGAAGGTCCTAGGGTCCAGACAGGGTACCCTGCAGATAGCAGATTTTTGATGGGGCTAGATCATGAATCTCTGAAGAACAGTGACTATGCTTTATTCAGTTTACATCCCTAAGGCCTGGCATTGAGCCTGGAAGATAGTAGGTTTTGATAAATGAATACTGAATGAATGAATGGTTTATTTTTCTCTTTTAGCGAGATATGCCATTTTGGTTCCTACTCTTGCTTTCCATGCAGAGCAGGAAGAAAACTGAGCTGTAGATTGTGATACAATATATGGTGGATGACCTCTTGGTAACAATACTTTACAGAGGGCATGGAAACAACTAAGGGCAACTGCTTGGGGAAAGAGACTGGAGATAACTTGATAACAGTAATTTATAATCAATGTTACATACCATTTTAAATGAATATGGATTGTGTAAGGCAATTCTTGCATTTTTTAACAATATAAAAGTCTTTATTAGACATCTTTTAACTGCAGACGGAATATGCCAATACTGTGTTTACTAAGTTCTCACCAGAGAACTCCTGGTTGTCAAATAGAGAGGACACGTTTTCTTCCTCATCATAGTGGGTGGATTTTTTTTTGATTGCACTTGACTTTGATGATCACTCCTCCCTCTTGACACTATACCCTGTCCTCCATGACTCCCCACTGTCCTGGCTCTCTCTTTAACTGCTTTGATCATTCCATTTGTTTTTCCTCTTCTACCCAGTCCTTGAATATTGATGTTGCTCAGAGTCTGATTTTCGCAGCTCTCCCTCCATATGCTCTCCCAGGATAATTTCGACTATTCTGATGATCTCAATAACCCTCTGTGGGCTGATGATATACAAATCTATGCTTAGGACCCAGGTTTCTAGCCCACACTTCAGTCTTGAAAGCTACCTTTTGGATATCTACAATATGCCTCAAACTCAAGGTATCCCAACTAGAATCGATCATCTTCTCCCAAGAACTGTCTTTTTCCTTCTATATTTGCTGGTCTATATGTGTAATCTTTATTTTAGAAACAAAGTTAACTCACTGTAAGGTACTAGCAGAAAATACAAAATTGGTATCAAACTATTAGAAACAGGCAGACTGGAGCTATTTTCCTTGTTAATCTAGAATGTCATGAAACATATTTTATAATTAAATCATTTCATTAGATGAAAAAGAAAGGTGGTTGTAGGTGACATTAGGATGTAATCGATTAGCATGAAAAGAATATCACAATCCCCTGGGCACCCAAGTCAGAAACTTGGAAGTTATTTTTGATTCCTTTCCCTCTTTCACAGTCCATATTTAATAATTTTTGCCTAATTTGCTTTATAAACATCTCTAAACTTAATCTCCTTCCTGTTTATGCTACCACTGTCAACATCTCTCATCTGGATGACTACAGTAGCCTCTGGACTAGCCTCTCTGCCTCCAGTTCTGTGTTTCCTCAGGTTCTCGGTGACACTGATGCTGGAAAGTTCTAACTAAAACCCCTCGGTAGCTATCTGTCACCTCAAAGAGAAAACTCCAACCCTTTAGCACAGTTTACAGTGGCTTTTAAGAGGTGACCATTGCTTATTTTTCCATGTCTATCACTTGCCATTCTTGCCTTGAAATGTCTTTATGGGGCCAAAGCAGGGCTTGTAGTCCCCTTGGACATACCATGCAGAGTCCCCGACTTTTGCCTCTGTGTGCACTGCCTAAATGCTCATTGCTAGCTGGTCCTTCCTTCCTTTTGGCCTAGCTATTTGCTGCTTCTCCTAAAGACCCAGGTGTTTCTCCCCGTGGAAGATGTCCTTGTGCATGTTCTTATCCCAGAATGAATTAGGCACCCCTCCCTGATGCTTTTATAATTAGTTGTGCACTGATAATTCATCATTGTTTTCTAATTATTTCTTAAAGTCTCCCCCAGAAAATTGAGTTCCTTGAGGGGAGGCATTGTGCTTTATTCATCTTTATATTCTCATTGTTTGTGTACTTTGTGGCATATAATAGGCCCTCAATAGATGTTTGTGTAATAAAGAATAAGTGAATCCAGGCGTTAGATTGGTTGATGGAACTACATAATTTTAACTTGTCGTTTCTCTATGTTTGAATGAACTTTTGATTACTTCCTTGTGAAATGTTAAGCACAAAATATGGAATGATTTGGGTTTGAGTTTAAGAAGACAGCCATGATAACTAAAATAATTTTGGTCTTTGATGTAGTTTTTTTTTCATATTTTGTTTAAAACTACTCATCATTTGCCTTTTCAGGAAAAAAGAAAGCTTTTAAATTTTATATGGAAATTGGTAATACAAACTTAAATATGTTATATGGGAATTTAAATACTACCACTCAGGAGGTGTTAATCTTTTTAATCTTATTCACATGAAATTGTGCCTCTGTCATGCACAGAATTCAAACATTTAAATGACTTCTAGAAAATTTGATCTATTCTACTTTTAGTAATAGAATTAAAATTTACCCACAGATACAAGGTACTGGGAGAAGATATGAAATCATACTTCAAAGTGTCAGAAATGGGCTGATTGAAAAAATTTTGTTTGCTATTCAAGAATTATGTGACACATTCATAATAAAATCATTTTATTAAACAGAAAGAAGAAACAAGATGACAAAAATATTTGAATTTTCAAGTATGCGCTCTAAAACTGTTACTGTTCATTTGTTTTTTAGAAAAAATTTTGATAAGTTTTGATGGCACATCCCTTAACAGATATATAATTTTATTGAAAAACCAAATTTTGCTGAATTTAATTATCTGTACTATATAGGAGCATATAAAACTAAAAATTCAAGGAAAAACTTTTTTCTTCCATTTGATTATATTATTTGTTTAGCAGATTGCTTTTCCCCCAAATGCTTTTCTTTTTATGTGGGCAGTTTAAAAAAATCTCATAATAGTTTCTGCCTCAGACTTACTGAATAGCTTTCACATGATACTTGAGACATCAATTCACATGGTTTTATATGTTTTATCCAAAGGCAAATTTGATAAACTGACATCCTGCTTTAACTTACCCTAATCAACATAGGATAAAATTAAGCTGGTTTAAAATTTTTCTCTTTTGCTTATAAAACTGTCAAATGGTCAATATAGAAAGTTTATATTATGGAGAAAATTCTAAAGAAAAAAATAAAATCACCCATATTCCTACCACTCAGAAATAACCAGTGTTAACTCTTTGTCATATTTCCTTCTGATTTAAACAGGATTTCAATGAGGGGGACCTTACCAATCCTTGATTAGTATCTGTAACTACAGAATTCTTATTTCATTCATCCTCTTTATTATATAGTTTTTAAATCTATATTGTGTTTTCAATGCATGTCGATAAAATAATTATACTAACACATTCGAATGTTGATATGATTCTATGGACATTTTGGTAGTATACTGATGATAATACCTTGGCTTTTGTATTGTAAGCTTCCTTCCTTGAGGTAGCTGGGTGCTTTACCTGTGACCCTATGAACTTTATGTTAATTGTACACTCTACTTGCCTTTCTGATATCCTCATTCATATTTGGTAAAAGTCAATGGATCGGTCTGTGTTTGGCAGTAATTATAAAGTAATATTCCCCACCCCCTTCACAGCTGGGAGAACATGCTCAAGCCATCAGATGACATGCTCCAGTGGTGAATGTATCCCAAATGAATACAGGTGCGACCACGTCAGAGACTGCTCAGATGGAACTGACGAGAAAGACTGCCGTGAGTCCCTTTCAGTCTTTGCACTACATTTGGTTTCGCCTTTGTCCCTTTGGCATTTTAATAAATTTGTTAGATTTGTTGATGGACAAAAATGCCTACAACATGCCTCTTGTTACTGAAATCTCTTGGCAGATTCTTTTGTGGATTAGAGGTGATATTCTGATAGGAGTCTATTTTTAACAAGACATTCTAACCGTATCCTGCCTTAGGATATCAGTTTTTTGCATTTTTTGAAATAAATTTTTAACATTAACACAGAACCCTGAAAAGTCATTGAATACATTGAGCACAAAGTCCTGTTTGGTCAATTCTAACTTTTATTATATTAACTATAGTAAAATTCTAGGTCAAATGTCTTATTAGTTTTTGTGCTGTTATGGACTTAAAATTTTTTTTTCAGATTATTTTTGGAAAAGTGCTACATTTTCAAAATGGCTTTCCCTGTAATGTCAGCATGCTATATTGTTTTGTAACCAATCACCACAAGATCAGGCATACAAATCATAATGTTCTGTGTATAATGTTTAAATATTACCATAACTAAAATTAGAGAGTACAGTCATGGTGCATGATGTACTTCTTACAAATAAGTAATGTGCCTCTCTTGAGGTTTATATAGAATTGTTAGCCTACAATAATACAGGAATTATTCTACTGGATCAGTCCTATGGTCCATTGAACTCTATCTTTAGTCTCAGACATACCTAGTTTCTCATAAAAACCCTTATTAATCTGTCATTTCTGAATTTGTTCAGAACTTCCTCAAGTTTTTATACATTTTTTTCTTGTATATCTTTTGGTATACTGCATTTTATAAATCTACTATGTGCTTCCATTTTTTATTACTAAGGTAATTCCTTTCTTTTGCTCTCAAGTTTATGTTTCCAACTTTAAAGAGTTACTTTAATATTACAATATTCTGATAACTAATGGATGGATTTTGTGTGCTTTAGAAACATTGATCATCTACTCCTTAGTTATCATGTCTCTATCTAAGATTTAAATAGTCTATTCTCATGGGATACTTCCTCTATTGTTTGATCATTTTGATTTAAGTTTAGTTTTCTAGCCTATCCCTAACATCCTTCCTTTGGTCCAAATGGTATATTTTATGCTTTTGTATGGAAGAATTATCTTCTGTATATTTTGCTACACTTCCAAATATGGTACTGTGTCTAAAGTAAGAGCTAACATAAACTAGTCATGTGCAAATCGTTTCTATTTACTGTACTGTTCAAGCTGTACTCTTAACGGAAGTAATACTTGTATATGTGGCCAAACAGGCCCAGAATCATGCTGCATCCACACTCTCATCTCATGGTACATTAAAAAAAAAAAATACTTATCTTCCAATGCTTTCTTTTCTTGTATGTTTTTTTCTTTGATATGAGTCTGTGCTATTTGTCTTTGTATTGCTATTTCTTAGCAGAGTTTCTGGTACAGTTCTATTGTGGTATAATTTCCAACTTAAATGCTCACTTTTAAGAGAGATTATGTTGCTTCTTGTTTGGGTATCCTTTCACTTTGGACATTTTCCAGAGAATTTTAGACTCCACACTGGCAATTTTAGTGATGGTAGGGTGTATCTGGATGTTACAAAATAGCAAATCCATGAGTCAATACTCTTCCTTATTGTCAAGCAGACACTATGTCCTTTATTTAGGCAAGTGAAGAAAATATTTTGATTAATAATAATAAATATATTCAGTTATGCTGCTTAATGAAGTGGATATGTTCTGAGAAATATGTTCTTAGGTGATTTTGTCATCATGTGAACATTATAGAGTACACTTACACAAACATAGATGGTATAGCCTAGTCTATATCTAGGCTATATGGTATAGCTTTTTATTACTCCTAGGCTACAAGCCTGTACAGCATATCACTGTGCAAACAACACAAGATTAATTCAAGCACAAGCGAATGATGTCATCAAGAGATGCAGTAAATGCTAGATGCATGAGGCAGCTGGTGACAAAACACAGCATACTGTTTTATAGCAAACTTTTTTTTAATAAGTAGAAAAGATTACACTCTAAAACAATAATAAAAATATAGTATAGTAAGTACAAGAACCAGTAACATAGCCATTTATTATCATTATCAAGTAGTATGTACTATTCATAATTATATGTGCTATACTTTTATATGACTAGCAATGCTGTAGGTTTGTGTACACCAGCATCACCACAAACACATGAATAATGTGTTGTGCTATGACTTTAGGATAGCTACAGTGTCACTAAGCAATAGGAGTTTTTTAGCTCAATTATAATTGTATAAGACCACCGTCGTATATGCAGTCCATTGTTAACCAAAACGTCCTTCTGTGGCACATAATTATATTACATTTTGCAGTATTTTGTAAACTTCAAAGTGTTACATAAATTTCAGTTATTATTATTAGGTTTCTCAATGAGGATGATAGGGCTTATATTCTCTTATGAATAAAGAATCTAAGACTGCAAAAGTAGAGCATTTTGTTCAAGGTTGTAAGATGCATGGCAGAGCTAGTCTCAGCCCGTCTTCTGGTTCCAAGTTTGGTGACAGTTCTTCATGAAGGACTTTATTTACAGAAGGAGAAAGTCCTACCTTGTGTAAGTTTAAGAGAGAACCAGAGGCCTGTGCCACCAGCCAACAGTCTGCATCTTTTCCCCTTATTTGCAAGTGGATAAAAATGAGTGCTTTATTGCAAATGCAATGGGACTGAAGGAAATGTTACTTCAGGGAAAAGAAAAAGCAACCGAAACAGACTGTTTGGATTTATTCCATGTGAACACCCTACAGCCAAATCTAAAGTCACCAGTACAACTGCCTGACGACTTTGCCAATGGACCTTCCAGAAAAAAGCTGGCAGGGTATGAACATGCAAGTAGCTGTTACAGAAAAGAATGAAGGAAAGGAAGTGGGCTTTATAAAATATCTGGGCAGGAGTTTTTAATCAAGTTTTTGTTTGTTTGTTTTTTAAGTACATGTAACTGGCAAAACAAGGATTTGTTAATGAAACAGAACCAGATTTATAGCTTGTTTTTTTTTTTTGGAATTATACAAATGATGAACCCCCTTCAGGGTTCATGGCCCTAAAATCTCATATGTGCAGGAGGGTTTTATAACGAGGTACTCTTTTATTTCTCTCTACCTTGTTTATTTATTTTGTGTTATTTATGGAGGAGTATAAAAAAAAATCTACCAAATCAGAGGACATTAAAAAAAGAATCTTCATATTTCCTTGTGAGTGCTTTGATCTTCTGGCTGTAGCCAGATTTGTACAGGAAGGAAATGAATGGCCTGGATCAAAGTCTTTAGAAAGTGCCAGTATAGGGGGCAGGATTGGCCTCATTTTGTTTTTCGTCTTTGTTTGGAGCTCTTGTGGGAAGTGGGAAAGGGAACTGCCATTCACTGAGCACCAATCACTATCTTGTGCAATTTTTACATTGATATTAGAAGATGGGTGTGATGACCACCTCCACTTTACAGAGATTGTAGAGATTGTCAAGAAAGCAAGGGTGGAAGAGCCAGGATTTTAACTTAGGTCTAAACCCTATGCTTATGCTCTCAGAATACTTTTTAGAAATAGAAGTTTACAAAGTATTTTTGCCTGAAGGTTACTTAGCTATTTTATTTTAAAAAATTATTTTTTAGAGCTTTTTGTTATTGAAGATTTCAAACATAATCAAAAGTAAAGTGAATTGTATAACAAACCTCTTAGTACTCGTAATTATTATATCAATTATCAACTCATAGCTAATTTTGTCTTAACCATATCTCTTTATTCTTCTCTCCATTATTTTGAAGCAGTTTCCAAACATCATATAAAAACTAAAACATAACCATAATTTCATGATCACATTTAAAAGTTAACAACTATTTTTTAAAATAATCAGATATTCAGTTAGTTTTTAAAATTCCTCAGTTGTCTTGTTATTTTTTACAGTATGATTATTTAAATCAGAATCTAAATAAAATCTGTATGTTGGAATTAGTTGCTGTCTTTTAATTTACAGGTTTGCAGTCAATTTCTGTTTTTTTACTCTTTACAATTTATTTGTTGAAAAAATCATGCAGTTGTCCTAGAATTTCTCACAGCCTGAGTTTTGCTTATTTCATCCCCTGATGTCCTTTAAAATGTTCCCTGTGTGTCAAGGGCGGGGTTGGTAGCTAGATCTGGAACAGAGTTCTCAATCTTGTCCCTAATGACATTTGGGCTAGATGATTTTTTAATTGCATGGAGCTGTCTTGTGCATTGTAGAATGTCTAACAGTAGTCCCGGCCTCTATCCACTAGAAGCTGGCAGCACCTCCCAGTTGTGACAATCAAAAATGTCCCTAGACAATGTGAAATGTCATCTAAGAGCAAAATGTCCTTCCTTTCCCTGCTCCGGTTCAGAATAGCACTAGTATAAAAGCTTGAATAGGTGATGCAAGGATTCTTTTTTTGTGTGTGTATATGTGAGGGCAACACCATCTCACCCTTTCACCCTTTCATCTTCCTCACCATCTCACCCTTTCAATGTTAATAAGATCAAGACATAGAACTCCAAGACAGAGCACCTTGTGTCCATTCCAGGCATTCCTTTTACGGAACAAAGAATGGTGTGTAAGAGTTCTCTCAGGGAGACAGGGAGAGGGGAGGTAAGAGAATGGGTGAGATGGTGAGGAAGGCAAGGGTATAAGCCTCCAATAAAAAGATTATCCTTGAAATAAATTTGGTGTAGTACAAAATTTTCTTAATGAGTTTGGTCTTTTGTCTGCTGTATTCCTTTATGCATAAGATATTTCTGGTTATTCTACTGTTTGAGAACTATGTATGAATACGTATATCTATTAAAAGCTATGAAAGCGGTAAAAGCTCATTTTTCCCTAAGTTATTTTGGTCTTCAATCTAGCCATCTGTAAAATGGCACCTGATAATTAAACAAATTCTCAATTTTTTTTTTTTCAGGAACAGAGAGATTCAGAACTGCAGTCCATTTTACTTCTAATGGGATTAGCATCAAGGAAAACCACTCATGCAGAGTCTAAGATAAACATCAGAACAAGGCAGCAATTATGGGTCATTTAATTAATATATTGCAGTGACTTTCGGTTGCTCTAAAATAGTACATTTCCCCCCTAGTTAAGTAAACAGATTATTTTGTTTTTATTAAATATCATATTAGAATGATTTTGGTGTGAGTAAAACTATTGCTAATTATCACTTGTTTGCAGCACTCTTTTGTTACTTAGGAATGCCAAAGAAAGGGTAAAATCCCTGTTACAATGAAGGCTTTCTTGCTGGTAATCAGCAGTATTTGGTCTGCCTGCAACTGGGGCTGCTTTGTCCCTGAAAGTTTATTTCTATTGACTTTCTGTTCTGTAGAACTTAGACATTTTCCTTTATGTATCTAACTGCTAAAACCCTACCTGGTGGAACAATTGGAGGGAGACAGAGAGGATGGTTAAAGTCATTCTGTGGACTTTGATGACACGTGTAAAACATGTTCTTTAAACTCTGTTCCACATGTAAGCTGCCCAATGAGTCTTGCTCTTACTCTCCTCTCTTTACTTGAGGTGAGAAAGTAGAAGCAGAAGCAGAGAGACTGACCCCATCTTACATATCACATCACAGATGCATCTTTTTAGCATTCTTACAGTTGACATAGGATCCAGAGTCCTAAAACCTTGAGGAAAGAGAAAAAATTTTTAGTCTTCATCATTCAAGCATGTAGTAAATATCTCCCACCTAAGATCCATCTCAGCTGATGCCCAATTCCTCTGCTCCCTTTTACAATCAAGTTACACAGAGTTGTCTTTAATCACTACCTCTTTTTCCTCTCTTTCCTTCTTGAACTCACTGAAAAGTCCATTTCACCAGTCTCCTGAGAACATTCTTGGCAATGCCACCAAACACCTCCATTTTGCTAAACCTAATGGTTCTATTCAAATATAACCTTATTAGAGAGCTACTCCTCACTGTTGCTCTCTATCATTTTACCCTACTATATTTCCATAACATTTTTTAATGTTTAAAAACATTTAATTTCTTTTTGATATTCAATACTGTATTAGTTTCAGGTGTACAGCATAGTGGTTAGACTTTTATAGAATATATGAAGCAATTCCCGATTAGTCTAGTAGCCCCGACACCATTTATAGTTATTATAATATTATTGACTATATTCTCTCTGTAACATTTTTTTCTATGTGACATTTATTTTAATGTCTGTCCTTCCACTCTCTTAAATAAAATGTAAGTTCCATGATAGTAGGTACTTAATGAAGTTTATCACTTTATCTCTAGCACCTGTCTTATAGGTGTGCAATAATTATTTATTGAAAGAAATATTTTTTTAAAAGCTGTAGGAGTTTCTACTTCACTTTTTTTTTTTGCTTATTCTCTTATCCAGTTCTTAGCACGATATCTAGAATGGTGGATTTTAATAAGTATATGTTATAGAATACAATTCTAACTAAGAGGAAGGTAGCACTCTGTAGGATAACTGGCTGCTAGCTTACTGACATTCACTCAGTAATGATTTGCTGATGAGTACCCAATTATCTGGGGCCAGGTTTCCAGCAGGGGGACTGGACCACACCACTTTTAGTTGTAATTTGAAAGTGGCCAATCTCATAATTCTGGGGAGCGACTAATCTTCTTGTCTCTTTGGTTAGACTTTGCCTGTTTGTTCTTCCCAGATGAGTCACTGAGGATAATCGGAAGGAAGAGATAGAAATGGGACCAAGGTACTGTGTGGCCCTGAGTGAAAACATATAGTCCTATATCTCCTTCTGTGTAGAGCCAGTACCACTAAATCTGATGCACATTATATACATTTGATCACTTGTCAGAAGTCATCCTACTTCTTCACACAATTTTTTTTATAGCATTTGATACACAATTTTCTATCTCTTTTCTCACTTACTCCTCCAATATTAAGGCTCATGTGGGATTTTTATTATTTTTAAGAATTTGGAACTATGTCAGACTTTACCTTCTATGCAGATTTTGGTGATAGTTCTGTGAACAGTAAGAAAGAGGCACTGTAGATCCAAAATCTTTAGAGCAGACCCCTTGAGTACATTTCTAATTTAGGTCTTAGATCAGATCAGCATGGATAGCAACCAGATAGGGATTTGGGACTTAAGACCCAGTGGTTTAAAGAGAGCAGGGTAAGGAAAACAAGATAACTTAATGTGTTTCCCTTTTTGGCTTTAGTTTCCTGAAAGCTGCTCAGACTAAACTCAATGTCAGTCCAATTCTACCAGCCCTTGGGATGATTATATTTGCTTTCTCTTTCCAAGGTGCTGAATTGCTATTTCCATTTTACAAACCTTATTATGTATATGTTTTTATCAAAAGCAACTATTTTTGGAAAGAAGCATAAAATGCCTTTCTGTTCTTCTGTATATTACTGCACTCCCTAGGTGCTAGTCTGTGAAGGGAGTCACTTCAGGAACTTGAATTTGACTGGGGTAGGTGTTGGGGATGGAGAGGGGAGGTCTCCTACTTTGTGTAGGTTTTTTTTGGTATTAACCTCCCACCTCCCTTTTTTTGTTCTGATACTCCAGGAAAGCTCTGTTTTCTAGCATAGGGTTTCATGGAATTCCTAGATTATATCATGTTGGAGTTTTTAGTAGAATATGCCATAATTGCTGAAATCTAGAGTTGGCCAGATTTTACAAAGTGGAATGGGAAACGAAATGAAAAAAAAAATAAAAACTTTTTTTCCCTTGGGTTGCTTCTTTTCTTTCTTTTCATACTATCTTTTTAAGATTCTTTATTTTCTTTCAATCAATTTCATTGTACTGTAATTTTTTGTTTCTTCCTATTACCTACCCTGAAGCTATATTTATTGAGGTTGTGAGGAATATGCATTGTAGAGCCAGATTGCTTGAATTTAAGTTCTGGCTCTTCAACTCACCACTTGTGTGATCCTTTTCAAATTGCTTAACCTCTCTGTGTCTCAGAGAGGCACATATGTAAAATTTATAAAATATAAATCTATAAAATGGGAGTAATGGTAGTGTCTTCCTCCTAGAGTTGTTATAAAGATAAAATGAGTTCATACATATTGAGTACTTAGACAAGTTTCTGGCACATAGTTTACAGTCCATGTTATTGGTGATTATTATTGTCACTGCTTTTTTAAGTTTATGCATAGTACTTACAGTTAAGTGCTGGTAAACTAGTAAACTTTTCCTGGCAAATCATTGACTGGATTGGCTTGCCAGAGTAGTGTAGAGTAACTTATAAAAGATGACTCTAGGACCTTGAAAAGTCCCAGGTGTCTGGGCAGGACTTATATCAGTAACTTCTTGTTTTCTTTTAAATCTTGGCTTAAGTTTCATAGTCTACCTTTAAAATGACTTCTTTTCTTTGTAATCAGTTTATCTTCTTTTATATATATTTTTGGCTATTTTGTCAAATTCTGAGAAGAGAATGTATTTACAGCCTTCCTGTCAAGATAATAAAGAGTAGTGCCTAATATCTGTATCTTATTTTGCTGTGAGTGATATCCATTCTGAGAGGTCCATGAGGTCTTCAAACCATATCTCTCTTTTTTTATAATGTAAACAGAACTATAGCATGGACCTTTCTTGCTCCAATCCAAATCATTAGCAGAGAAAGAAATTTTACAAATCTTCAGACACCAATCTTGTATGCATATTTAGGGGCAGCTCCCAATTTGAGAGAAACAAACTTGTACATGTGTCATTTGGAATTTGCAGAAAGTAAAGAAGGAGGAGGGAAGAGGTGGTGTGAGCAAAGGTGTTCTCGCATTTTTGTGTCAGGTAAACTCTAGAGGTCTAGGGCTCAGTTAATAGTTATTTGTCAGTTTTTCCATTAAGACAAAACTTAGGATGAGTTTCTCTGGTGATCTTGCGTATTCTCTCCTCTTTATTATACTTTCTCTTAAGATCCTGCATGACGTTTAAGCTACATAGTAAAAAGTTTACAAGGTTAGACCAGATTTGCAAAGCAAATAAACCAAAAAATAAGATTTTATATATCCTTCAATTCCAAAGTATTGTGACTTCTTGTTTCCTGGGGTAGATTGAAATTCATTAACATCTTAGCAAAAAAATCTTTAGGAAAAGTAGAATCTGTTTATTTCTTTCTTTGCTCAGTGTGAACAATTTGGACCAATTCCGCCTGTGTGGGTCTCCAAAGGGGGAAAAATTTCAGAAAGAGGTTTCCAAATATGTTCGGTATTTAATGGAGTCAGGTAGCTCTATGCAGTCTTTTCTATGGGCATGTGCTTATAGTTAACTAAGCACAGAAGAGACCAAAAAGCGTTCAGAGGTAGAGGCAGGTCCTCAGCTGACTGAGAGATATTCATTATCAGCATGGATAGAGACAAGAAACCTGTTTGTTCTTCATTCCGAGTGTCAAACTACTGACCTCTGACCATTCCCTTACTCTCCCTGATGACATTAAGCTGGTCTTGTTGTTCACTGAGGGGGAGTGAGCCATGTAGGTAAACTTTTAGTCCTGTCAGTGGATACTGTTTTAGTTCTTCTCCTTTCAGTTTAACAGCACTGGTTCCCAAAAAGCAAGACAGAGAGAACAAGAGATCCACTCAGCATATTTGTCCTAGATTCTTCAAATCTGCAATAATTGCTTTAAATGAGGTAGTAACAGTTCAAGCCCAAATAAATTTTCCTCCTGACAGATATCTTATCTATTGCAAAGAGCTGGGTTTTCTAAGATTCCTCTCCTGCTTACTGCTACTCTTAAAAGGTTAGATAATGTACTGACTCTAGGAATTATCCGGCACACAGAAGGGAGGGAATTACTTGCCTGGCTCAACTGGCCTCTTGCATCTCTTAAAGAGAGAATTAATAAACAGAGTTGTGTGACCCTTTGAAGGCACATTTGCAGTGCATACCATCTCAGTGATTAAAGGACAGCAATAACCCTAAGCAGCTGCTGATTCTTGGACTATTAAGAAAAAAAAAAACACATAAAATTAAGAAAAAAATAAAACATTTTAATCAGCTCTTTTAAAATGCCTTTCATTTCAATATATGACTGAATACATATAACTTTAACAGTTTTATATTTTAAGACTAGTTTTGAACTTCTTGAGGTGAGAATATTTAGGCTTATTTCTTCATTATACAAAAAATGGAAAAAGATTATTTGGGAGTTCGTCTTTTCTAAAAGTGCGAGTTAACATGGGACAAGTTTAATATACTTTCGGCACAGAATTTTGTGTACTGCTTCTGCTTGAAGGAGACTTTGGGACTATCCAAGGAATTATCTGAAGTATCTGTCTATGTCTGTGAAACCTCACATTGGGTTCTTAAATGCAAAATTGAGCCTCAAGGTGGGACTATGCTGCCTGGTCTTTGAGATACTAACTGAGACATACCTGTTTCTTACTTAAAAAGAAATTTGAAGACAGTCACAATCATTATGAAAACAATCTGTAGTAAAAAAATAGACAAACCAAGAAAAATATCATATTATGAGAATGTGGATGCTTTTTAACTAAAAGTTCACCTGTGATAACTCAATAGCAATATCGAGCATTTCTTGAGCACATTAAGTCTCTGTGTTAAGTGTTGGAGATTCTCAAATGAATAACACAGGATCCTCAATCTCAGAGGGTTTCATTATGTAATGGGGGAAAAAGGTAAACGACTGTCAAGACGAAACCTACAGTTAAGGATTATGAGAAATACATGTTCCAAGCCTAAGGAAGCACAGGGGAGGGAATGACAGTATGTTATTCCTCCAAGGGATCATTCCTGATTTTTCCACTGAGACCTAGAAAACTAAGGTTAAGCATTTGGTTAATAACAGTGAGGTGACCATATGTATGTGATGTGGTAACAATTATTTGTGCTTGTAGAACACCTTACCCTTACAAAGTACTTTAATAGACATTGTTTTTGAGATCCCTCTACCTTTTGAAGTAAATTCTCCAGATGTATGAATAAGGAAGTGGTGACACAGAGGATAAGTGGCTTTGAGTCAGAGCAAATAGCTGCTGACTTGGGTCTCCTGGTCCTGAGTCTCCTGACTTCTAGACTCACTTTCCTTCGATGACCCTCCAGTGAAAGAAATGGCCCTTCATTTCCCAAGCATATGCAGGGGTACATTGGTTACCTGGGGGTGTTAGTGTAGTACGTACAAGAAGGTTCTATTTTGAAATAAGTGAGGTTCATTTTCGTTCTTCAGCTCTGAGCTCTCATAAGTCACTTCTTCAGGGGAGACTTCCCTGGGCTCCCAGACGCCCTGCTATGCATTCTCACAACATTCTGTACTTCCCACAGTAGCACATAACACAGTTTATAATTTGTTATTTGTGTCATTATTCGATTAATGTCTCTTTCCCCTATCCAACTATAATCTCTGTGTCTCTTTTGTTTACCAATATGTGCTGGGCATATATTGGTAGCATGCCACTCAAGAAGTGTTTGCTATAGGAATGTCTAAATTTAAGGTTTGTGTGTTATTTCCATTCCTTTAGGATACCCATCATGTGAGCAGCTGACTTGTACAAATGGAGCCTGCTATAATACTAGTCAGAGATGTGATCAGAAAGTTGATTGCAGAGACTACTCTGATGAAGACAACTGCAGTAAGTAATATGTGTGAGATGTGCAGTGGTGTGCTGAGGCTGGTTTATATTGGCCAATTATGCACATCTGTTCTCACGTTTGTGTTCAATAAATTCATGTTGGTAGCTTGAAGTCAATCATGGTGGGAGTATTTACACTATGGAAACTGGCAAATACCACAAGTCAGGCACTTTTGTTCCTGGAGAGCTGGTTGTTAAACATTTACCAGCATGGTACTGTATAAGAATCTCTTTTTAAACTTGAGATAGAATCTTTCTATGAGATTAAATGGCTACAGTGGAATTGAAATTCTCTCTTTTCTTTCCCTTCTTAACCTGTGTTCCAGCTGTGCTGTGCTCCCACAACCAGTTTCAGTGTGGCAGTGGGGAGTGCCTCACTCGGAACTACATCTGTGACCGTATCCCTGACTGTGAAGATGGCAGCGATGAGCATTCTTGCAGTACGGTGATTTCCTTATGCTGGGTTGTGTTGTTAGGAGTGTTTCCCCCACCCCCTACCAATGTATCACTCTTTTCAAACAAAAGGATCACTGTGTCTGATGGCAGATAGAGCCAGAAGTCATGTAGGACCCATGGCATGAGCTTCAGCAGTGTCACTGGACTCGGGATCCTTTATCTTCCAAGAATCTGTGTAGAATTGAAAGGTTGCTGATAGACAGTTTGCATTCTTTCCTGAGGATACAGGGTACAGTGTGTATTGTATGACTAGACTCTGAAATTACTCATACCTCGGGAATTGGTCTGATGACCTTGATAGTAGAGTGAGAGAAGGGCATGAAAGGGAGAGGAAGGTCTCTGATAGCAATGGGTCTAACTCTCCTCTTTACTTTGAAATTCTTACCACATTAAAATTGGAGGGTCAGAAAAGTTTCAGTGTGGTGCAGGTGGTTTTTATTCCTTCCTTTCTTTCTATACTGTTGCCTACAATACAAACCATCTCTTTCTAACTGTTGCCACCTCTGGACTCATTGTATTGGAATATACAGCTTTTAAGTCTCTATCTGAGTGTTTTACTAATTCCAGTAAATTTCCAGCTTTTTGTGGTCATTTATTTACTAGAATGTATGATTTTTCTTCACACTGTTTTGATGGGTTGGTACTCATGCCTTAGAGGTTGTTCAGTATTTTCAATATCACTCAAATTTTTCTATGAGCCATTTCTGATTTATTTTCTGGCACCTGGGCTTATATTAGTAACTGTATTAAAGAGAATAGAATGGGAGACTCAGAGTCATTTGGTCCTAAAAAGCAATTACAGCACTTGTGGTAAAGTGGGAGAATGTTGGACATTGGCCTGTCTGTAGCATTTTCATCAGTCTGCATTTTCTGTTCTGTGTCAGTCTATAGCATCCTGTCTTATTTCAATCTTGAGAAACACAGACAGGTACCTGAGGTCAATTTCTGGATTCAAAGCTGCTATCTTCTTCTCCTTTCTTTAAAAAATTTCTTTAATCTTCTTTCTTCTCTTCCTCCTTTTTTTATTTTTGTTAAGATACTTAAGGGACTAAATCGAATTTTTCAAGAGCTCAATTTAGGCAGTGGGGTGAGCACTTTAAATTTTTCCAGATGATTTATGTCTTTGGAGTGCAGCTTTTTTTTTTTTTTTCCACCAGAATATGAGACCTGCAGAGGCAACCAGTTCACTTGCCCCAATGGCCACTGCATTAATCAAAATTGGGTTTGTGATGGAGACGATGACTGTACAGATAATGGAGATGAAGATGAATGTGGTAAGGAGAGGAAGAAATTCTAATTGAAATGCATTTGATTTTCCTTAAAAAATCAGAACTCAAAAAAGACATGAATTATAATTCCCTCCCTATCATTAAGGCAAAACAGGTAGGGCAGTCTATCGCCTTTCTAGACTCAGTTTCCCTTTCAGACTGCTTATTTTAACTAGAGTTATCTATACAAAAGAATTAGGATGGGGAAGGAGGAAAATAGAGGAAAAAAATGATCTGTTTTAGGACTTCTAACCTTTAAAAATGACTTTGAGCCTTAGAAGTGTAGTTTTGTTTTGTTTTCAAATTCTGATTTACAAATAAAGAGTGACTGACATCTGGTGGTGGGAGAGAGGCCACAGAGGAAACATGAGAGCCAGGGACTGGTGTTTACAGCAGGTGATTTTATTCAGGGAAGTGTTTAAAGAGTCTGTGAGAAGAAAATTGCCAATAATCGTCACCTGCTTCACTCTGCAGTACCTCCAACAGTTTAGAAGTTACTTATACCCACACCATAAAGCAAGTTACCTATACTTTTCCAGCCCCAGATTTAATTATAAGAGTGATGTTTGTTCTGGAAACATTTACTGGTTTCACACTTGGGTATTCCAAGAAGTAGTCTTCCTACATTAGAGTTATAGTTTTTTTTACACTGTTGACATTTCACTAAAGAAACAAAGCAAATCAAACAAAGCAAATCAAACAACTAAAAGAAACAAGAACACGAAGCAAATAAAACTCAGGAAACCTGGTGTTACCTTGATAGCCCTTCTATGATTTGTGATTCAAGTAAATGAATCTTCTTCTAGGGGTTATCCATCTAGCTTGTTGATAATTCAGGTCCACATCTGCATCTTACTCTTAGAACCTGGCTGGAGGCCACCTCCCCCAGAAAGAGTGGAACTTAAATAATTTTATTTTGCCACTCTTTAGAATCTCAATAAAAGTCTACTGGTAGAGTTAGAAACTACTAGTTTATTTTAAAATCTAGGTCATTTGTAGACCTTGCTTGTCCACTTGATCTAGATCCTTTCTTAATCATGGATTGAAAAAGAGCTGGCTCCACTTCTCATGTGGCCTCTAACTTTCTTTTTTCCCCGTCACAGAGAGCAGTCCTCATCATTCTCATAAATGTTACCCAGGTGAATGGGTTTGTCCAAAGTCCGGAAAATGTATCCCAATTACAAAAGTTTGTGATGAAACTTTAGATTGTCCATCGGGAGAAGATGAAGGCAATGCCACCGCCCGACGACCTTGTGGTGAGTGTGAATGTATCTGGGTAGCTTTCAGATAGATGTTTTTCTGTAACAGATTCCCAAATATAGAAAGTATCAGTTTGTGCTTGCAAACAAACTATCCCAAGACTTAATGGCTAAAAGCAACAAGCAATTATTATTTTTCAAATTTCTATGGGTTGGCCAGGTAGTTCTCCTTATCTAGACCAGCTCACTTCCTTGTCTGGTGTTACAACAAAAGCTCAGGCTAGTCCAGGCTCATTTACATGGTGGTAGAAAGGGCAAACCCTAGTGCACAAGCTCTTTTAAGCCTTTGCTATGTCATGTTTGCTAAATGTCTTATTGGCCAAAAAGCAAGTCACTCGGCCAAGCACAGATTCAATGGATTGAAGAAATAGACTTTACCTTTTGATGGAGAAGCTTCAAATATTTGTGGCTTTTTTTTTTCCTACCCAGGCAGAATTATTTTAATCGCAATTTTGACAACTCTAAAGGTGTTCTAGAGAGTTTATTTTTTTGCTTACAGTGTGGAAAAACTTTTGTCTAGTTATACCCAGAAAGGAAGTTTCTGCTTCTAAGAGAATAACCATTTATGGCCTTGATTTTATCAATTGCACACTCTCTAAGTTATCTAGTACTTGCCCAGAAGAGACCATGTACCTGTAACCCTCAGGTCTTGTTTTCTTTTTTCTTTTTTTTCCCTCAAAAATACTTGTAATATTTAAATATGTAGAGATTTGTATGGCATTCTGTTTTCCCCTCCATTTCATTTAGGGACCTTTTAAGAAAATCTTAAAAATTAACAAGAGATGTATAGTTACAGAATAAAATAAAAATAAATAGTACAAAATAAAATACAAAATAGAAAATAAAATTAACATAAAAATATACATAGTCACCTGAAATCTCACCACTTGAAGCCCTTCATAGTTATTGTTTTTGGTATTATTTTCAATCTGGTCACTTGGAAATTCTTGGACTTGTCTACTATGTATGACCTAATTTTCCATAAACAGCTCTTATCCTGATTATACTTCCATATAGTTATGTTGCTTCGAGACTTTTAAAAAATATGAATTGAGCTTTTGTACCATAATATTGCAGTAAGGCTTCAATGGTGACAGGTTTTCTGTGCCTTGACTGAGTGCTTACTTAGCTTTTACTTTTGAAAAAAGAAGCTCTTCATAGCTAAATCATTCTGGTCCAGAAGTCACCATTCATTTAACAAAGTGTTTTTCTCTGTTTAGATGTGAGTTTGTGTCCTTTCTTGGCCTGTGAGTATCAATGCCACATGGCGCCATTTGGAGGGGCATGTTATTGTCCCCCAGGTTACGTCGTTGACCAAAATAACACCCGTAAATGTGTTGGTAAGTGACAGATGGGAGTGGCTGGTCTCACATCACATTGCTTGCCACACTGATGGGGTCTATGATCTTTGACAAAAAGGAGTTTGTATTTGTGGATAGGAGTGATGATGGTATGTATAACAAAGAGCAGCACACTCCTCACAGAAAACCTGGACAATATGAAGTTTTAACTGAAAAGTTTTTGTGAGGTACTCAAGGCAAAACAGTGGTTCTGTGATGAGTGAGTTGACTAGTACATGGTTACCTGTCTACTGCTCGATGATGGAGATAGTTCTTTAGTGTTTTCTAAGTATTTGGAATCAGGGTTGGTATGGCCATACTGGTTGTTAAATACTGAAACACTTCCATGTGGTTGGTAAATAACTGCTGCCTTGAACCCATCAAGTACCTTACCCGGCTACCCTGGCCTCTATATACAGTTTGCTCAAACCTCCCCAGGATCCAGCAAGTAAAGAGTGGTACATAGCAGATCACCAGGTCACTGCTCTGCTGACCACACTAGTTCCATTGATTTTTACCTCTACTTGAAGCTAATATTTGAGAACAAACTCTGTTATGTTGCTTCCAGCTGGTAGCTGGCATTGAACTAAGTACCTGTACACCAAATTTCCTACATCTCTCCTTTCAGAATTATAAGAATGGTTTCTCCCACTGGGAAATTTTTGAATGTGATGCAAGCCAACTTTGCATCCCATTGTGATTAGGATGGGGTCTTATGATGGGAGAATTAGACATGGCCAAGTTTCATTGATTTGCAGTTTTTAAGGATTTGAACAATGAATTTTTAATGCTCTGGTATCTTTTTACTTCTTGTTGACATGTGAACAACAAAATAGTAGTATAAAGCAACCACAGAAATTTAAAAAAATTGTTTATACTGGTGCTGGGAAAAGGCATCTGGAAAACAACTGAAATGGTTCATTAAAATTAAGTTTGGTGGTCATCTATGGAAATCCAAAAGATAGATGATTCAGAATTTCCCCAGGATATTTGTATTCTTTTGATATGCCTTAGAAATTTGAGATTCTTCAGGGTATACATAAGAAATACTTTTATAAAAGTGTTTCTTCTGAAGTAATAGCTAAAATATTAATACGATTAGGCCAAAAAGACTGAATTTGTATAAACCTTATGAAGTTATTCAGTCTTTAGTCTCAAGTAGCTCATGGATTGCAATGTAATTATACTTTCACAGTTATGGTAGATCTTAATGACTACTCATAGCCAGAAAAAGTTTTAATGCCAGAAATAAACCCTGGTTTACAAATTAAACTTCGAACTCTTGAGAAAGTCTATTACTCAGCTTATTTACCTGTCACATGACAGGAAAAATGGGATTTTTATATCTGGTAAAGAAATCCAGTTGAGGCTGGCCTTGTTTTCAAAGTGGGTAATTTTAGGTTTCTAACATCAGAGACTATGTTTCAGAGTTTGCCCATGATCTTATTGCTCCTTTTAAGTAACCATTTTCAACATTTTCTGATTAAGTGCTTTATTCAAGTTAGCCCTAGAGATCCTTAAGACTCAGAGAGAACTCTAAATTATTTAAGAAAGCCCTAAATTTCTTCTAAACATTTCCAAACATTTTATAAATAAAACATGATCTGCAACTGTCACTAAATTATAATGCAAGACACTTTTTGCTTTTTATTTTCATTACACTGGATATGCATTTACAAAATTTAAGAATACTTTTGACGCAAACGTCCTTTGGTGACTTTCTGACTTTGGAACCTCTGTCTGCGCTCCCTCGCTTCGCTGTGAGGGCAACATCCCTTTTTTCTCTGTGTGGTGCTCCTCTGTGGGTGTGAGGCTGTTCTTTGTCTTTGCAAATGTCAAGCTTCTCCATCCCCCTTTACTGCCACCCAGCTGCAATCCAATTTTCAGTCTTATAGTTCTCCAGCCATTATCCCTTTCTTTTAGTAGAAAAGGAATTCCAATAGAAATACCAGAAGCCATATTCTCAGTATCTGTATCAGCTTTTTTCTGTTTTTCTCTCTCAACTCCCAAAGAGGACTTTGGGCTAGATCGCCTTGCAGTTGGAACTTGATAGGCCTTACGTCTTTTCAGTAAAAGTTATTTACTCTTTCAGAATCCTTAGTTATGTCTTGTGATTCCTACAACCTGTTCTTAGTCTTTTTTTTTTTTTTTTTAACCCTGTAGCCTGGATAGCACATTTTCCAATATCTTTCCCAGTGTCTAAGGCTGTGATGAGCTTTGGGTTATATTTCCAAGCGTCTAGGGCTCTTCAGATGTCATAGGTCTGGGCCACTTCAGTTTTTTTGCAGCCAGTAAGGAATGAAAACCTGTCATAACAAGGTTTTTATATTGAACCTGTTAATGAATGTGATATAGAAAAGTGCAATATTATAAACAAGCTAATGTCAGGATTTATAGAAAACATTCAGTTCATAGCACACTGAAAGTTGTGTGGTCTGATACTGAGCACTAATTTCAAGTTTGGTGATGAACGTCTTTCAGTTCCTTCAGTATGTGCCTGGGACTTTAGTACAGATAACCTCGTTTAGAGATCAGTTCAGAAGTCTACAGTTGAGTGCCTTTGGGAATGTGAGGCCCCTACCACCTGCAGAGACCTTTCTTGTGACCTTTCCTGTCCTTCCAGAATGTATCCTTTGCCCCTGAGTTTTGAAGCTGGGTTAACATTTATTTCAAAGTAGACTAAATTTTCCTTTCTTTGTAAAGAGAACTCATTAGTTTCAAAACCTGACATTTTTAAACCAGTTACACTTGTTCCAGATGACTTTTTAAGGGAATTCTTTTAGTTCGCTCTTCGAAGCATTTCTGTTTGGCTGCAATCCTCTGCATGGCTGACTTATTACAGAGGCTTCAGGTGTTAGAAACCTATACAATATTTACCATATTAGACATGGTTCCCCAGAGAATGCCTCAGTGGTAATTAAGAATAAAATCGAATAATCGTGACACAAAATCTTGTGTCTTTCTACCATTCATCTGCTGCTGGCAGCATGCTGAAGCAGTTTACCAGGGTTATTGTTTCTGATTGACAGGACATGCTGTTTGCTGATGGAATGACATCGTGGTGCAGAATTAGGGCAGGAAGGTCATTCAGCATGGTGGGATTTCACACAGCCAGATGGATCGGAGGATGTCCAAGCTAAAAGGGTTTTTGAATTATTTTCAAAGCAGTATTTGTTTGTAGGAGGGGACAAAGAATAAAAAGGAAAATAAAAGTAATAGGGTGGGATATGGTTTTTATAAAGCAACGTTTCATATAGTTTCCACTACTTCCCTTTGCTAATGAAAAATCCTCAAGTCTACTTTCATTTTTCTTGTCTTCAGTTTAATTGACTATAGATATTAATTAGCCTTCATTTTTTCTCCCCAAATTGAGGATATACCCTTATTCAGTCATTAAGAATGTCTGTGATTTCATATACTCACTGAAACCTTTAAAGTGCTTGTAGCCCAGGTGATAGGAAGGGCATTTATTTATGTCCACAGATTTGTAGATACGACTTTTCCATCTTTGGTTTTCTTCTCTTTGCCATCACAACTCATGCTCCCTGGTGACTCCAGACCTTAAGCATAGTCTCATCGGTCTTGCATTCAAAATGAGGTCATGACATTCCAGAAGTTTGAGGGCGAATGTCCTGTACTTTCATTCCTACTGAGGCGAAGCCCCAGGTGTCATTTTGTCAGAGCTGAGGTTAGGGCACAGAAGAAGTAGATTAATGAGGGCTTTTTGTTTATACACATATGTCCTTTTATCTTGTTATATCCAAAATGGGTTAATTTTTTCTTTGGTTACTCATAGTCCTTAGAAAGAAAGATATGTTGGGACATGCTGTTATGCTTGAGAAAACTAGAACCATTAGCTTATTTCTAGGAATTTCTTGGGCTTCCTAGTTAAGGAGTCTTGAGATGGTGAGCCTCCAGCAGGTGTGGTAGAACCCAATTCACGACTCTGACATTTGCTGCAAATGTAATCAGATCCTAGAAATTTGGAGAATTCTAGACCTGATGATATAGTGGTTTCAGAATTTTCTGAATTAGGGCATGGAAATCCTGTTGATGGGGGTTGTGTAGATCATTCTCCAATGGAAGAAAGCAGGGTGAAGGAGCGTGAAGAATGGATGTGAACTTGGAATATTTGGCACCAGTCTACCAGGAATAGGACAATTTCTGTACCCCTTAAGCTTTACAGTCTTTATGAAAGATTCTATATTTGTGTTTTTCTCTCTTCCCCTGCCCCCTGTTGTATTGTTTATAGGTGAATTATATTAAATCATTTTTTATGTAGTAGAACTGGGACTACTATGGCATTGTACAGAGCTCTGTCATGTAACGGACCATCAGTAAATGCTAACTAAATGAATTAATAAGTAAATGAGTAAGCAGTAGGGGAGATCTTTTTAAAGTCTTAAAATAATTTTAATTTTGGTTATGGTTTTTTAACATCAGAGGAAAGGCAGCTGGGTAAATAGACCTTTCTAAATATTTTATTGTAGTCACAGATTTGTATTTTATTGAGAGACTGGTTATAAGGGATATCTTACTTTATTCTGAAGTAGCACTGTCCAATAGTACTTTCTGCAGTGATGGAAATGTTCTATTTCTGCTCTTTCCAGTATGGTAACCACTAATTGTATGTATGTGGCTATTGAGCACTTGAAATGTGGCAGGTGTAATTGAGAAATTGAATTATTAATTATATTTTATTTTAGTTAATGTAAATACAAATATAAGAAGCCACGGAGGGCTAGTGGCTACTATATTGGAAAAGCACAGTTTTTAAGGAAAGCATTTACATTAAAATTCATGTATTTTGTAAACAAACATTAATAAATGAAACACAATACCACAGGGCTATGAATCCAAGCAACATCATTCATCTTCTGATGTAGATTTTTAAAAACTTATTTAAATGCTCTTGGGTTTTCCCTAGTATGAAGATGCCAGTTCTGAATTCCTACTTTTTATTGTATACCTAGAATCAGTGCTACCTTCAGAGGGTGTTTATTTAGACGAGGTCATCACCAAATTCCTATACAGCTTGTCCAAGATATTTTTCAGAGGGTGATCAGGAAATGCTGGTAATTATGATTGCAAATGTTTATTTCCCATATGGCAGATTTTGATGATTGTCAGATATGGGGAATTTGTGACCAGATGTGTGAAGACCGAATTGGCCATCACCAGTGCCACTGTGCAGAAGGGTATATCTTGGAGCATGAGCGGCATTGCAAAGCAAATACTTCCTGTGAGTAAATTAAGGATGCTTGTATCTCTGAACAGTAAACTTCTGACTAATGTCATCCTTTCATAGCAGATGACAAAAGAAATGCCAGCATTTTCACAGATGCAGGGTAATTTATCACAAATCAGGAATGGCTTCTGCTGCTAGATGAGTTGGTCAACATTAATTTCACACTTTGATTATTAGGGACCAGTCTGTGGATTGATGATGACCATTATTAGTAGTTTTTATTGGTTGCCTGTTCACGTTGGGCTTGGACTCTTATGTCATCTATCACAATTAATCATGTATTAAATTTTATGCCTTGACCTGCTTGAGCATTTAACTTTTAATTAATTTACCTACCACAAATGTAGGTGACAAATATCTATAGAAATAATTTTGGCATTGTTTTTGCAAAATTTAGGGGTGGTGCAAAATGTACTTGCTAAATTTGGGTTACAATTTATGAGAATCCCTCATTCTTGGTGTTTTATTGGAATCAATCTAAGAGTATTATAGTAGAGAAAAGTTATGGGGAAAATCTGTTTAAAAAAAATGGGCCCCCTAAAGCATTTTTGTCATCATGGATTTTTTTTCTTTTATAATATTTTTTATTTTTTAATTAGAGTTGACATTCTATATTATTTTATATTAGTTTCAGGTGTACAGCATAGTGGTTAGACATTTACATAATTTACAAAGTGGTTCTACCCCTCCTCCATTAGTCTGGTACCCACCTGGCACTATCCATAGTTATTACAGTATTATTGACTAAATTCCTTATGCTGTACTTCACATCCCCATGACTATTTTGTAACTACCAATTTGTACTTCTTAATCCCTTCCCCCTTTTCACCCAGCCCCCCACCTTCCCTCCCATCTGGCAATCATCATGGATTTCTGGGTAAGAAGATCTCAACTTTACTATTTTTTTTCCAATTGTTTTTTCACACTTGATTCTGAAGCACCTTTTGTGGCCTTCTGAAACTTACCTGCTCACATGCTTGATGAGTGGCCAATTTTCTAGTTTTTTTTTTGTATACCTGTGTTACTGTATATTAACTTTTAGGTTCAGCTGATTTTTAACAATTAAACTTATTTTGAAAAGGTAACATAGCCATCCATATATTTAAAAAGTTTGAATTATAAGAAGTAATTAAATAGTAAAATGTTTCCTCCATCTGTTCCTCTCTCCCCTGTTTTCACTTCCCCTCTCCCATGGATAATCACTGTTTATTTTAATTCTTGAGATTGTTAAATGCATAAATAAGCATATACAAATGTAGTGTTATATATATATGTATAGTTAAGCTACACACAGAATTCTGCATCTTGCTAATGATATGTGATATATTTTCATGAGCTTTCCATATCTACATAGAGAACTCTTCCTCATTATTTTATAGTGGTATAATATTCCATTCTTTGCATGTACATAATTTATTTAACTAATTTTTTATGGATAGACTTTTGTATCATTTTTTATCTTTTGCTATTTCAAAAAGGACTGTAATGGATAACATTGATTTAGCATGTTTGTGAGTATATAGGTATAGCGGCTTTGGATTGCTATGTTTTTCACAGTGATTTCCCAATAATTCTTAAAATGAGTTCTGTGTTTTATACCATCTAAAGTTGCACCTAGGGTAAAGTGCCCATTTCATCAAGGATTCTTGAAAATATCATCTCTGTGCCTCAATTTGCTATTCTGTAAAATGGGTAGAATAACACCTATAAATCTGTCTCAGAAGTTTATTTTAAAATCAAATAAGAAAACATAGAAGAAAGTATTTGAAAAAGCAGAAAGCATATCACTTGTAAATTATTTCATCGTCTTTGTTCACTTGAAGGAGTGATAACGCCTTACCTCTTTATATTTAGCTGGCGAGGCCTCCGTTATCTTCTCCCATGGTCAGGATTTGCTAATTGGTGATATTCATGGAAGATCCTTTGAGGTCTTGGTAGAGTCTCAAAATCGTGGAGTGGCTGTGGGTGTGGATTTTCACTATCAGCTACAAAGAGTCTTTTGGACTGACACCGTGAAAGATAAGGTAAATAGAAATTTCAGGAGCGTAGCTTGGGAGCTGATGGAACCCCAAGCACAAAGTGTTGATAGCTTTTCACTTTGGGGGGAGTGGAGGGGAAAGTTTCTTTGTTTTCTAACAGAAAAGGCCCTTGAGATATTTTATGTTAATCAGCACCTTTCCATGCTATACTATTACATGGAACCCATTAAACAAAGCAGTCTATTATATGGATTAGCCTCGAGCAACTTTTAATTTTATTTGAAATTGAGTCCAAAAGCCTAATTAAAAGAAATAGTAGACATTCTTTCAAAACTGGATTGATATTTGGTCGTCATTTTTGAAACTTGATCTCTTAAAATGTAAAACATACTCTGCTTTCTCAGATGATAAAAATCAGATTTTACCCGCATCTTCTAAATGGAACCATAATTGAGGATTAGATCACAAATATTGACAGTATTTTGTCTAGCAGCCAAATTTTTATTACACTGTCTTATTTGGAATGTGTGGTGGATTTAACTTCAATTTTGAATGATGCAATAGAGATTTTTAAAAATAAATTTTAGATCCTCCTAAAGAGTTATGGAATTTTATTTCTTCCTCTTTTATTCTCTTGTATCATTAATGAAATTCTAAATCAATTAAGTGATTCCTTGCACAAAATTTTTAAGAACTGAGAATTTGGATTATTAACAATTCCTATAATTTGATTATAGCTAAAAATGAAAACAAACCACCTCCATCTTCTTTACCCCAAACATCCACATTTTTAAATTAAACTTTTGACATATTTGTCTCACACATACTTTTAAAGAAACTTTTTTCACCTCAGTAACCCATGATATAAAATAGCAAGTCTTCAGTGAAATTCATTTCTTAGTCCAGATGAGTGATGTGTACATCAGATACACTGAATAAAGAATAGGAAAACAGTGCCCTGTTAGTTATGCTTAAGAAGTATAATAATTTGGGTTTTTCTTTTAGGTTTTCTCAGTTGGCATTAATGGTTTAGATACCCAAGAAGTTCTCAATGTTTCTATTGATGATCCGGAGAATCTAGCTGTGGACTGGATTAATAATAAACTTTACGTGGTGGAGACCAAGGTTAACCGCATAGATATGGTCAATTTGGATGGAAGCCACCGGGTTATCCTTATAACTGAAAACTTAGGGCATCCTAGAGGCATTGCCCTGGACCCAACTGTTGGGTAAGTGATGTAAAAACATACTGATTCCAGTAATTTTTTGGAGTTTTAGCTTTTTCCCTATACACAAAACATCCATTGGACTAATTAAAGGTAAATGCTGATTTCTTTTAGCTCTGTGCTCTAGAATCCATGTTTACTTTATGTCTCTGTTCCTAGAAGCTTTAAAGGAATTGGCTAAATATAATATCATTTGAGGATATGTAATCCAAACACACTTACTGGTGTACTAAAAATATGTAATGTTTTTGAGGGTAAGAATGTTTATTCTTGGTGTTTCCTATATTTGCCTGGCTGAGAGATTGGATTCTGTGTTCTGACTTAATCTAATACTCTTGTTATAATGAAATATCTCTGTATTTCACTATTATTAAAATGATCTCTCTAGCATAAACTAGCTGTGAAGATTTTTAAATTGGTGAAATAAGATTGGAACTATCCTTTTAGTGCTTTCTTGTTACATATTGGGATTGAGATATTAATGCCAATAATGCATCACAGGTAGTTTAGTGTGAATCAACTCAGTAAGACTGATAATGTTTACTTTTCTCCAGATGTAAATTCAAATTTTCCTGATCTGCACATTTGAGAATAGTTAACAGAACTTAGCTTGCTCTTAGATATTCATAGCTGAAAATATAAGTGCTTTTGTATAAACTTTAGGCTACTTATGTGTTGGTGAAAGGTGATTATTCATTTCTACTTTATGTCAGTTGTCCTTCCATGAAAATGATGGATATGTTCTCTAGACCAGTGGTCCCCAACCTTTTTGGCACCAGAGACTGGTGCTCCCACGAGAATCTAATACCTGATGATCTGAGTTGGAAGTGAGGCAGTGAATGCTAGTGCTGGGGAGCAGTTGCAAATACAGATGTAGCTTTGCTCCTCTCGCTTGCCCCTCACCTCCTGCTGTGCTGCTCTTTTTTTTTTTTTTTTCCTAACAGTCCTTGGACATGTGTTGGGGTCTATGCCTTTGAATGGATAATTAAGAATGGAATGGATTCATAGCTAATTTTAAAATGTATCTGTAAGTTTTCTGGGGTGTAAAAAAGGAAAGTGAAAGAGTCAGAAGACAGGGGAGAAATATGAATTTTTAGGCTGCCAAGTTAATGCATTTTACTTGTTGCTGTTTGGAATTGTTGCCTCTCCTGATTGGCCTTCATAGTCTCTGATTTTTAATGCTTTTTTAATTTCCTTATTGTTTTACACCCCCATCATTTTCCAGTCAGCTGGAAGAAATTTCCATTGATCCAAACACAATCTGATAAAATATTTTTCAGGTAAACTTGTAAAATAACCGACTCTTTCATCTTTTTTTTTTTTTTTGTAGTTATTTATTTTTCTCAGATTTGGAGAGCCTTTCTGGAGGACCTACCGTGGAAAGGGCTTTCATGGATGGCACCAACCGTAAAGACTTGGTGAAAACGAAGCTGGGATGGCCTGCTGGGATAACTCTGGATTTAGTATTAAAGCGTGTTTACTGGGTTGACTCCCGGTTCGATTACATTGAGACTGTAACTTATGATGGAATTCAAAGGTAAAAAATAATTTCTATAACTTGATGAGTTTAGGGGAAAGTACATAAAATTAATGGAGAGAGATATCCAAGGGCCAGAATTAAAATACTCCTGCCCTTTTTTTTCCCCGGTTGAAATCAAAGCTTGAATGACCTTCATGTTGACTTTCATGAAGTGACCTGCTCCGTTTGATTAACTTTTCTTGTGTTCCATAACAAGTCATTAAATGTTACCTAGAACATTCGTTGTTTGATTACTCCTCCCAAGCCTCTTCTGCTCTCAGATAAAGCGCATTATTTTCAGTAACTCCTGAGTCTGTTTATACCTAGACATATTATACTCTGGGTCTGTTATGGTTTGTTTCTAAAGTTCACTTTATCTTTTAGCTTTTTAACTTTCTCTGAATAAATAAATAAGTTTTATTTTTTATTTAACATTTTCTGGTAGAAATTAATTGGATTTTACTATGCCCTTTATATATTTCAAATTTCAAAGAGAAGTTCTGAATTGTATTTTTACCATATATACTTCAAAGATACTTAACAGAATATTTGAATATAGAATATGGTATTTTTTCATATTCTTAGTCTGATTAGAGCTAACCATAAATTAGTTGTTAACTATTTTAGACCATTTTCTTTTGATATTTTCAAAAATTGATTAAAAAATGGTCTTCAAATTTTTACTGTAAAAAACTGTTCTGTGCATTCAGCAAATAGACTGGCCAGTTAAACTTTTCCAAATGACTTGGTTTTATTGTTTTCTCAGCGACAGTAATATTGTAGTTTTGTTTTCTCTTTTATTTCTCTGTAAAGACTGTATCACGGTTTGCCACTGGATTTTATATTTTTAGAACAGTTTCTACTTGATTAAATAAACTGATTTTGTATTAAAATTGACTTCTTATCACTGAAACGGGTTCCTATGGTGAGAATATGAATTAACTTGATCATAAGTCATATAAAAATAATTGAGAAATGGCTTAAATTTTTTTCTCTTTCATGGCATTATATTATATAGTCCAAGTATTTTTATGCTAAGGTTAAACTAAAACATAAAAGATTAAAATTAAAGAATTTCAGAAAGATTTGAATGGTTTTTTGACTGTGAAGAAATGTCAAAATGATATTAAAGCTCATAAGTACAGCTAAAATCATAAAGTCATTGCTTTTTGCTTTGCCAGCAGGTGGCATTCAGGGTTCTGGAATTTGCTAACTAAAAAAGAAAACCATTCTCCAATCTTAATGTATCATGTCATTATGGAATGTCTTAAAATGTGCACTTACCTTAGGTTTCTTTATTTTCTTTTCTCCTATAGTGTTTTCCCAGTATTAGTATCTTCAAGTCTTTTCTTAGAGTTCTATTATTTGTGCTTTTTAGTTTTCAGGGGTTGCTAAGTTTATTCTTTGAGGTCTTTCTTTTATTCCAAAAGAAAATAAAGGTTTTCCTCATGAGCCATTGTCCACTTCACTTTTAATATGGCCTAAATGAATGATCATTTCTGTCAATGTCATGGCAGGCACTGTTGATTTCTTCACTTCTGTTTTCTTTTCATTTAAGTAGCTCTGGGCATACTGTGCCTCCACTACAAGTATGACCAGTTGATGGTTTTATCAAGCAGAGCCATAAAAGTGGTAGTGCCGCTTTTGCTCTCCCTAGGGTGATGTCAGGAACAGGTCTTTTTGTTTGCTGTGAGTTGAACTCTACCACTCACTGTCCTGTTACCTAATTGCTGAGATATGGTCAGTGGTCCAGTGTGAAGTCAGTGTTTAAGGCATCCTCTATCAGACTTCCAGTTCTTTGCTACACTCTTCCACATGTGGATTTCCAAACAATGTGTCACATATTAGCCATTTTATATGTGGGACAACCTTAAAAGAATGAAGAGCAGATGAGAAAACAGTAATTTCTCAAAAAAATCTAGAGCTAGCTAGGACTGGGACTGGAATTTAAGTTTCAAGGGTCTTTTCCAAGAGACACATGAAAATTCTGTCAAATTTAGATGGAAATAGACCTGTATCTTAAAATGTATTTTATCTATATATTTATATTTGTAACAAGACACTATTTAACTTCTTATGCATTTACTTTAACTAATTCCACCTTTAATCAAAATAAAACAAAAAAAAAAACAGAAACTGTATGATATATATCTTTTGTAATAGGAAGACTGTGCTTCATGGAGGCTCACGCATTCCTCATCCCTTTGGAATAAGCTTGTTTGAAGATAGTGTGTTCTTTACTGATTGGACAAAGATGGCTGTAATGAAGGCAAACAAGTTCACGGAGACCAACCCACAGGTGTACTACCAGTCTTCCCTAAGGCCCTTTGGAGTGACTGTTTACCATTCCCTCAGGCAGCCCCATGGTAAGCCCCAGAAAAACAGAAAGCATATTTGGTACTGGCCTTGGTTAGAAAGGTTTTCTCAAAACTATGCAAGTTAGTGATGAGGGGTCTCATGAGATTTTGGTGGCATTCCCAAGTATATGAAGAGGTATCTAGACTGTAATTAGATTTATTTATTTTTTTTATTAAAGAAACCTACCACTAGAACTAAAACATTCAGATGAATATCCTTTAATGTTGTCATCCTGGGAAAACATATACTTTATCTGAAAATATATACTATATCTGAAAACATTTTGGAAATCTCTATTTGGAATAATTGGTTGATGAGCTATTTACATCTACCTATGACCATAAATATTACCTGATTTTACCATCCAGATTATTTCTGTTATTTGCCTCAGAATGATGTCTAGCTGTTGTTAACTCCAAATCAATCCACCTGAGATGATTAGACTATTTTAAAGAATAAGTCAAAAGCCAAGAAGACACATGTAAATTTTTAGCTGTGGCCGTGTTGTGTTCAGTGAACTTTCTCAAGTCACTATGTTTGAGGATGGTTTTTGGAAGTATAAACTGGTCTGTGTTCCGAACATTTAGAGTTTTGGAGTCAGATCTATATTTTAATCTAGTGTAGCTGTTTAGCTGCTGAAAAATTTTGGGCAAATATCATCTTTTAGAGACTTGGTTTCCTCTTCTTTAAAATTGGGGTACTACTACTTACCTCTTAGGGTCATTGACTGTAAGTTGGCTTACTTTCAGAGTAAGGATTCAATGAGCTATAGTTATTTATTATATCTCATGATAAAATAACACTAGTTTTTCTTTGGGGGGGGCATTTAATTTTGAATCATAGCGGTTAGCAGACACAATTATTTGGAAGAAAGTACACCTCAAATTATCCAGTTGCAGGAATCTTGTCTTTTTGCCACCACCAGTTTGAGAGTAGATGGGAGAACAGTGATAAATTGGGAGGACCATTGCATCCAGATATGGATGTGGCAACCTGTAGTGATGTCTCCAAATTTCACCTACAGGGCTCAAAGTGGCTTTCCATGTCTGGGATAATGATACATTTCTAATTGAGATTTAACCCTGTGCATTTTTTCCTCCAGCTAGCAATACATGTGGAGATAACAATGGAGGCTGTGAACAGATCTGTGTCCTCAGCCACCGAACAGATAATGGTGGTTTGGGTTACCGCTGTAAATGCACATTTGGCTTCAACCTGGATGTAGATGGTCACCACTGTGTTGGTAAGAAATCAGTTCTGGATTCTTTCTGGCAGGCAGCACAGGAGTATGTGCTGCTTTTGAACTGGACCAGCTCCCTGTTATACTTTTTCACTGCGAATATTTCTGGGGTGTCTTTCTCGGTAGGCATCACTCCATTTATATAGAGCTGGTTCGAAGAACTAAATTTCTGTCCCTTGAGACATTCTTTTAATTCCACATCTAGGGGTTTCTGGGGCTCCCTTTCCCCTTTGTCTCCTTCTTGATGTCTTTGTCTCCTTTTTTTAACTATGCTTTTGAAATTCCATAGGGTTTATTTTGAGCTATTTTTTGTTATGTATACCTTTTCCACTTTAGATGTTAGCCTTAACTCTAACCTTAACTTCTCCTAGACTGCCTGTGATGCCACTCTGAGTCAAGTAATCACGTTTAGATCCCACCTAGCTTTATTTCTGTATTCCAAAGTAAACTCATAAGTGTTGAGGTGGCTCATTTCCTCATCTAATTCTCTTTTCAATTCAAATGTTCGCTTTTTATCTGCCTCTACACTCTGGGTTTTATTCTTACCATAAAGACTTCCTTTCTTTTTCTTTGGTTATGTACACATCTAAGCAAAATGGGGACCATTGACTCGGCTTCAGCTGATGATGAAATGCCACTCCTACAATATTCTCTTATTTTCACATTGACAACTCTTCTTTTTATGCTTTTAACATTCTTGCTCCCTAGATGGTGCTGCTCCTGGCTTAGAATGCAAGTTCTCTTATTGTAATTCAGACAAATTTGTAGCTTTGTAGGTAATCTCAGATTTAGATAAAAAACACCCTCATTAAAGAAAATAAGTCATGTGTTTCTAACTATTATATTGACACTGTATTGTCTAATAATTTTGATTTTAAGCTCCTGCAATTTTTATATCTTTGTCTTAGGTATACATCTTTCATCTCTTTCTGATTTCCTGACTTACTGTCACTGTATCATTTAATTTTATTATTTTTTGATTTTTTCCTTTGATTTTAAACATCATTTATTTCTCATTTCTCCTATTTCTCCTTTCCCTTCCCTTCTTTTTCTCCTTTATTTCTTTCTAAATAATTACCTGGTTGCTGTTAATTATTCTTGTTTACTGGCCTTAATACCTTAAAAACTGCAGTAGGATTCTTGGTATAGATCTCTATACAAAAGGTTAATTCTACTCAAGAATTTCGATGGAATTCAGTTAATACTGCTTTAAAAATTAAGCATATAGGCACCATCTTTTATATGAATGCATCATAAGGATACATTTCTCAGGAAGATGTAATATTGTAATGCTCATATTGCCTTCATAGCAGTTTATATTTTTCCCTTTCTTCCTCCCATTATTTCCAAATATGTTTTCCACAGATTTATTTTTTATGTTTTTTTTCAGAAATACACGTTAGAATTGTAAGATGTATTTTGTGGATGTGTAAGTAATTCCTCTGGAATTTAGAGAGGGTAAGAACCATGCTGTGGCTGACTGTATGGTGTCCTTCTCGTAGCTGTTAAGCAGTTCCTGATCTTTTCATCTGAAGTGGCTGTTCGTGGGATCCCATTCACCATCTCCACTCAGGAAGATGTCGTGGTTCCAGTGACGGGAAATCCTTCCTTCTTTGTTGGAATTGACTTTGATGCCCAGGAGAACACTATCTTTTTTTCAGATACATCAATAGACATTATTTATAAACAAAAGATTGATGGCACAGGTGAGAAATGTCTTAAAAAATTTTTTGTGTGTTTTGTCTTTTTGCAATAATAATGCTAATTAACTTGTTTAGTAAAACTTCTAAACATTCACTTCTTAAGCAGAGTTCTTTACTAAGCTTACTAAATACTTTTAGATCAGGAAAATAAATTCCTTGCTTTTCTTACAAATTAAGCTAAAATAAAGACTTTTCCTTTATTTTCAGAATAAATTATAAATGAAGGTGCATTTTAACAATGAAGAATAAAATAAAAGGAGCTGACACAGTGTCAAGTGTGTAAAGGCTATTAATGAGTAAATTAGAATAATAATAATTTTTTTAAATATATGAATTATATGTAACTATGGATTTAATGTAAGTTTTTTATTGATTGGAGTTGTGTTAAAAATCTTTATAATCATCACCAAAAGACAAATTATATTCAGTCACACTTTACCATTGGGTACTTGATTAGGTTGTGGTATGATCTAGTACTTAAATTTTACAACTCTGCTGTTTGAAAAAAATTGGTCGCCCATATAACCTAAAAACTGAAAGAGTCAGCTCAGAAGCTAGACTGCTGAGTTTTGAATCCTGGCTTCTCATGTTTCTTACTTGATATTCTTGAGAAGTTATTTAATTTCTTTATTTATTGGTTTCCTAAATCTGTAAAATAGGAATAATAATACAGATACTACATAGTTTATTAGATTTTTGAGAAAATTTTAGGCTAATACATGTAAAACACCTAGAATGATGCATGGAAAATAGTAAATATTCAGTAAATATTAGCTTTTATTAAAACTGCTATCAGTGAAAGACCACATTACCCTGTTTCACTCTTCCCCCATGTTTCTAATACTTTTTTGCATATACTACTATTTCTCATTTGTCATTTTAAACATTTATTTTCTTGTTATAGAGGATTTAGCTCTCTACATACCTCTTCTCCAAATTCACTACCCAAGTCTCCTTAAAAAGCTAGATTATAATTTTTTATTAAATTTATAAATTTATATTTATTTTTTAAATTTAAATTTATTAAATTTATAATAGCTGTTTATATTATTACTAATAATTTATAATAGCTGTTTATATTATCACTACTAAGCCAATGATGATATTTCTTAAACATTAAAAACATTTTTTTGGAGTTCTCAATTGCTCCATCTTCGTTTGCTTAATATTCTATATAACTACCTACATTTTCCCAAACGCTCCAACAGATCTATCAAATGTCTCTGTCTTTTCGTCTGTCCATCAGTCCGTTGTTCGTCGGTCCGATCCATCCATCCATCCATCGAATACAAATGATCTATAATTTCTTTTCCCCTCTGGAGACTTATATCCTCTGTACCATGGGGACTCATTTTCACAGCTCTTGTCTTCAGACTTCCCTTCACCCCTTCCCTGTTCAGGATCTCCTGTTTCTGGCAGGTCATTTATTTCTTTTTCCAGATTTATTTCTTTACTTTGGAAACTTGAAGACATTGCTCCACTCACTGTCATCTAGTATCTAGTGTTGAGAATCCTATGTTATGTAGAGTACCATTTCAATGTATTTGACCTTTTTGGCTTGCTATTGTTATTTCATTTTCATTTCTTTCTGGAAACTTTTAGAATCTTTGTTATTCCTTGACATTTATGTCCTATTATGGAAAATTTTCTTGCCTCTGTTTTTTTCCTAATCTTTCTATAATTCTTAATAGTAAAATATTAGATTAAGCTTCTATTTTTTTCTTATCTTTCTTAGTTTTCATCGCTATCATTTTGTTCTTCCTATAAACTTTTTTTGCATTTTAGTTTTCAGCCCTTCTATTGAATTTTTTATTAAATTTATAATTTGTTTGAAGAGCTCCTTTGTGTTCTTGGATTATTCCTTTTTTAATAAAACTTGTTCTCATTTCACAAATTCAATATCTTATTTTTCCGAAAATATTAATTACACTAAAAAATGAATCTTCCTCTGTTTTCATTTTCTTTAGATTCCTTTTCCTTTTGATTTGTTTTCAACTTGCTTTTTCATGATGGAGGCTTTCTTCAAATTTCCATGATCCTTGTTTGATATTAAGGGCAAGGTTATAAAAAATTTACCAGAATGTTGTCTGTATGTATAGATGGTCCTCACCAGCTGGTAAACTTAATGTGATAAGGCAGCTTTTTGGTTGGGGAGCTCACAAATGTCAACATTAGTAAAAAAAAAAAAAATTTTCTGTAAGTAATTTCTCCTTAGTAGATGTTTCCATTCTCTTTCTTAGGGTGGAGAGTTACAGGAGGTGGGTGGCTGACTGGCTGTGTTCTGGAGCAAGCAGTACAAAGATCAGGGAGCTGAGAACCTGTCAGTTCACTATCCACATAATCCCCCTGTACTCAGTTCTGTGTCCATCCTGACCCTCCTTTGCGCACTGTGTCCTGAGCCTGTAGACTCTCTGCTTCAGGTTCTACAGAGAAGAAGACCTGTGGTCTCTTATATTAGATAGGTGGAGGGGAATGGCACAGATGCCTAGGCTCTGGGAGGGACCTGGAGGTCTAATTCCTCCTGATACCAACTTTTAACCAAGTCCTTAAGTTTCATGTCCCTGCCTTTCACAGAGCCTGATGTCTCTGAGTGCACATAAGTTGAGGCTTTCGCATGTGTGTGGGTGTGGTTCTCCCCTGCTGGTCCTTAGTTTGTAGCTTTCACTCCCCACTTAGTGAGTTACCACTCCTCCCATCCCTTTCTCTTTCAAACTACAGCAACCTCTCAACTGCTATTTTACTGTCATTTTAGTATGGAAGGAAGAGGAGAGAAATATGTGTGATCCATTTGCTCTTTTGAAGCTGGTTGCATCTTTTCTGGGCACTAGAATTAGATCTACTGAGCTTGGAAAACTCCAGTCAATCTTAGCTCTCAACAAAAGGCAGTATTGGGTTTCTGAGCCAATGCAGGCTAAGTTTCCTGCAGGCATCTCCACAGGTCAGCTTACTTCTGCTTTGTCAAAGTTGAATTCTCATCATACTTTTTGTCAATTTTGAGTCCACATGCTGAGCAAGTTACCCTTTAAAATATTATGATCAGTGGATAAACTATGCTCTTGCGAGGGAGGAATTACATTGCTTGGTTTTCCAGGGAGAAGATTAAATGTTGTCAGAAATCAAATTAAAGTTAAGTCAAGCTCCCAGGGAATTTGCTTCATCAATTGTTCCTTCTCTACTCCAACTTCTCTTTTTCTACTGACTTTTCCCCCATCAGATATGATCAACTCTCTCCTGTTCTAAAAACAAACAAACCAAAACCAAAACCAAAACCAAAACCAAACAAAAAAACAACCCACTCTTTGCTCCATGAGCCTCTCTAGTTACAGCTATCTCTCTTATTTCATAAACAAGCTTCTTAAAAGAATGGTCTGCACATTCTTGTTCCACACTTCTCACTTATTCCTCACCTCATTGCAATCTGGCCATTATGTCACTTGAAACTCTTCACATTCTGGTCACTTCCAGTCTCTTTGCTATAAACTTTTAGTTTTTATCTTTGGCATTTTGGTCATTTTCTTAAAATGCTTTCTTCCATGACAAGACACTCCTGGATTTCCTTCTATTTCTTGGCCATTCTTTCTAGTGTTCCCTAGAGGTGTTTTGTTCTTTGCCTGTATACATACCTGTGACCCCTAGTGTTCAACATTGGTCCTTTTATTCTGTGTCTCCTTATGCCTAATTTTGCACCTTCCAGGCCTTTGACTGCCATTGTCAGCCCTGAAGTGATTGAGAAGGGAAGGTGTCAGTGGCGAGACATAAGAATGCACAAGAGTAGTATGTGTATACGGACACTTTTATTCCATTTCTCACAGTCTTCCTATCTCAAGGGAAAAGCATGACCAATCCCCCTATCCCATTCCCCCATTCTTCCCAGAAATCTCCCTCTCTTTTAGCCTTTATCATTAACTCATTAACCTCCAGCCATGCTCTGGAACATGTGGAATTCTCAATCTCTCTTTCACTTTCCAGTCTTTCTTTACTTTCCTGTAGCCCCCAGTTCACGACTTTCTTTGGGAAACCTCTTCACACTTCTACCTTACTACACGCTCCCTTCGGGGTTTGTGCTCTCATACCATCCTGTGCACACTTCCATCACAGCACCCAGTACTCTTTAATTTTTGCCTCTCAGAGTAATTGCTGCCTCCTCTCTCTCCCACTTCATTATAAATACCTTGAAGGCGATGTCCCCATTTCCTTCAAGATACTTCACTTCTCTATGACTCAGTTTTCTCATCTGTAAAATAAGGTTACTAATAATAGCTTCTTGACTGAGCTGTTATAAGGATGTATGAACCCATGTAAAGTATCTGAGCCAGTTCCTGGCTTAAAGAAAGTGCTCAGTATAAACGATTATTATTAATACTATTAGAAATATTATGTTTTCTAAGTATCTAGTGGTGTCTAGTTAGCACATAGAAGAATTTCTTTTTATAATTTTCTGAATAGATGAATGGAAAAAGGACAAGGATTGTTTATCCGACTTCAAAAGAAAGAGGTGTGATTGTTTACTCTAATTCAAATTTCCTTTGGTGAGAAAAGGAAAAAGAGGGGAAAAGGCACATAATTTCACAAAGAGAAAAGTGGTCTTTTTTTCTTCTGTACTCAGTTCTGATTTCATTTCTGGTATCTTTGCTGGTCTTTTCCAAACTTGGCAACTTTGTGGCTATGAAAGATGGTTGATGAGAGGGTTGGGCTGTCATACCTCAGAGATATCCCCCAGTTGTACCTGGCAGTGTCAGTTTATCAGAGCTGTCTGTGGGTGGTGTTTGTGAGTATGTGAACTCAGGTATCTCGTCTTCAGATGTTCTGCAATGAGGAATTTTTTGCTGGGAGATTGAACAAGGGAGTAAATCCAGGCCATACCATTCCTCGTTCTGTTTATCAGAATCACATCTATTCTTTGAGATTTAAACTTTTGAGGATGATTCTAGGTTTATCTTGTGTTGTTGCATAGCAGTTTACAATTAAAAAAAATTCACTTGTTACTGAAATGTGCTTTAACTCTGACACAAATTTAAATATGCTCAAGTAGGAAAATATATGTTTTACAAAAATATGTTTAGTTTAAACTATGTCCATATTTTAACTTACAGAAAGAGAAATTCTCACAGCTAACAGAGTGGAAAGTGTTGAAAGTTTGACTTTTGACTGGATTTCAAAGAATCTCTATTGGACAGACATTTCTTACAGGAGCGTCAGTGTCATGAGGCTAGCTGATAAATCGAGACGCGAAATAGTCCAGAATTTAAATAACCCACGATCAATCGTAGTTCATCCTATTGCTGGGTAAGTGCATTCATGTTTTCCTGAGAGCTTGAAACTGTATATCTTTTAAAGTTATTGAAAAGTGATGCCATAGGGATTTGGCTAAGTTCAGCAAATGTGAGATTGAACTATATGAATTGAAATCACATTAAATTTTATCCCTTTAGCATAAGCTTATGTAATCACTTTATCTCTTGCAACAAAATTTCTCAGTTTCAGCTTTCTCAGTATCACTTAACTGTGTGTGTGTGTGTGTGTGTGTGTGTGTGTGTGTATGTGTTTTCACAATTGCAAAGGATCAAACAAGCTGATACAGATTCATTAGGAAAGAAATGAATATGTAGCAAAATTATCGGGAAAGGCTCAGATTCTTTCCTGGCTTTAATGTATTGATAGAAAGGTTAGTAAAACTTGCTTAATTATTTAGTAGTTTTGAGAATAAAAACTCTTTCAGACCACAGACGAAGTTTCACATTTAATTCTTCCATGATTGGTGATGTCAGACAAGAAAAGACAGAACAATTCACACTTTTCTGTTTAGGTTCTTACCTTTCTTATTTAAGTATGTTTAATAGCTAATATATTTGTTTAGAACAAGTCTGAGCTAGGTAGTTGCATTTAAATGGACTAATTTAAGGAAAAAAAGACTAATTTACTAAAGCATTATTCACGAGGACACATAGTAAGCACTTTACATATGTAATCTAATCCAAAGCTAGTTTGTGAGGTAAGTATGTATAATATCTGTTTTAGAGATAATGGATCTGAGGCTCAGAGATAAAGTAACTAGCCTGAGGATTCACTACTTGTAAGCAACAATTAGTCAATTCCAGGTCTGTTTGACTAGAAAGCTTGCATGTCTGACAACTCTGTATGCTGTCTCTAGAGTGTTGATTTTATATTTTAATTTTCTCCTTGTGAAATAAATATAAAAGAAACATTTTAAAACTGATATTGATAAATTTTATTGCCCTATAGAGATTAAACAGATTTTCTAATGAATTTATGTTACACTAAATCCTTGGCATTTGAATTTGAAAAGCCATTAAATTGCTTTTTTGACGACTCCTTCATTTAAAATAATATGAAGTCACATTTTAGAAAGTTATGTTTTGGAAAAGGCTAATTTTAGTCCTAAGGCTCATATAAAAGAGAAAAGTTTTTGTTTTTATCTCCCTAGACTTATTTTTTTGCCATTCCTCAGAATAAAAAAGGATACCTTGTTAAGATATTGTTTAAGAGTTCATTGATATGGATGGGTCAGATATGAAGTGCTTTTCTGCAAATTAATCAGTTCCATGTGGAAGATGACTGAAGAGCGATCTAGTGGATCTTGGATATGTATTCTAGAGAGAAAGAGAGATTAAAATCTGTTTTCTTGTTTGTACTTTATTATTTTATTTGAACAACATGGAATATTTAAAATGTAACCTGAATTGTGTCTTTTTAAAGAGTTTACTTGGTGACAATAGTTTTGGATCCTAGGTCTACACAGGAGTTCTCTGCTCTGGATGTCCTTTTTAATGCCATTTGTATTTGTGACTTTGGTTATATGTTGAAAACTGAACTTTTAATTAAGAATTAGTACACTGAGTCTGCTTAATAAGCAGATTTTATTTTCCCCCTCTTTGTAAGCCCAGTAGCATATACAGAAAATGAAATTATTTGCAGCAAGTCTCTGGAGAATCTGTGTTTGTGCTAAATCTCTCTAAGTCATGTAGTTTGTCCCAGTGTTAACATCTTTTCTTTATTACCTCTTTTTCTAGATATATATTTTTCACTGATTGGTTCCGTCCTGCTAAAATTATGAGAGCATGGGGTGATGGATCTAACCTTTTACCTATAGTAAATACTACTCTTGGATGGCCCAATGGGTTGGCCATTGATTGGGGGTAAGTAGGAATCATCCCGAATTACTGAGTTCTCACTTACAGAGGAACATGAATGAGACAATATGTGGATATAGGATGGAGTGAGGACACTGGTACTACTTGCTCTCAGGTATTTTTATATCACTGACTGGTGATGGGAGAAGGATGTGGAATGATATAAGAACATAAAACACACACACACACACACACACACACACACACACACACACACAAACACAGTTAGTTGGCTTTTGCTGGGCTAAAACCAATGTATTCATAAATATTCAGAGGATATTGCTGGAGGAAGCAGAATGTTAAGATCTTGTGGAAGATCAATATGGAGGAGACAAGACCCAAGCCCCATTAGAAGTCTTTGGTGTCAATCAATAAATGTATATTTGTCTACATTTACTCTGGAAGAATTTTTGAAGTGTAAGATATTGTTCTCAAAAATTTTATCTGTTTAGGAATATAGGAAAAGGTAACAGGGTAAATAAGCTTACAGACATGAAATGCCAAAGTTGTTTACAGGAGAAAAAAAGGAAGAAATGTATTTAACCTTTTAAACATGGATCGACTACCAATACTTAACTTGTTGTTTTAACAAGGAGAAAAATAAAATTTCTAATTTGAAGATAGCATTCCTAGTTTTCTAGGGCATTTAATTAAAAATCACCTTGTGAAAGTAGTTGTATCTTTCTGGGGGCCATAAAACTATTAAATTTTTAATGAACGTAATGTAAGTTTCAAAAACTTTTTAATAAATGTGTCAACTGAACACTGTTTTTGAATGCCTTCATGTAAAAGGTAACTTGCTAGTTTCTGGATAACAAATAACTAAGTATTTTATTATTTTAGTGCTTTACGATTGTACTGGGTAGATGCCTTATTTGATAAAATTGAGCACAGCACCTTTGATGGTTTAGATAGGAGAGTCCTGGGCCATATACAGCAGATGACACATCCATTTGGACTTACCATCTTTCAAGGTATGTTTTCAAGCAATAAACGTGTATTCTTTTTTTATTTTTTATTTTTTTTATTTAACTTTGCAAGTTGTAACAGTAGACTCATCTTCATTTGGCAGTTTCACAATTCTGGTAAATAACAGTTCTATTATGTATGGATAAAACATTTGGTTTGTTGACCGAATATTTTACTTTTACAGTATATTTTTTATTTTAGATATTTTTAGATAATAATATTGATAACTGCTGGGCATAGCACTTTGTAGATTACACATATTATATAATTTAACATGCCAGGTACTCTTATATAATATTATACAAAGAAATAGTAAGTTACTGCCTTCATCATTTTCAAGAATAAAACAGCAATACCTATTTGTAGTAATTATTGTAGCATTTTGTTTTTGATGTTTGCAAGAACAGTTTTGGAATCCTTGTGAAAAAATTGATAACACGTATTTGTCAACTGCATACTCACTGAATGATTGAAGCTTTCCATCACAATGTTGGGTAACTGACATCTTTATTATACAGAAATGTTAGGATATAGCTTATGAAAAATAGCAAGATGTAGTTGCTTTTTTTTTATATCAACCCTTTCAAATAAGTTAATGCTACTCGTAATTGCTGGGAACATGGAATTCTGGAAAACTACAACAACACTGATTACACTGATGTATTGGATTTTCTTCTCTCCACTCCCCTCTTGAGTACAGGCATGGTGCTCTGAGTTGAGTTGCTAGGAATACCAATGTAGCATGACACCATAAAACAGGTGGTCTGTCTAGTATCTAAAACAGGGTTTCTGTGAACGATTGTATAGCTTCAAGTGCCTGGCCAAGAGGATGAGGAGAGACTAAAATCTACTTCGGTTCTGGTTGACAAACCATGATTAGTCCAGTCAGAGGGGTGCCATTTTGTGATCCACCAAAGGCCCTACTCATATCCTAGTTGTTTCTCTGGTAGAAACTTCTTACTCTGAATAATAAGAGTGCTTTAGAAAAACTAGACACTGACTATAAAAACTTTCTCACACACATATGGCATGGAATGGCTAGTTAGTAAATATTCCATGCATATTCCATCTTCTATCTGTTTATCTGTGGAGAAGTGAATGGTATTTAAAAATATTTTAAAAATGCTTTTATGAGATTTTTTGATGAGTCAGTTATACTAATTCATTCACTCCCTTTTCATTAATGATTTCAGAGACATACTATTTGTCACATAGGAACATTATAAGAATGTTAAATTTTCTCTGCTTTTTGATGGAATGTTTTGAGATTGAATAAAAAAAGCAGTTTCAGTACCTTTTGGTTTTATCAGTATGAAAAGCATTTGAGTTCATACCAATGAGAACAACACAAAATTCCCATAATGATAATAATAATAATGATAATAATAATAATACTTTCTAACAACACTATCTTTCATTGTGAATTTCTTATGGAAATTTATTTTATTTCGCAACACCATGGAAATTATGCAACTTTATAAAGCAAAGGGTAGATTTGCTTTACCATTACACCACACAGGACTAAAAGGTTTATTGAATTCCTTGTCTATTTAATTATATATAGTAAGATATCTACATGAATGGTTGGACTGAGATTGCCAGTCAGTCTAGATAATATTTAGTGAGTCCAGTGACTAATTAGTCATTGATTAGATCATACATAAGGAAAATTGGTCTAATGTAAAATTTTTGACACCTTAGTCATTTCCAGTTAGTTGGAAGTTTTAGTTAAGTAAGCTGTTGTTAAAGAGAAAAATCCCCTTTGATTTAACTTTCGTTTAGAAACTGTTGAAATATATAAGTTTACTTCCCTGCTTCAGTAACTTGTAGAAAATGAACATGATTAAAAATGTTTAGGATCTTATATTACGTGTATCTTACTATTTTAAGCTTCTTGGTTGTAGGTATGGGCACCCTTCTGTGGATAATTTTATTGACCCTCCAAACATATACTAAAAGCCCTATCTGGACTAGATTTGTACTTTCCTTTCTCAACACCTCTTATTAAAATTGAGTAAAAATTTAAAAAGTATCCTCATTAAAACATGGGATATGGAATGTTTGACCGGGAAGGGAACTGAGACACGATTTAGTCTATTTCCTTAATTTTCTGAGAAAAATGAACCCCCACACTTTCAATATTTGCCTAAGAGCACTCATCAGGTTAGTGCTTTAGTTTGGAATAAGAACCCAGTCTTATGAGTCACCATCTAATGCTCAGTAGAATAATACTGAGGCTTTTTAATTTTTATTTTTACCCATGGAAGTCTAAATCTAATTGCTATTAAATTCCATCACAATACTCTATACATACTTGTCTGAACATGAACCCTAGTATTATTAAATATATAGTCATAGAAAGTGATTACGAGAACATATTACAGATATTTACAGGAGATGCATCACAAAACTATTGCAGTTTTCAAGTTATTTATAAGTGAGCTGTGACAAAAATACTAATCCCCTATGTTTCTTCTTAGACTATGTCTTTTTTACTGACTGGAGACTGGGTGCTATTATTCGAGTCAGGAAAACGGATGGTGGAGACATGACAGTTATCCGAAGTGGCATCAGTAATATAATGCATGTGAAATCATTTGATGACAGTATTCAGACTGGTGAGTGAGGCTGCCAGGCTCTTTTATATGGATATACTTATTTAATATGGTGGCTCCTTTTTCTCTTTTACTACTTATTATTTAATAATTCCTGATAGTTTTATATCCCTGTCACTCAGGTAGTTTAATAGTTGTAAGACTTAAAAATCTCTGTTCAACTCTGCTAACTTTCAAAGTGTTGCTGGAAAAAACACATTTTGGTACTTCTCTGAATTTATATTGAATGTTTTATTTGGCATGTCGATTTCTAAGAGGAAGTTACTTTTTAGTATGGGCTCTGAAAAATGTCCTTTCCCATTTGTTTTTCTTCACAAACTACACTTGTGAAGGGAATGTGATTAACTCACTATTTCAGGTCATTGCTTTTTCAGGTTCTAACTATTGTAATCGACCCACCCATATGAATGGCGACTGCAGCCACTTCTGCTTCCCAGTACCAAATTTCCAGCGAGTGTGTGGTTGCCCCTATGGAATGAGCCTGACTTCGAATCACTTGACATGCGTAGAAGACCCGTCTCATGAACCACCTTTGAAGCAGTGTGGCTCTTTTTCCTTCCCCTGTAACAATGGCAGATGTGTGCCCAGTTACTACCAGTGTGATGGAATTGATGACTGTCGTGATAACAGTGATGAGCATCTATGTGGCACATTTAGTAAGTAGCTTAAACAATGGAGCTAATTCCATGATCACAGTGAGGCGGGCTTTAAAAATAAAGTTTGGATTATCTCTGTGGGAAAAAATATCCTTTAAAATTTTATATTTTTAATGTGTACTCCAAAGTCTCTTTAGGAAGCAAGACAATATTCATAGATAGTGTTACAGATGATTCCTAGCATTGATTTAGACTATCCTCAATAAAATTTCTTTTTGACATTGACTGTTTGAACCAAAGCAGAATCATTACATCTTGTCAGGCTCTTCAAAAAGTTAAATCACAGTAAAGTGGATACAATCTTTAGTATCTGAGAGAATAGTATCACAGAATAAGTACTTGCAATAATAGCTTTTGAAAATCTCATGGGCTATATTCTCTCCCCATTTTGGTATAAAATGAATTAGGGGTGAAATGGTGGTGTTAATCTTTATATTCTTCTTTTGATGGCAATTCAGTCTATAAATTTTAGAGCCTAATAAATGGTATTGTCGAGACAAAATTATTCCATTAAAAAAAAAGAGAACAGTTGACATCTCAGAAATCTTTATCAAGATAATATTAATAGTAACAATAACCTACCTTTTTGGAGAAAAAGGATAACAGATTTGAAAATAAAAGTACACACTTGTACATTTTTCTGAAATTTATAATTTTTTTCCTTTTGTGTATTATCTTACTCTTTCTGAAAGTACTGAATTTTAAACAAGTATTTTATTAATTTGCATTTTTAAATGATACATTTTCAAGGTTCCTGTAGACTCAGTTTGAATTTATTGTTGGAGGAAGTATAGCTTAAAAGGAAAGGCTGGGCCTCAGAGTCACACCAATGAAAGCTTGAATCCTGGGCAGATTCCTAAATCTCTCAAAGCCTCGGTTTCCTCGTTTGTAAAATGCAGATATTTATATGTACCTCACAGTATTCTCGTGAGGATTAAGAAAGAAAAAAAGTGCCTGGCATATGTTAATTGCTTAAAGAGAGGAACTGAGTCTTTATAAGGTAAGAACTCATTTAAAAGTCTGTGAAAACAAATCTTCATGGCCAGTTTGTTTCTGTTGTAGATAATTCCTGTGCACCTTCAGCATTCACGTGTGGCCATGGAGGAGAGTGCATCCCTGCACACTGGCGCTGTGACAAGCACAATGACTGTGTGGATGGCAGTGATGAGCTGAATTGCCCCACCCACACACCCACTTCCTGCCCTGCATCTTTCTTTACCTGTGATAACAACCATTGTATCTCAAGGAACTGGCTCTGTGACACAGATAATGATTGTGGGGATGGATCTGATGAAAAGCACTGCAGTAAGTTTCGAACTGATTTCTCTTGGTTGGTCAGCCTAATAAGCAGATTTGAACAATCAGTAGGCCTTGCACACTTTCCTCAAAGGGTCATGCATTTGTTTGTATCTTAGCTGCTTCTATTCTATCTGTCAGTCCTCGTCTCAATACGCTATAAGAGCAAAGACATGGGAGCATAGAATCCTACATATTGAGTTCTATGGAAGCAAAGTGAAGACTGTCTCTCAACTAACTATTCAGATATTTAAAATAATTTTTTCCTAAATCATATAAACATATGTGCACATTTGGCTATTGGTTTTTCTTTTCATTTGATACAGGCAAAAACACAGTAGAATAAAGAGGCACAGAACACTTAAATTTTCATTAATCTACCCACCTGCTTTTTATCTTGCCAGTTGTAATTTCCCTTAGACTGTTGTTTGTTTTCATGGCTGCCATATAATTTAAGGTAAAGCAAAGTTCCCTTGATTAAATTCTAGTCTTGGTTGCAATACTAGGAAAGTCACTTTCCTCCTGGAGTAGATCAGCTTTAAGACCCTTCCTAGCATTTATATTCTATGAGTATATTTAATACAACTTTATTTTGTGGATTGGGGCAACCAGCACATCTGATTCTAAGACCAGATCTCCTCGGCAAAGTAGGACCTTGTTTTTTAGAATTGTTATGCTTAGACTTTGTATTAAATCTAGTTATCATGATCTGTCTATACTCTGTTGCTACTAGGCATATGAGTCATGCTGATCATGCCCTCTGTTTAGGCTCCACTACTTAGCTTCAGTGTACAGTCGTGGGCTTAATAGTATACTCAGGTATATTTAATAGTATACGTGTACAATTGAGATAATTAATTTACCTCCTTAGTGTTTTTCAGTTTGGCTCTGGTACACACTGAACAAGCATAAACTGTTATTTGGTTTTGTTTTCGTTTGACATTAGACTTTACATCGACGTGCCTACCTAGTCAGTTTCATTGTGCTGACCATCGGTGTATTGACCTATTTTATGTTTGTGATGGGGACAAGGACTGTGTTGATGGATCTGATGAAAATGGTTGTGGTAAGTGGATTGCTTTATTTTTTATTCATGATGTTTAGAAAAAAATCTTTCTCTTTGAGCTCATTTCTAATGTTTTCCTCTTTCATTCTCAGTAATTAATTGCACTGCTTCTCAATTCAAATGTGCCAGTGAGGATAAGTGTATCAGCAACATGTATCATTGTGATGGTGTTTTTGACTGCAATGACCACTCTGATGAGAAGGATTGTCGTAAGTACCATGTAGTCAGCATGTTTCAGGTGAAAAAACTGCTTCATTTTACCAGCACTGATATTACCCCAGATTTCTGTAACTCAGACAAACTGGAGGGAAGGCAGCCAGAATTACACAGTGTTATCAAAGGAATGCAATATTGAGCTTATAATAAAGTTATGAGGCATCACCAAATAATGTTTTATGAGTTGTGAGTCAAGTGGTTGTATAGATGGGGCACTTTCAAATAGTTTCTTAGATAGGTTAAATATTTCTCAGATATTAATTTTTCCTAAGACATTCCAAATTAGTGTTTAAAATTTTTGAGACTTAGCATATATATAGGTATTTTAATGGTTTCTTTTAAATCTCAATAGGGAGGTCAAATCACAATATGGAGCAGTATTAAGATGTTGACTCTAATGAATTCATTCTTTCAGCTGTTATTTGTTGAATATCTACTAAGTTATTACAAATGGTCTTTGTCCTTAGAGTCTGGTGATAGAAATTATAGAAAGTAAAGTAAGAGACGATTAAAGCAAGGTGGATAATTACAAGGGCCTTAGAAATGGTACAGGTAAAATTCTATGGAGGCTCAGAGAAAAGAAATTCCTTCTAGTCAGAGGATTCAAGGAGGACTTCGTGGAATATAAATCTGATAGACCCATAATCTCCACAGGCTGGAAACCTATAATAGACAGGAGTTGTTATTGTCCACTTTTTGTGTTAAATGGGTTTTAGACTTGTAAAAGATTGTCAATGAGGGGGTCATTTATTTGAATAATTGTATTTTAGACCATAAAAAATATGTTTCTATTAATTCTCCTCCCCACTCTAAAAAGAAGTGCTTAAGTCCGTGGATAAAAAGAAAAGTTAAACAAAGTGCTTTTACATACTTTATAGATGTGTACTACACCCAGAAATTCTTAATCACTGATTTCACATTGAAAGCATAGACTTCCTCTGTGATGATCTGAGGTTAAACCTCCAATTGCCAGTGACTTGCTGTTGCCTTACGATGTCTATGGGAAAGAATTTGAGTTTACTCTTATGAAATAGAGTTTTAATCTATTTCTTAAAGATTGCTTGATGACTAGTGGAAAGTTTGCAAAGAATTAAGGACTTACTGTCACCTTTTGTTTATTTAGTGTGTGCTGCTTTCAGTGGATATAGTTCATTTGAGGAACAATTATAACATCTAAATGTAGGATATTAAACATATGGAATTCAAGTAACCATGGCTACTTAAGCTCTATCGAAGTGCTCTGGTGATTCTTTAATAAAGAGGAGATACATTTTATTATTTGATCTGTAACTGAATGAACATTAGAAATTCAGGAAACAACATGTTCTTTTGACTGGGATTTACCTTCTATTTTAGAGTTGTGCATCTTGTTCTTTGTTTGTTGTCAGTTCCACTAATCGACACGTAAAGATTTCTATCTACAACAATGTTAGAGAACACTCTATATGTATCATTTTAGATTTTAATATTTATTTTGCCATTGTTATTATTATAAACCTATAATTGATCCAAAATCTTTTTCTCTGAATCTAGGAAGTACTTAAAAGAGATTATAAATTGCATTCACCAGCCCATTTTCCCCATGCTTTTCTCTTAGAAACCAGGCCTCCTGGTATGTGCCACCCAGATGAATTTCAGTGCCAAGCAGATGGTCTCTGCATCCCAGGGAGCTGGGAGTGTGATGGACACCCAGACTGCATCCATGGTTCTGATGAGCACAATGGCTGTGTGCTCAAGACCTGCTCTCCATCTCATTTCCTTTGTGACAATGGAAACTGCATCCACAGAGAGTGGCTCTGTGATGGGGACAATGACTGCAGGGATATGAGTGATGAGAAGGACTGCCCTACTCAGGCCTTTAACTGCCCCAGTTGGCAGTGGCACTGCCCTGGCTATAGCATCTGTGTGAATCTGAGTGCAGTATGTGATGGAGTCTCTGACTGCCCCAATGGGACAGATGAGTCCCCACTTTGCAGTAAGTTTCCTGACCACAGATTACTGGCCATAAATTCATTTTGACTATTGGTCTGCTGTGCATCACCATTGTCATAGACACCATGTAGCTTTTGAGGAAGGGGTTTCAGTTCCTCTCTGAGTTCAAATCTGTGTAGGGATAACCATCATGATCCAAATAAATCATTACTGGATATTTCTCATTAAATTCTTTGCTCCTTGTTCTGTGTTCTTACTTTTTTTTTATATCATTGTTAAAAAAATGACTAAATAAGGCCATTAGCTTGTCAAATTAAATTCAGTTCTGTTGGTAATTTGCTCATAAGTTTTTCTAACTTATTTTCTATTTTCAATCAGAACTTGCCACAAAGACAAATGAGGTCTAGATATTTGTGTTTGCTGTGATTAAAATTCTGTGATTGGCATGTAATCCTAATTACTGTCCTTTCTTTCTTTCCTCTTTAATCAATGCTCACTCTCAGATGAACCCCAGCCAGGTATGATTGCTAAGTATTTTAGATTCTTATGATTTTATATGCATTGTGTGTGTGTCGAAAATGTCCTAATCATTTTGACTTACTTCCTCTTCTAGTGCATGTTTTGTATCATATAAATAAGTTAAGAGTACGTATGGAAATAGAGGCCATTTGCAATTAGAACTGTTTGAGTGGCTTCAAGCATTGTTGTTTTGGTCCTGAAAGTAAAGAATGATGGATGGCATGTTAGTAGATCTATGCCCTCTAATGTTCCAATTGCCTTTTTCTTTTCCATTTATTAATTTTCATAGACCCTCCAGCCCTTGCTATTGAAAGTCAAAGTCTTATCTTCTATTTTTGTATAGGTAGAAGAATAACAGGAAGCAAGTGAGAAGTAATTTAGGTCTCTTTGCATGTTTTAGCAATTATAGTTGTGTTTCTTGATGTTAATAGTATTTTCCCCAAGTTTCTCTAATTGCAGTAAATGAAGTTATAGAGGGTTGTAGTAAAGAAAGTGGCCCAAGTCTAGTGGATGTGAAAGATAGTAAATCCTCAGGTAAATCAGAGCAGACACTGAAGATCCTGTGGAGTTCATTCAAGTGAATGCTGCTGTTAGCTCTTACCTGGGTATTACATGGAAAGTGGCTTGATGCTATATGACAAATATTACAACAGAGTGAACCAAAGAAGCAAAGATTTCTGACTTTCCTTCTCTCTGATTCTCTTTATTCTAGACCAGGAGAGCTGCTCAAATTTAAATGCTGGCTGTACTCATCAGTGTGTTCAAGGGCCCTTTGGAGCTCAGTGCCTATGTCCAACGGGATACCTGCTTGCCAATGATTCGAAGACCTGTGAAGACATAGATGAATGTGATACTCCAGGCTTTTGTAGCCAGCACTGTCATAATACAAGAGGTTCTTTCCGCTGCTGGTGTGATAAAGAATATATGTTAGACACTGATGAGAAGACTTGCAAAGTTACAGGTAATAACTGAACTTTAAAGTGACCTAATTCCATCTAGTTAACAATATACCCAAGAACTTAAGATCAAATGTTGCATATAGAGATTTGACAATGTTGATTAGGAGTCAAATGGACTCAAATTGTGGCAAGGTTATATAACCTTCTTAAATCTCAGTTTCCTGTGAGACTTAAATAAGTTATTAGACATAAAGGTCTTGGTATATTTTTGGAAAATAGAAGTTAAATATATACAGATAGAGGATAATTATTATTTATTATTTTATTATTTTAAAATGATTTAAAATGTTTTCTATATTTAAACATCTATATATAATGCTTAATGAATTCAATTCACCCAATATTAATTTTAGTTTCTACTATGTAAAAGTGATTATACTATGTATTAGGATATTAATCCAGCTGCTTTAATAGTGACCAAATAAATGAGGATAAAACAAAATAGACAATTTTTTTTTTAAAAGTTGGAGTCTGTATGGTAGACAATTCAGGGGGTAAAGCTGGTTTCTTATTCTCATCGTGTGGCTTCCTTCTAGGGATCCAGTGCTATTGCCCCAGTCTTTGCCCCCTTCTTGGAAAGTAGGAAAGGGAAAGAGAAAGTAGAGAGCAAGTAGCTTCCTTTTAAGGATGAGACCTGGAATTTGATACATCATTTCTATTCACACCCTTTTGGTCAGAACTTAGTCATATGGTCACTCTAAAATGAAATGGAGGCAGAGAAGTGCCTCTAGTCAGGCAGCTGTGTGCCAGTCTGAAACTTGGCATGATTTATTACTAAAAAGGAAGAAGAGAAGGGAGGGGAGGATATTGCAAGACAATAAGAAGTCTCTGCCATAACTGAATGCCTTGGGGAAAACAAAAATATTTAAGACATGATTTTTGCTATCAAGAGGCCTACAATCTAGGAAGGAAGTTAAGCAAAGTACAAAAGTAACCGTAGTAACAGGAAGAATGCAAGTATAGTTCACTCCAGATTGATTATTACAAACGCTGAAGTATATTTCAAAGAAGAAAAACATTTCAGAAGCAGCTTATTTTAAATACTCATGAAAATCAGCTAACTAGTTAAGGAATGACATGATTAAAAACTATTCTTACAGGAATTTCTGTTTGTTTTTCTCATTACTATAGTTTGGCATTACATCTGCCTGTTACCAAAAGTATTAGATCAAATATTTGAGACACTTTAGTTTTGTTTTCTTCTTGGACAGCATCTGAAAATCTTCTGCTACTTGTGGCAAGCCAGAACAAAATTATTGCTGACAATATCACCTCCCATGTCCACAATGTCTATGCACTTATTGAGGATGGTTCTCGCATTGTAGCTGTTGACTTTGATTCAGTCGGTGGTCGTGTGTTTTGGTCTGATGGAACTGAGGGTAAAATCTGGAGTGCGTTACAAAATGGAACAGACAAAAAAGTGGTAAGTACATTTCCCCTGACCTTTGGCATGACTAATTCCCCTGTGTTGGTTCTATTTGCTATAACTGCCCAGTGAAAGAAGGCCTTACCTCATTCTGGTTAGCTTCTCATACTCCCCTTTGGGCCATATCATATCCAAGAGGCCTGGATGTTCATAACTCCTAATCTATGGGTGCTTTAGATAAGAATGTGGCCTTTGAAGACAATCCATTATTCTGAATTCCAGGTGACATGATGCAGACCTCACAAAATCTATGAGGTCCCCTTTGCAATTTTTTTTTTGGAGGATGACAGCAGAGGAAAATGCAAGGGCATTAGGGAGTTGCTTTTCTTAGTTTTAATTTAGTCATATTTCTCTATCCATCTCTCAATTTCAGTTTCTTGATCTTTGATGGTTATGTTTCCTCTCTGCCCCTTAGAACTTTACTTTGTAATTGTTGGCACTTCATTAATAAAGATGTTACTTTTGGCATCTGGACATTATAAAGTGTCACAGGATTGCCAATTTAGTGAGTGGAAAGAGCTTTTGTTAACTGTAAACTCTTTGAAACCAAAATGAAACTACATACTAGTCCCATCACAGTTATCCTAGAGTATTCAATTCTACATAATCTTGTATATTTTCCTCATGAAAACCTAATTTTCTGATGCTCACAGGTAATCACAGGACAAGTTAAATGCCTTATTCCAGATTTTCATATAATTTCCATGTTAGCATTCATTTATTCTTTTAAGGATTCACTATTGATTCACTTTTGTCTTTAGGTAGTTGATAGCGGCATCACTATGACTGAAAGTATTGTGGTAGATTGGGTGGGTCGCAATCTTTACTGGACAGACTATGTTCTGCAAACAATCGAAGTTTCTAAACTGGATGGGAACCACAGGACTGTGCTAATAAGTCACAATGTATCAACACCAAGGGGACTTGCATTAGATCCCAGGGTCAGGTAAGACTTTTTTTTTTTAAAATGATATTACCTTGACATAGTTATAATTGTGGAAAAATAACAGTAAAGCAACAGGCCGATGTACATATCATAAAATTTTAAATGATCCCTTGTTTAAATATCTCTATAGAAATGGCAGGTATCCAGCTGGTTGTTGCTATCCTTCCTTTATCTGAAAGTTTTCTTCGTGAAGTACACAAGAGCAACTGGTTGTTCACTTTGAGACGTATTGATTTATTAGCCTGGCAATACAATTATTGCAAATGAATGCGTACAGTAATAGTTTGTAGATGGACTATTTTGTTGTAACTTTGATACCTCATGGTTGTTCAACAAAAAAGGTAGATTTTTTCTGCTTTTGTTTCATGTTATTTATTAGTGTTCTTTTTTACATCGTAGAAGGAAGAAAATTTTTGTTTGTTGTATTAAAGGGAAGCAGGAGAAATTATCTTGCGCTTAGAAATCTCTGAAGGCTTCTTCTTTCCTTGAATCTCTGTGTTAGAGAATCTATGTTAGAGAATCTCTTTCTGCAGGATGGTTAGTTGGGAAAATTATGTTCAATGTGACATAGACTTGTAGATATTGTAGAGTATTACACACCAGTGAAGTTTGTGATGAATCTGATGATGAACTAAATTGACTCTCTTAAACATGATAGGATAGATAACCAAGGACAGATGGATTTTCCTAGATTAAATACTTGTGGATTTTATAGAAACATGAACTGGCATTGAGACATTTCAGTATCATTAATGTACTGCATGTGTTATGAACATTATAAAAACACCCAGATGGCTTGTGATTGCATTATGATTATGGTTTTGCTTTGTGATAATCAAGAGGAAATAATAAGCTCTGCATATAGTCTGAACTAGAGATGATTGATTTTAAGCAGAAGGTAAACATGATGTCCACTATTTTTCATATTGAAATATATCCCCTCCAGTTGCTAACTAGTTTCTTTTCACAGTGACCACCTGATGTTCTGGGCTGACTGGGGCCATCACCCTCGTATTGAGCGAGCAAGCATGGATGGCAGTTTGCGCACTGTCATTGTCCAGGACAAGGTTTTGTGGCCCAATGGCTTAACCATTGACTACCCCAACAGACTGCTCTACTTCTTGGATGCCTATCTTGATTACTTAGACTTTTGTGATTATGATGGACAACATCGGCGTCAGGTGATAGCTGGTGATTTGGTAAGTTGGTAGTGAGGAAAACTAAACTAAAACCACAACGAAAGCAGATAGAGTAACAAGAAAACTAAGAATTTAATGTTTGTGTCATAGACATTATATGGTCAATCCAAAAAATAACAATAGAAATAAGAGCCAATCCATCTTTTATTACTAACATAAAATATATTTTTTTATTCTAGTTCATGATCAGATTGTGCTACATCCAGGAAGGATCAAGTGCTTGTGTCATTTAGTTGATCTATAGATTCTAATCTATTGCTTATGTGCTTTTAAAACGTGTTAAACAAAAATTAATAATTATAATATTAATAATTATATTTACATCTTCAATTAAATCACAGCCTGTTATGTGTTTTTTATTTTTACTGAATTTATTTTCTCAAGTTATGAGAAAATACAGAAAATATGTACTTTGCCAAGGAACTGTTATTGACTTCTATTTAAGATTGTCACTGTTAACAGTTCTGTGACTTGCAGAGACCCCAGGAGGGCCTCCCTACCTTCAGGAAATATGCATCTTAACTGTATTAGATTTATGTGCATCTCTAGTGGCAAAACAAGGCAGTGGTGATAACTGGGTGGTGGCTAGGATTTGGGACTAAGAAACCCAGAGAAGTTGCCATATATTCTGTGTTTTAGTTTTGCTTTCATTTATAAAAAAGATGCCCAGTGTAATTACCATAATAAAATGGAAAACTAAATGGCATATATATGTGAAAGGATTTTGTGTGGTATAATGGGAGATATAGATCAAGCAGTTTATTTTTTGTCTGTTTCTTGAACAATGACTTTCCTACATATTAAATAATTGAATGCTAAAGGATACCATCTCTTAGGCAAACTTTTTAACTTTGTTCACCTTGGTTTTTATTTCTGGGCGAGGTCTCATTGTTCTCTCCTGTTTCACAGATTATGCGGCATCCCTATGCTCTAACTCTCTTTGAAGATTCCGTGTACTGGACTGACCGTGGTACTCAAAAGGTTACTCAAGCCAACAAGTGGCATGGAGGGAATCAATCAGTCATAATTTATAATGTTCACCAGCCCCTTGGGATTGTTGCTGTTCATCCTGCAAAACAGCCAAATGGTAAATGAGAGACAATTGAGAGAGACAGGGAGACATTCTGCCTGGGGGTAGCTTGGACAACACTTTTTCTGGGACTGCAAAATGTATAATGTTGCAGACCCATTTGTTTGGGCAATATAAATTTTTCCTTACTAACCACCCATTTCCTAACATTTCCATTACTTTTATTTATTTACCATGGAAAACTCAAATCTTGTATGTAACAACAGTAGATTTGAATGGTGTCATTTTATTCAGCAGTTGCCTACTGTCTCTGTGACTGTTCTGAGTCTCAGTTTCCTTGGCTGACAAATACATCATAGACCAGACACACAGTCCCTTAGATATTTAATTGCTATCACTTTGCTGTTTAAAGCAGCTTATTTTTAGTACTCATTTATTGTGGCACCATTGCTTGGAGGTGCTCTTCTGCAGCCTCCCAAGTTATTCTTGAGTGCATAGTATGGGTGGCTAGGTGATTTAAAAAATTAGTCTTAGTAGCAGGAGGAGGGAATAAGTTACTTAATCTTCTCTTCCTGTAAACTCTACAGTGGTTTCTCATCACACTTGAGGGCCCCCATTATCTCCATGGTCTCTTCGCCCTCTTATTCTCACCACATAGGACTTTCTTTTGTTCCAGAAGCATACCAGGCTACTTCTCACCTCTGAATTTTTGGACCAGCTTTTCCTTCCTTCTGCCTGGAACATCTCTCCTCCAGATCTCTGCATGAGTTGTTCCTTCATGTAATTTAGGAGTCTACTAAATACACCTTAGTGGCCCTTGACCACTCTATCTCAGATAGCCTCTTCTTCTCATAAATATTCTTTACTCTCACATTCTGAAATCACATAATTTATGAGTTTAGTTCTGTCTCCCTTTGTCAGAATATATTCCCCATGTTTGTAGTATTTCCAGAGCTTGGCATGATGTTTGGTATGTAAGTGAAGGCTTAGAATTTTTGGAATGAATGAATAGATTAATCTAACAAGATATATGTAATAGGAAAATAAGAACATATAAGATCTAAAGAATATCCCATGAGTTTGGGATGCACACAGAATCCCTTTTGTTAAGAAACAGAGACACACAAAGATGTCATCAATAAAAAAATTATTATTATTTTTTGGACAACAGTGAGTAAATATCAAGGTCACATAAGGAGAACATACCTTGGTTTCATTTACTATAAAAAGATCTCTTTTATGTCAGGCAGGGAGATGTAGATACGTAGCATCATATTTCTATACTAAGCTTTGGGTTACGTTGAGGGTGTTTGTTCATAACCTGGTTATAGACTGGATTGATCTGTAATCTTGTGCAAATCACTCCTCCCTCTTATGCCTCTCATAAATTTTATGTTGAAAGCATGATATTAGGGAACGGTAAAGTAGTTTAGGAAAGAAAAAAATCCAAACCAACAGAACTAATTTAATGTATCTATGTCTCCAAATACTGAGGAACCTCTGCAAGGACAATAACAACATGACTTTGTACATGTTTCAAATTTTATTAATTTAAATTAAGATATAACTGACATATAACATTGTATTAGTTTTAGGTTTACAACACAATTTGATATATATATTGCAAAATGATCACTATAATAACTGTAGTGAACATCCATCACCATACAGGTACTATTGTTTTTTGTGATGAAACATTTAAGATCTACTCTCTTAGCAACTTTTAAATATATAATACAATATTGTTAACTACAGCCATCAAGCTGTATATTACATCCCCAGGACTTATTTATCTTATAACTGGAAGTTTGTACCTTTTGACCACCTTAGCCCACTTTGCCCATTCACTACCTCCTGACTGTGTTCTATGAGTTCATTTTTTTTTCTAGAATTCATGTATAAGTGAGATCATATAGTATTTATCTTTCTCTGTCTTAGCTTAATGCCCTGAGGGTTCAGCCATGTTGTTACAAATGGCAGGGTTTCTTTCTTTTTTTATTGCTCAGTAATATTCTACTGTGTGTGTGTGTATATATAATGTCTCACATTTTCTTTATTCATTTGTTCCGTGCATTTTAATGTGTGTGTGGGGTTTCCATTCAGCAATGTTTACTTCTTTTTCTGTTGCAGGCATAAATTCATGTGCCTCTGCCCCCTGCAGCCAACTATGCCTGCTTTCCTCACAGAGGCCACAGCTTTACTCCTGTGCTTGTGCCTCGGGATGGAGTCTCTCACACGATTCTGTGACCTGCTTGAGAGGTACAGTATACCCTTTAAGTGTGCACTGAAGGTGGAGCTTGCCATAGTTTGTGCAAAGCATTGTAAGCTCAAAACCACTTCTGATGGAATATGTGCTTTGTTCTCTGTGATTCAGCAGGTATCTGTGGGGACTGCATGCTATCTGGGGTGATTTTAATTGAGCCCCTCAGTTGTAATATAGTTTCTGTATATGGAACTAATATTATGTCTGCATGTGATTCAGCAGTCTTTACTCTCACATTTTCTCTTACCTGACAAGACAAGCTATGACAAAGAAAAGTTCCAAATTCTGTACTTAAGGAGTAAAAATTCTTGACATTAGCATATGGCTTCATTTTTTAGTTTCCTTATCTTATTTTTATTTTCATAGCTAATAAGTTAGTGATGAGTGTTAGAGTCTAGATCTTTTGATTACAATTTCACTATCTTTACTATTATTATCTGATGCTTCAAGTTTTCTTTGTATGAAATATTTTAAGTGATTATTTGAGCAATTTAATCTTCATCTCATCTTAGATATTTTATTTGGCTGATTGAAGGGTTATACTAAGTACTTTAGGGAGTAAGGAAGGAAATTATGTAGTCAATTCACAAAAAAAGATTACTTTTGGAGTATGTGCTTGATGTATAATAAATTCTTTTAAAAAATATTTGCCTTTGCTTAAAAATATTGAGTTATTCTAAGCTCAAATTTTTCATTTCTCAATGAAGAAGAGTGAATGTGGTTTGATACTCGTAAAAATGGCTGTAGATAAGTTAAAATTAAAAGTTTCATGACAAAAAATTCCTAAATAAGAAAAAATAGAGTTTCAATTTAGAAGGAAATTTAGTTCATAAAATATATGCCAAATCCAGGAAATTTATGTTGTTTACAAATTATGCAGATAGGCTTATTCCATTAGCATGTAATATTTTATAATGATACCTTCATGATGAAAGATTTTAATTATTGGTAATACTTACAAAAAGATTGGCTATTTTTCTATTTTTCTTCAGAGATTTATTATGCATCTAATCCTCGTTGACATTGTGTAATTTAGTGTGTCCTCAGCGTCTTTCAGCAGAAGATTATACTGGGCTATAGACATTTTGGATACAAAGCACTCTTTCACCACACAAGGATTGTTGAACTGTGCGTTGGGGATTGGTGTAATCAGTATTACTATCTGACGGTGATTGATAAATATTAATTCTGAATAGTGCCTTTTGTTGTTTCACAAATAATTCCACTAGCAGATTTTCCATGAGCTGACTTTGCTGACATGGAACTTTTCCAGTATCTCCCAACTGGTTTCTGAGTACTAGTTGGGTAACTGAGTGTCAATATATGTTGACTACAAAAAAGTTGCACATTTTTTCAACAATAAACTTAGAAGACTTGTTAACTTTTATAGATGAAAGCATTTTACTTGACTTACATGTTCAATAACCATTAAAATAGTATTTATTAAGTGTCTGGAATATCTTACATCTCTCCAGCATCCTTTAAAATAACCTGACATCCAAAATAGTTTTCTGACTCAGTCTGGGAGATACAAGGCAATTGCTTCAGTGATTATGTTCAAAAGAAGAAGAAAACTCTCCTTGCCTATTATACTCTAGGAAAGGTTGCGGTGCTGGTTAATTTGTGCAAGGCCTGAGTTAAGAAGGACCTAGGTTTGGAGTCATAAATGCCACCCTTTAATTAGGACATAAATTTCCCATTCCTGACTCTTATCTCTTCACTGATCTGCTAACACTAATTTTAATGGAATCAGGACATGGAAAAAAAAAAAAGTGAAAAAAGTATCTTTCATTTTAAAAGAGTGAGACATACTGACCTTGAACAGCTTAAACATCACTTCCTCCTAAACTCCTTTCCATCCAACCCTAGTTCTTCTGTGCTTACTCCTTTCTGGCCATTATCATTGGGAATTATAAGGGCCCATATACTTTGTCCTCTAGACTCAAAGTTCCTTGAGAGAGAGCCTCCGCCTGATTAGTTGATGTATACTTATTGTCTGTGGTGCACAGCAGCATCAGTAAATGTTGAGTGAATGACAAGTCCTCCATTATCATCATCATCATCATCATCATCATCATCATCATCATTATTATTTTTGCTCTTTCTGTCCTGTATTTTTCACTCATTTTCTCTTTTATAGGTGTACACTGCTGTAAAATCACTCCTCTTTTTTTCTTTCCTACAGAACACTTTTCAAGCACCCTTTTAGGCCACTTGTCTCAGTGGTCACTTCCTTTCTAATGCTTCTCTGGAATCATCCTTCATCTTGGCCCTCACACTTTCCAGCAGTGCAGCATTAAATGATACCCAACTTTCTGTTCTATTGCTCACAAGTGTTTATTGGTGATAGGTCCTCTTGGTATGCTGGCAGTGAGCAGATAACAGCCCTGAGACACATCCCTAGGATAGAGAAACAGCCAAAGGGGGAGTAGAATTAGGGAGTGCTTGAGAGACGAGCTCCTCAGAGGAATCAAGAAAGCCAATGTTTGATGAGAAATGAAAAGTTTTTTAGGTCCTAAACAGTGTTTTATTTGAGAATTCATTTAAGAGGAAAATTACCTATTAAAAAAGGGTAGTATCAGGTTTTGAGTAAAATTTTTAAATGTCTCCTGCAAAAATGGGAAATAGTTCTTATTTTTACTGAACTAATGTGAATTGATAACATAATAAATAATTAAATATAATTTCTATAATTTCAAGGTACATATGAAACTCATAATATAGCTTTCATTTTGTATTATTGCTATTAAGTCAAATGAATTGAGTGGTAATTGATATTCAATAAGTAGCACCTAGCCTGTACTTTTTTCCAAGAAGTGACTAAGTATATTGGTTTGGGAACAAATAAGTCCAAGAGACCTAGCTGTGTGACTTTGGTTAAACTGCCTAATTTCTTTGTGCCTCATTTAAAAGTTGTGTGTGGAGGGCTACGAAGGGGCGGGTATGAGGGTGGTAACTAACAAACAGGGTTATGAGGCTATAGGGGAGATAAGTGAAATAATATCTGCTTGGTGCAGAGTGTGTAGCACATATTCTCAATAAATGGGAGTGATTATTATGGCTATTGCAGTTCAGAAGAGGGGCAATGTGGAGCAGCCAAGAGAGGATAGGCCTATGAGTTAATCTCTTGTGCATTATTTCCTGCAGAAATTAAATAGCTCCTGTAAGTCTTTAGCCTCAGCTGAAAACACTTTTTAGGCTTGTTGTAAAAAACTAAATGCTATGTATTGTAGAACTTTGAAAAACAAAGAGCATTAATAGTTGCAAAATTTACTTTAAATGTGTACAAGGTTTATAAATTCTGAGTTATTTCTCAGTAATAAAAATAGCAGGTACAAGAAAAAGCTAATAAGATGTGAAAATAAAAAAAGAAAAAAATGTCAAAATAATCCTGCTGAAGATTTAAAGCTTCCCAGATTATCAAAATAATAAAACATTTTTAGCCCATAAAATAATAAAATAATAAATAATAATAAAACATTTTTTAGCCCATGAAAATTTTGCAACAGTTAATTATTTTATATTTTATCTTAATAATATGTAATATATCTTATAAATGTGTCTTAATAACACAGAACTCACATCCCAAAGTTATCCTTTTTTAGAGAGGAATTATAAAATAAAACCCCCACTCCTGAATTTCATTAATTAGATTTTTTTGATAATGGTACTACAGCTAGTACCATTAAAGACTATATTTGAAGTAAGATTTCTTATTATTTATTTAGGAGGCTAAGTGAAGTAATTGAATAAGATATTATGAAGATGTTTAAGTTAAAATGTACAGATACTTTGAGAACTCTAGAAGACACTGTTTACATATTCACTTATGCATTCATCCGTTTATTCATTTATTTGGTCATTCAGTTAGGCAACTGTAATATGTCAGGCTCTGGAGACATACTAGTAAGTAAATTAGACATAGTCATTGCCTTTTGAGAGTTAGAATCTAGTCAAAAAACAATTTGTGGGATTATAAATTGGATTTATTTAGTAATTAAAGTCTCTAATAAACACTAGGCAATGCTTTGTAGTTTTATTTTCTGAACACATTAAAACTAATAAAGTGTCATTCACAAAGAATAGTTTATAAATTTTTTTTTCTTGTCAAACTCCAACTCTCCTTTCCCTTAAGTAGCTCAATATTAATGAAGTTTGTCTGTGGGTAGAAATGGAAGAACTCCTTGACTGTGATGCTTAGCAAATGTGGATGGTTTATCAGTGTAAGTAAGGGATTAATGAAGAGCAAGGTACATACTGGTCTGCCTTGCGAAAGTCCAGAAACACTGTGTGGAGTTGGATGCCTGGCGATCTAGCACCCACTGAAATCTAATGAAAGGCCCTGGGCTGTCCAATGAAGTATCTACCGTGTTTTGTATTTATTGCTGCAGTGGCAGTTTGTCCTATGATGTTTACAATCCACTCCGTTGCATTACTGTACATGTCTGGGAATAGTGGGATATAATTTTGACTGATATTCTGCTATTTTCACAGATGATCAACCTTTCTTAATAACTGTCAGACGCAGTGTAATTTTTGGAATCTCCCTTAATCCTGAGGTGAAGAGCAATGATGCGATGGTTCCCATATCAGGGATACAGAATGGTTATGATGTTGAATTTGATGACACAGAGGAATTCATCTATTGGGTTGAAAATCCAGTAAGTTTTGAATAACAGTCAAAGTATATAAAGTAGTCCTCAAAGAACCTGCACTGGTGCCTTCTTATAGGCAAACTTTTGCTGGGTGAATAAAAGGAATGGTCCGGAAATAAAGAATTTACCACCAAGTTGTTGTTGTTTTTTTTTTTTTTTTTTTTTTGACTTAGTGAGGGATATAAATGGGAGGCTGCCTTCGAGCAAAGATTGGAATACTCTTTAGCTTTAGAATAATAAGTATATTTAATCTATTGCACATTTTTTATTCATTCAGCAAGAATTTAAGTACTTGCTATTCGTCCTGCACAGAATTAACTGCTTCCAACTGTAGACTACATGCCTACAAACAGCAGTCACAAAAGTTATTCTTAAGAGGGTGTAAACTTGTATTAGACTAATATAAAAACAATCATAGCTCAATACAAAAAGCAGTAGTTTCCTAAGGGAATTCCAGGAAAGCATTCCATGTGGTCGCTGGGGCCTTTCTCCAGAATCTTTGCCTCCAGGATACAAAGATTACTTCTCCAATTCCATTGCCATCCCCATTGAGCCCCCTTCCTCATTTTTTAGGAAAGAAACCTGTGAAAGTGTGGAAGGGGTAAAGATAATACATATGAGGAAGAGAGGGAAGATCTTCATGTTTGATACTTGTTACCACTATGAAAAATACACTCCTGGTCTCCTAATTTGAGCCTGTGACTTGGGTTATTTTTATGACTTTGGCCTATATCAGAGATATTCTGAATGTTAAGCATTATGTATTCTTGACACTTAAAATTTCAGTGTTTTCAAAGTGCTGCTGGCATTAGCATTATACATAGCGAGGCCACCCAATAGTGTTGAACCTTTGCCTTTTCTGCAAGTCCGAGGTGTGTTAAAGAAACATGGTAGCTGGCAGTAGCTGCAGTGAAGGAAGTATTTTCACTTAGAGGCTATGGCCTTGAAACAACTCACTTCTCCTTTGTCTTTCTTCTCAGGGTAAAATTCACAGAGTGAAGACTGATGGAACCAACAGGACAGTGTTTGTTCCTCTATCTAATTTGGGTTCTTCCATGAGCCTAGCCTTAGACTGGATATCAAGAAACCTTTATTACACCAACTCTGGAACTCAGTCAATTGAGGTAATGATTCCATAGTACTGTTTACACAAACGCTGGTTTCTTATTCATGTAGAATCTGTTCTCGGGAAATGCTTTCATGGTTTTTTAAATTATTTTAAGCAGAAGCAAAAGCAAAGAGATATTAGTATTAGTTATCGAAGTCTTTGAAGTTTAAGAGGAAAAACCAGCTTATAAATAAATTATTGGAACTTTCTACTGCCTTATTTTGTTTCCTTCTAAATATCAGTATTAACTTATTCCTATAAAGGGATTTTAGACATTTTATAAAAATATGTAAAAAGATAAATAGAAAATTTTGTAAGGAATTCAGCATAAAGGGAAGAGCATAGTAGACAAAGAATTTTCACTATCTTTTCTCATCAAATCTTCAATGCTATTTTAGTCCTAAACCAAATATATAGTTTACCTCTGTTCTAAGATAGAAATCTTTCTATGGCTCCAGTGCAGTTTTTCTAACAGTGAAACAGAAAGTAGAAACTTGATTCTAATTCCTTTGATATTCTCCTCTCTGTGATAATTGTTCTTTTTAGCTCCAATTCTCAGAAGAAATTCTAGATGGGGTGCAGGTATGAAACCACGTGAAGTAATCAGAAGTAACTTGATTAGTATGGATTTTCTCTACTCTGGGACAAGGTTAAAACATGTAAGGGATTATTAATTCATAATTTTGAAAGTGAAAATTCCTGAAACAAAGAGAGGTCTTGAGAGAGACAGTTAGCAGGGATAGCTATCCAATAGAGTGACAATCTACTGCTCTGGGTCAGGCACCAGCTAGTAAGTTAGTTGCTCTTTGGGGCATTCAGAAAGATGGGAAGGCACACAGCAGCCAAGTGTCTAATTTAGAGCAGATTCACTAGGAAGAGTAACGTCAGACAGTGCTTTACAGTGTACAAGGTCTTTCACAAACATCATCTAATTTCAATCTTCACAACATTCCCAAGGGCAGGCAAGTGTAGTAACCATTCACAATGAGAAGGACATTTGCAATATGCACAAATGCTAATGTATCCCCAGTATATCAAATTAGGTAGAATCATCAACTCTTAATATGAGGGGAACCTCGGAGGCCCTTTGTTTTAGATAAGAACCTGAAGCCCACAGAAGTTAAGAATTTGGCTTAAACAGTCAGCTTCACTGCCTGATTCCTATTTTCTAACTTTGCCCTGTTACGAACCACAACTTCAGCAATCCAGCCTGGTTTAACCCCACTTCAACAGTGACAGAAGGTATTTTGCATAATCTCAACTAAAAATATCATCCTTCCATGAAAACATAGGCAATATTTATAGCCTAAGATTCTTAATACCAAACTCACATCTCTAGATTCCACACAGTACAAAGCTACCTTAATTCCAAATGACAATTAACATGCTTCTCTTCTTTTTGTCTTTTGCTTTGTAAATGGGGGTCTTTCCTTTTAGAGTGATTGTTGTTCAAAAGCAGGGAAAGGAGGTAATGTGTTTCTTCCAGCAGGTAGAATAAAAAGGCACCAGCCAAAAAGTAACTGAGTGTGTGTGTGTGTGTGTGTGTGTGTGTGTGTGTGCGCGCGCGCGCGCACGCGCGCGCGCGCGTATGTTCAAAGACGTGGCTTTGAGTCTGGCTTGCTTGCTCATTTATTTATTTATTCAACAAACACCAGTAAATATTTTCTATGGATCAGTCCCATGGTTAATCCTGGACAGCCAATGATGAACAAAAGGGAAGTGAGGCAGAGAAAAATACTTTATTCAAGACCCTGAGGTATGAATATGCATTTTGTGACTGAGAATAGTAATATGTTTTCTATATTCATAGGCTGTTTGACCTTGGAGAAATTACTTAACTTTTAAGAGCCTTTTTTTCCTTATCTGGGCTTAAAAGCTCAGTAAGTAAAAGTATTTCATGACACTCAGGTGTCCTGTGAATACAGTGCCCCATTTCCCTCATCATCAATATATTTAGAATATACATAAAGAGAATAATGATCCAAAGGTAAATTGCCTTTTTAATGTTTTTATTGGTTTCTCCTTTGGTGATGTCAATTGTTATTCATCCAAGAGACAGATCACTTAAGAAAACAGAATAGTGTTGACTTACTGTTTATCTGTATAATATCCCTTCCACCATCAGAGTAATTCACATCTAATTTCAACCTGAAAATAAAAGAAACATTTAAGAAATTGTTTTCCACTAGGGGTAGCTGTGTGCCCATTCACTAAAGGCAATTTTGTAGCTAAAAAGTGAACCCTCCAGAATCTCTGTATGTGTGTGTGAGAGAGAGAGCTTGATATATTCCAAAAAACAAGAAAGGAACTTTCCTTTGAACTAAAGAGCTCTTTAGGCCTAAGAAAGGAAGAGAAATTATAGCAAAAAGAGTCAAATTGAAAAGAGAAAAATTATCTTAGTTCAAGTAGAAGAGTAAAATAATACTTGGTATTTCAAGTAAAATACCAGAGAGGAGAGGTAAAAATTTAGAGAGAAAGGCAAGGAGGGAAAAAGGTGTGTGTTGGTGTTGTGTGTGGGGTAAGGTGGCGGGGCGTGGGGTGGTGGGACATATAGAGAGGGCAGAGAAACAAACATTGACACACAAATAACTTTGCACTGAAAAACAATTTTACAGACAAACCTTCATGCAAATCATCAGGCGTTTTCTAATTTCTTACTAGGTGTTTCTCCTCTCAGATTGTCTCAGGTGCATTTTAAAATAGCCTGGTTCCTATAAGAAACTGAGTTTAATCCAGGAACCCATATTTTTCTGTGACATGTCAGGGTCCTGCTAACGCTGTGTTAACAGGGTTAACATAGGGTTAACAATATTAGTAATAATAATTCCAAGGAGATAACATTGGGAAACCCTTTTTTTTTTTCTAGGCTTCTTTTTTATTATCTATTATATGGGCATAATAATGGTATCTATCTTACAGGATTATCTTGAGGGTTAAATCCAATAATCCATATTATAATGTCTCATACATAGTAAGTGCCCAATAAATGAATAAAAAGTTAGGAAATATTTATTAAACACAGGTTCTGCCAGATTCTGTGCTAAGTGCTTTACATGTATTATCTCATAGCCCTGTAAGCTCTTAGCAGAAGGTGCCATTATCATCCATATTTTAATGATAAAGACACCAAGTTCAGAGGGGTGAATTTACTTAGTCATATCTGGCAGGACACGGATTTGAACTCTTGTGTTTTAACTTACTTAGGCTGTTGGAACAAATTTACTTTCAATACTATTTGATTGACTGTGTTTGCAGTGATAGGCCACTGGGTGCTATGTGCTAGTCACTGGGGTGCAGGAGAGCTTTGGGATTCCCATTTATTTACTAAAGTTTTCTTTTATCTTTTTCCGAAGCCATTTATTTGAAAGGCATTTGTAGTTTCTCTCTGGCAGTGATTCTTTATGTTCACCCACTTGAATCTTTCTTGTATTCATATGCATCTCCTCTCCAGAAATTTAGGTGAATTGGAAATAGAAATTTAAGACACGATTTTGCTTTTCTTTCATTTTCTATTGAGCTCATTTCCTCATAGCTCTGAAAAGCAATTAAGAGTTAGCTGAGCCTCACACCTTCTCTCCCATTCATTCATCCGTAATCATGCTTTGGAATTAGTTGTGTGTGTTAAGTTCTTTGTCTCAGCTTTCTTTGTCTTCCCCTTATGAAACTCAGTTCTAATAAGTGATTTTATGTTATAGGTTTTAACACTCCGGGGAGATGTCAGATATGCAAAAACACTTATTACCAATGATGGGACAGCTCTTGGAGTTGGTTTTCCAGTTGGCATAACTGTTGACCCTGCTAATGGGTGAGTGTTCATAAATGGCTCCTGCCTTTTATACAGCACCTTTCTTGTAAATGTTATGGTTTGATAAATTGGAAGATTTCAAACTTAGGACATTTTCTGATTTCATAACCAACATTTAAAAAATATAGATCTCAGTGAGGAAAAGAAAGCTCTCTGTTATATTTAATGTGAAGTATATAACATATGTTTTGTTCTGTGTTCTTCAAATTAATAACATTGGACTGGAAATTCTGAACAAGCAAGAATTTCAGGAATTTTAAAAATAAAATTATAAGAATGGGCAATACATTTTGACTTTGAATGTGTGAAGGAAGCTTTAGGGGAATAGATAACATTTGAAATAGACCTTAAAGGATGAGGAGGTTTCTCATAGGTGGAGAATGGATTGCAACTGGTAGTGATACTTGAAGTCAAGTGAGCATTAAAGGTGCAGAAGCAAGGTGGTATTTAGCGTGATTGTGTAGAGGGCTGGAACTAGAGGCTTAGAGTAGGGAGCAGTTAACTAGATGGGAAATACAGTAGCTTAAAATTATTTGTGGACAAATCATGGACATACTTTGCTGTCATGCTTTTATTCTTTTTATTTTATTTTATCTTTTTGAGAAATAAGGAGCCAACAGGGAATTTGGAGGAAGAGAGCGATAGAACCAAATCTCTATTTTGGAAAGATTGATCAGGATTGGAATGGAAGAAACTGGGGCAGTGAGAAGAAATAGACATAGACTAGAATACTCTGGTCTGATCAGTTATTCTTTTTGTTGATCTTATACTGTATTATAAACTAGAATAATAACTTGTACAATATGAGCATTGATTTTTTAAACAAGGGATAGTCATCTCATTTCAAATGGATTTTTACTTTCTGTTTGAAAGTGAGCAGATTCTCAGGCCTGGAAGGGAACAAAAGAACTAGTTTGTATTAGCTCTCAGCTTCAAATAAAAATGATGCACAAGTGAAACCCAATTCTTAAAGAGTACTAAAAGCACAAATGCTAGTCTATGCTTGCTTACTTGTCCTAGTTTTCAGTTATTCTTTCTAGAAGAAGGACCACCTTAGATTTTATGTCCCACTTTTGAAACTCAAGTTCATTCATTATTCATTCTTCATTCACTAAACAATTATTTATTGTGCTCCTATTAGTGGATGGTCTATTATTTAGGATTGGTTAACTATTGAAACAAACTCCAAAATGTATAATGGCTCAAAGGAAGTTTATTTGTCTTTCATTTGGGCAATGGATCTTGGGGGAAGGATGGGAGGAAGTTCTACATAATCATTCAGGGACCCAGGCTGATAGGGTCTTCAGTAGGAGATTTTCAGGGTCACCCTGGGTGTTGATATCTTTCGAACTGTAAAGGAAAGGGTATTCAGGAATGTGTCCTAAAGTTTTGATGGGCCAGGCCTACAAATAATGCATATCACTTCTACTCACACTCCTTAAGCTAGAATTTAGTCACATGACCACACTAACTACAAGGAAGGCAGGACTGTATTCTAGCTTTTTACAAAAAAAAAAGTAGAGAAAGATATCAGCATGTTAAAAAGATTCTACTCTCAGAAAAACATTACTCATTCTTTCTCTTATTTTTTGCATTAAATTTCAAAACTCTTCCTTTTTCATCACAAATCAGAATAGATAAGAAAGTATCTGATCTTGCGGTAGATGATGATTTGGAGAATTATTAATAAGAACCTTGAGAGGTCAGCAGTGAGGTACCTGACAACATTTTCATTAGCTTTGTCCTTCCCAGGGTATTGAGAAGTATATAATTCTTCAAAAGGGATTGACTATTGATGTAGGCTTCTTCTTAGTCATAATCTTTCTATCTGTCTGACCAAGCTCAAGGATCACCTACCAATGGAAGATGCTAATTTCCTGGTTTAGATACCATTTAAAATGGCTTTTATCCCAATAATAACCAGGAAATATACAGACATTGAAAGAACACTGGTTAAGTACTCCTCCACATTGTATTTAACAAGGTATCGATGTTAAATCAGGCTTCCTCCGTTGAATTGTGTGCATCTTGACAAATACACATTTTCACACCATTCATTCTAATTTGCTTTAAGTCTTATTACATGCTGACATTTTTCCTGGTTGTAGAAAACTGTACTGGTCGGACCATGGAACTGACAGTGGGGTTCCTGCCAAGATTGCAAGTGCTAACATGGATGGCACATCGCGAAAGACGCTCTTCACTGGGAACCTTGAACACCTGGAGTTTCTCACCCTTGATCTTGAGGAGCAGAAGCTCTACTGGGCAGTCACCAGCCGGGGAGTGGTATGAACACCCTTATAGTCTGCTGCTCTTCATGCTGTGCTTGCCTGGCTGACACTACTGTTCTGAGTTGTCTGGCAGTGGTTCTTGAACAGTCTCTCTTGGTAACCAGTGTTTTATTGCCCTTTCTTTCAACAACTTTTTTCCCTTGAGCAAATCTTGCTCTAGTGGAAGTCCAGTTTTTACAGTATGTGCATAGTTTTTTATAGAAAAATATTTATTAATGTTTTCCTTCAAGATAAAGTAATACCATTTATTATTTCTCATTTGTCCTTTAAGAGCCATTTCGTTCATGTTTTAGTGACATCAGTACTTTTCTTTGAATGTTGTTTAGGCTCTCCAATAATAGGAACTTAAGGGAAAAAAATATATAGCAAACTTCTGTACTCAGCCTTCCCTTGTAGTTACATATTATTCTCTAATATCATAATATAGTTGCACATGTGTGAAAACTTCTTATACTGGTAATTTTAAACTCCAAGATTGAGCTCATTACATCTTACAATAAGAAGCAGAAACTAAATAATTTCATTTATTTGTAGAAATAATATTTGATCTTCATTGCTGTGCTTAAGCAGCTAAACTGGGACTAGGCTGATAGAAGGTGCTCAGTAATAATTATTGATCAATTTAAATATTGCTTTGAGTATGGAATTGAATGTATGTTAGTCTCTTTTTTGCTTTTTAAATAGTAGTGCTTTCAAATCTATCTTTAACATTGGTACCCTCTATAATATTGTGTAGTAGTTTTGGTTTTCAGTTCATTATCAGTTTGACAAGGACTACTTTCACTCTTAAAATGTACTTCTAATAGTGATAAACTTTGGAAATTAAAAGGAAGTAGTGATGAATGTGAAAGCACTTTACAAATTTTGATGCATGTGTGCAACATTGAGGAAGCTCTTATCACATGGTGTGATTTCTCCATACAACTTAGCACGGCCCACACAGTACTCACCATTTTTCTCCCTTCCTATTTCTACTTCTGCTCTGCTCTCCTGAATCCGTGAGCTTGTTAGTGGTGTGACTCTTCATCCTTTCTCTTAGGCTAGGTCCCTTATATTTCTCCTTCACTTTAAAACCACATCCTTACTTAATCATCACAAAACCCTGGTAATTTGTCCTCTGCCTCTTTCCTCGGGTCTACCCTTTTTCTGCCACCTCCACCATTCTGAGCCACTTCTCTCTAGCCTTGGCTAGACATAGCCCTCATCATTGGACCTGCTTTCATGATGGAGACATGTTGTCTTCATAAAACCATAGCAAATAGGTTAGATCACTGCTCAGCCTAGAACCCTGGCCTAGAGGAGGAACTCCAAACACTTCTGCTGAGCTAATCTGGTCCAGACTGCTCCTTCAGCAACTCCCTACAAGATTATTTTTTCTATGTTCTCCAGAGGTTTACAATTTTTTTGGCAGCGGGGACTGGTGCTCTTATGAGAATCTAATGCCTGATGATCTGAGATAGTGATGCCAGCACTGGGGAACGGCTGCAAATACAGGTGAAGCTTCTCTTGCTCACCTGACGCTCACCTCCTGCTGTGTGGCTTAGTTCCTAACAGGCCGTAGACTGGTACTGGTTCGTGGCCCAGGGGTTGGAGACCCCTTCTCTAGGCTTCTGGAACTTCTGCCATTTCAAGGGCGCAACCTGCTCTTGTAACTGCTGAGTGCCCTTGTCCATCAAGGCGGAGAGCCAGACCTCGTTTGTCTCTGTTGCTAGTCCTCAGCTCAGATTCTGGCACAGAGGAAGCACTTGAGACAAGTTTTTGGAATGAAACCCAATTAGCTATGTCTGCAGTTGGTTTTTCTTCCAGAAGCAGACAACTTGTCATTTCCCACTGCGAACTTCATTCTTATGTATTGTTTTTCAGTTTACCAAGCCATTTTGACTAAGGCTTGTTACCTGTTCTGCTATAACAGCAATACTCTTTGCCCCATCCAGTCTTGCTGTCTTCTGTGATTGTATGGAGCACATTTCCCTTCCTCACTGCAGAAATTGTTGGTGAAGAAGTTAAATGCGGGTCAGCCAACTCTTGTATAATGGTCCAGTTGGGCATTAAATGTGTGTCCCTGACCAGAATATCACACACAGAGATGAAAGAGGTTTAGGCCCCTTTTCTTCACAATGCCACCAGAGAAAATTTGATTGATTTACTTAAACTCCAACTTCATTATGAATGAAATGGGCACAATGACGTTTGCCTGACCTACTGCTCCATGCAGTTGTGACTGTCAAATCAGAAAATAGATATGAAAATCTCTGTAAAGGACAGTGTGTTGTATGACTGCGAGGTATTTTTATTAAAAGAATGTCAGTTTAAAATGTTTTTCTCATTTCACCATGAATCAGCCAATAACAAAAATTCTGATTTTTTAGATTGAAAGAGGAAATGTGGATGGTACAGATCGAATGGTCCTGGTAAATGATCTTTCCCACCCATGGGGAATTGCTGTATATGGTTCATTCCTTTATTATTCTGATGAACAATATGAGGTCATTGAAAGAGTTGACAAGGCCACTGGGTCCAACAAAGTTGTCTTGCGAGATAATACTCCAAATCTGAGGGGCCTTCGAGTTTATCATAGACGCAGTAAGTATTTGTCACTAAAACATACACATGTTGGATGTGTAATTTATATTCACAACTGCGCATTTACATGTATAAACTTGCATGCCTATACACAGACCCATGTACTAACACATGAATGCAAATTGAAATTACCTGAAATATTTAAAGTGATACCATGTCTTAAACATAGCTAAGTGTCAAAGACTAATCTGGCATCTGCAAGGCCAGATTGACTTCAGAGTAAGTTTATTCCATTCTTTCCCCATCACTTTAAACTCTTATTTGTTTTTGCTTTTTAGCACTTGCTGACATGTTATCAATCTGTTTTTTGCCAGTATTTCTCATTAGAATGTAACTTCCATAAAGACAGCCATTTTGCTTGTCTTGTTTTTTGTTCTCCACCCAGTAACTAGAATAGTTCTGACACATTGAAGTACTCAGTAAATATTGGTTAGATGACTGCTGGAAAAGGGTTAACAGGATAGAATTTTTAATCTTAAAAGGAATAGTCTTAGAAGTTGCCTATTTCAATGTATTTTTTCAGAAATAATCTAAATTTTGATTTGACTCTTTAAATCAGCATTATGATATAGAGTTTTTTTCCCCATAGTTTTGACATATTTTAAATCTTTTAGTCTTTAACCAAAGATTGCCAATTTGTTTGCTGTCCTACAACCTAGGTTACCACTTGGTATTTATTTTTATTGCATGTGAAAAATGCCCGTTAAATACTTTTATTTAATAAACTTTATAACAAATGTCTATCACATTATTGATCATATAATTAAACTGATAAAAATTTAAATGCCAGTATGTAGGCTAAGAAGGCAAAAAAAAAATTAGAATTTGTATACTGACCTTTCTAATTCTTATATATTTGTGGACGAAATACAATTAATGCTTCATTCTCTAACTGTTATAAAATGATTATGGTTCTATTTTCATATCTCTAGGTGTTAGTTGTATAAGCTCTAGTCTCTTTAATATTATTTTTAGGTTCTTAACTCTGATACTGTATTTTGTTATTGATTTTTATAATGAATTATTTGGTGACTCATTTTTAACAGTGTGAAATGGAGAGGCAGGCAGGTAGGGCCAAAAGTAATGCTGATTTTGATTTTATTTAGACTCTGCTGAATCCTCAAATGGCTGTAGCAACAATGTGAATGCCTGTCAGCAGATTTGCCTGCCTGTACCAGGAGGACTGTTCTCGTGTGCCTGTGCCACTGGATTTAAACTCAATCCTGATAATCGGACCTGCTCTCCATATAGCTCTTTTGTTGTTGTTTCGATGCTGTCTGCAATCAGAGGCTTTAGCTTGGAATTGTCAGATCATTCAGAAGCCATGGTGCCAGTGGCAGGCCAAGGTATACCAACTCCAATATAAATGCTATTCGACTATATCTGGTGCCATGTTGAAATCCTTGGTGCCAGAAAGCATTTCTTCTTGTTTGGATTCAGTGCATAATGCAGCTTGTCTTTTCCTTTAAATTGGCTCAACCTTGAGTGGTTCTCAAACTTTAGTGTGTATCAGAATTGGAGGACTTCTTAAAACACAGATCTGGACCCCACTCCCAGATTTTCTGATTTAGTAGTCTGGGGTAGGGCTAGAGAATCTGCATTCCTAACAAGTTCCCAGGGCATGGTGATGTTGCTGGTCCCTGGACAACACTGAGAATGACAGGCCTAGAGCAAAATAGAAGAATGTAGCATGAGATTGCAAGAAGCATTACAGAGTTGGTGTTCGAAAGAACCGAACCTTATTTCCAACTGTTAATGAAGATTTAGGGTAGAAGTATATCACTTTTTTTAAATTAATTATTTTTTATGGTGACATTGGATAATGAAATCCAATAAGTGTCAGCTGAGAAGTATATTAGTTTTTAAAATAGTAATGGCATAATCTACAATCTGATTTATTAATATATATTTGATGAGTCAAAATAAATGAGTTGACAGTATTAGTTTCTTCTTAATAACTACGTTTTTACAGCACTTTATGCTTGCATGTTGTGAATATATAAAGTGATCACTTGCTTCCTACATGAGCCAAGAGATTTCTAGGTGTATGTTACCACAAGAGTTTTTAGTAACATCACAAGGAGTATGCCACAGGCTAATGAAAGAAGTAGAAGGCAGCAAGGGAAGAAAAGAGGATGAAGGGAATGAAGGAGTTGGAGAAATGGTCAGAAGAGACAAGACAACCTATGTTCTGACACCACACATGCTCTTGCTTCGTGACCATATTCACATGTACTCATGACTTGTTTTCTCATATCTAAAAAATTATGCATCTAAGTTACCATTTTATAAACTATTATAGAATCACTAATTTTTCCCTCAGCTTTTGATTTTGAAAAATTTCAAATACAGAAAAGTTGAAAAGTACAGTAAACATTCTTACGTTCTTGCTTAAGTTCAGCAATTGTTAACATTTGAGCTCTTGATTTCTATGTTTGTGTGTGTGTGTGTGTGTGTGTGTGTTATGTGTGTATACCTACATATATATGCATATATTTTTAATGAACTTTTTGGAAATATATTGCAGATATCATGGTATTTCACCCCTACATAATTTAGAATGTAGTTCCTAAGGGCATTGTCACTTAATATTTATATTTGCATTTCTCCACTTAGCTCAGAATGTTTTTTATAGCTGTTGTTTTGTTCCATCAAAGATATAATCAAGATTCATGTATTGTATTTGGTTAAGGTGGTGTCAGTGAAATCCCTGCCTTTTAAAAGCATGTTTTTTGCTTTGTAATTTGTGTAAAATCTTTGGGGTCACTCTTTGACACTATGAACATCTTATTCATAAGTGCCTTTTACCCACTGGTTTTAGCAGCCATTGATGATGATCCTTGACTGAAAGGATTATTTAATTAGGATTGTAAAAAGATGGTTTTCTTGTACTATCATTTCTTCTATATTTATTAGATAATATTCTTCTGGGAGAGCTGTTCTTTTTACCCAGTTCATCACCTAGTTATTATCACTGTGGACTCAAGATTTTACTTTTTTAACTCAATGTGTTATAAATGATTTAACATATTTACTCTTCTGATGCTCCAGTTATCCATTTTGGCCAGGGAGGAGTTCTTGAAGTGGCTGCATGTGTCTTTTGACATGATTCCATTTGTATTTGAGTGCTCCCTTGCTTGTGGGTATAGTAAGATGTTCCAAGGATCACCACATACTTTCCCACTCCAAAACTATAATCAGCCATTTCTCCCTGGAGCCAGTGCTCCTTACTGTAGGAAATGTGAGAGAAACCAAGAACTGGGTGGTGGGTGTGCTTGTTGCAACTGAGAAACAAATGGTTTTATTTTGTAATGGGGGCATAGTCAATGCAGGGGCTTGGGAATGAGGGTTTGAGAGGAAGGGCAGGTATTTAAAAGTTCTAGTTTCAGCTAGAGCCTTATTTAATGATCTTTTCTTGAATGTTCCAGGAAGAAATGCACTGCATGTGGATGTTGATGTATCTTCTGGCTTTATTTATTGGTGTGATTTTAGCATCTCTGAGAAATCTAATAATGCAATCCGTAGAATCAAACCAGATGGGTCTGGTTTTACAAACATCATTACACATGGGATAGGAGAAAATGGAGTGCGGGGGATTGCAGTGGATTGGATAGCAGGTGGGTAAGCTGTACCGTGATTTTATTGACAAGCCTTTTTGTTTTTTATATCTCTATCATTGTATTTTATGTTGAAAAGTTTAGTCTAATAGTATATATGCTACAGATTTGTTTTTTTCTGATATTAAAATATAATGAAAACTATGAAATGGCAATTATTTATTTTAAAGTTGAGTAATTTTAGTTACCCAATTTTTAATTCCTTCCTCTTGTTAATATATAAAAACTCTTTTGATCATTAGACATTTTCTTTATAGTAGTTCTGTTGAAATGCCTGACTCAATATTACATTAACTTAGTTGTATTGATCCATGTACTTAATTTTAAATTACCACTCATTTTTAATGATACACTGAGAAACAAATGTATTATAATAAATCAAATGTATTATTTGTAATTTTTAGAATATAGTACAATTCTATGAAATAGGTATCATGGTGTTATCAAACTTGGTAAGTAGACATCACATAGAAATATTAATTAAAATGTATTGTAAAAATTTAGGTATTATAATAAGAGTTGATTGTAAATAGTAAATGTCGTAGTATGATTTAGATGGGGCTTTAATTGGGTTTCCAAATCCCATTCCTGATTAGGAATTTACTACATTATTTCTGAGGGTATAGATAAAGCATTGGTCAATAGTTTGTGGCCTACGGGCCAAATGCACACTGCCTATTTTAAGTTTTACTGGAACATAGCTATGCCCATTTGTTTATGCATCATCTGTGGCTGCTTTCATGTTACAATGGCAGAGTTGAGTAATAGTGAAAGAAAATATATGCTCTGCAAAGCCTAAAATAGTGACTGTGTGGCCCTTATGGAGAATGTTTGCTAACCCTATATTAAAGGATTGGAATATACATATGGTACAATTAGAGATAGGTAATGAAGAGAGTAGGTTGGTAATATTACATACTGGCCTGATGACTCTAGAGAAGTTTTGAGTCAGATATAAGAATAAAGTAGGTGTGCCTTGGTAGCTAGTTTAACAATAGACTTTCAACTGCATGGAATCCGTTTGAGATTCCTCTCTATTCATTATACTGTCTTCACACTATAGACTTTTTATTCTAGCATTTACACTGTTTTATAGTGCTCAAACGAACTTTTTGTTTGCTGGCTTTAGAAGGTCCTTGTAATGAAAAAAGGCCTCATGTTAATGCTAAGCACAAAGAGCATTTGGTGACATTGATCAACAGATCCTGCTGCCTCTCGCTCTTTGCTCTTTTCATCATTATGCCATGATAATAATGTATATTTATAGTCTCTGAAGAGTCAGGTGTTCAACATTCAGGTAGAAGAGAAAGGAGGTTCTGGTAAATACACCTTTTAGTGGAAAGTGGGTTTTGACATTTGCTATGAATTCTAATGTGCTTTAGAAGCTGAAGATAAGCACATTTTCTTTAAATTTGAAGAAACAATCTCTTGATATTCCAAGAGTAAATATTAATTTTTCTAAGTCTAAACTGAGACATTTATCATCATAGAAAAGTCAATATGCAATGAGCCAAACCTCAACCTTACATATTTGTTCTGAATTTGAAGAGATATCCTCTTTTTTCTTCTTGGTTTTCCATTCATCAGCATGCTCTTTCATTTTCCTGCAGAAAATCTTTATTTCATCAATGCTTTTCAGTCTGAAACACTCATAGAAGTTCTACGGATCAATACCACCTACCGCCGTGTTCTACTTAGAGTCTTAGCGGATATGCCCAGGGATATTGTTGTAGACCCCAAGAACAGATACCTCTTCTGGTCTGACTATGGGCAAACCCCAAAAATTGAACGTTCTTTTCTTGACTGTACCAATCGAACTGTGCTTGTGTCAGAGGGTATTGTCACACCACGGGGCTTGGCAGTGGACCATAGCAATGGCTATGTTTATTGGGTTGATGACACTTTAGATGTAATTTCAAGGATCAATATCGAGGGGAAGGAATTGAGAGTGATTCGTTATGGCAGTCGTTACCCAACTCCTTATGCCATCACTGTTTTTGGAAATTCTATCATATGGGTAGACAGAAATTTAAAAAAAATCTTCCAAGCTAGCAAGGAACCAGAGAACACAGAGCCGCCAGCAGTGATAAGGGACAATATCAGTTGGCTAAGAGATGTGACCGTCTTTGACCAGCAAGTCCAGCCCCGGTCACCAGCAGAGGTCAACAACAACCCTTGCTTGGAAAATAATGGTGGATGCTCCCATCTCTGCTTTGCTCTGCCTGGATTGCACACACCAAAATGTAGCTGTGTTTTTGGGACCCTGGATCATGATGGTAAGAGTTGTGCCATTCCAAAAGAAAATTATCTCATCTTTGCCTCGGAGAGTTCCTTGAGAAGCTTACGCTTTGATCCTGAAGATCATAGCACACCTTTCCAAGCAATAAGTGTGGGAAGACACGTCATGACCCTAGACTATGATGGCATAAATAATAGGATTTACTTCACACAAAATTTAGAAGCTGGACATGGCCAGATTTCCTATGTCAGCCTGAATGGAGGGATCAGTTCTCCCACGATAATTGTTTCAGGTAAGTGCACTCCAAGTATAGCTTGTCTTGGAAGGAAGTAGACACAATGGGATTAACACACATAGATAACCTGGTGATTCTAAAATGCATGTTGAGACTTTAATGACTTTGTGTATGTGTGTTTGTTGGTGTCTGTCCAGATATAGGGACTACTGATGGCATTGCTTTTGACTGGATCAACAGAAGAATTTATTATAGTGACTACACGAACCAGACGATTAATTCCATGGCTGAGGATGGGTCTAAGCGCACTGTGATAGCTCGCGTTACAGAGCCGAGAGCGATTGTGCTAGACCCTTGTGGAGGGTATGCTGTCCTCTTTATCATATTTCTGTGTGCTTATTACTGGAGAAAGGGGAGCCTGAAATTTTTTTAAGTTCATAGAGGGCTACCATATTAGGGCTTAAACACTGTAGCTACAAATTCAAAGTAGAGAGAGCGTGAGTGACCTTACCTGAGAAGGAGCTCACGTGATGCTAGAAAGGTCGGCAGCATACTAGGCAATCAATGCTCTGACTCAGTAAATCCCTTTGGGCAGGTTGTGTAGGTGGGAATAGAGTAGGGTTACATTTGCTATGTTAATGTCAGTTTGCAGTTAAAGAACACTGCCATTCTTTTTTAAGTAAAAAAAATTACAAAGTTCCTTGTGGTGAATTAATTATGACTCCTTTGGATGACTTCTAGGTACATCTACTGGAGTTCCTGGGGTACTAATGCCAAAATCGAGAGAGCAACACTGGGAGGAAATTTCCGGAAACCCATTGTGAACAGCAGCTTGGTCTGGCCCAGTGGGCTCACTGTGGACCATGAGGAAGATCTTCTGTACTGGGCAGATGCTAGTCTGTATGTGTCTTTGGTTATTCTTGTGGATGTTGATAAGAGAAGTTTTCCTCCCACTTCCAAAAAAGAGAGAGTTGCATGATGGGATAAAATATAATATGCCAAATAGATGTGGCCAAATGTAGAATCACAATTATAGGAAATATATTCTAGCTTAGTGAAATGTACCTGTGAAAATTGATCTATGCCATGAAATTGAATTCAATTATAAACTGAAAGGCATCTAAAGATGCATTGCTAGAGAATTCATTTCAGCTATAATTACAGATGTAATCACTCAATTTATAACCTATAGGCCCCATGTAACTACTGTAAAATACTAATGACTTTTAAATACACACTGACATTAAGTTTTCTCTGGGCTTTAGCATTCGGTGTCTTCTCAAATAGATTCTTTTCAAGCCAGCTTCTTCTTAGCCAATTTCATAATGTTTTTCTTAAGAAACTTTTGTCAACTCTAATTTTACATGTAACTTCTTCAAGAACCCCCTGACATTATTCACATTCCCATCATCCTTATGGAATAGTTGAAGAGATGAGATGATTTTGTTTTTTTATGGTTGGTATCATGTCAAGAATCTTAATTTTCCTTGCTAATTTTCTTATGTTTTTGGTCTTGTGACACTGAGAATCTAACAACCTGATCTTTATTTTATTTTTTCATTTGAAACAAAGCAGTGATGTTTTGTGTCTTAAATTTGGATTATTCTGGGAAAAACCTCAAGGAACTCAGTAAATGAAAAATTTTAAAAGTTGTTAAGGGAGTGGGAAGGGAAAAATAATTAACATTTTATCGTGTGACTCTTATGTGCTAAAAACTGAGTTCCATGCATTACATGTGTTATTTCATAATATTCTCCTGTTACTAATGTCAGCATGGTCCTTTTTACAGGATTACTTGTAGGTTATAATCATATTTAGAAATCAATGATTTATATAGGCTATTGTTCGATAAGCAAATTAAGACCTCCAATCACCAGAAGAAACATTTCTAGATGTCACATGCTTCACTTGAAAATAAAGTCGAAGGCTTGTGTAAAGCAATGGTTAGGCCCAGGCATTGGGCTGCCAATTGAGGCACTTATTTTTTTTGGATTCCAGCATTTTTTTTTCTTTTATCTTTGTTTTAGGCGCAGGATTGAACGCAGCACTCTAATGGGCATGGAACGTGAGATCATTGTCAGCACAGTCTTTCGTCCTTTTGGCTTGACTGTCAATGGACAGTATATTTACTGGACTGACTGGTCCACAAAAAAAATTTACCGAGCTAACAAATATGATGGGTCGGGTCAGACTGCAATGACCCCAAGTTTTCCCTTCTGGCTTATGGGCATTCGTGTTGTTGTGAAAGACCACCCACAGCAATGCAGCAATCCTTGCGACCAGTTTAATGGGGGCTGCAGCCATATTTGTGCACCAGGTAAGGCATTGCCCTTGAATATAGAATCAAGGAGAGTAATAATAATGATGATGGCAACTGGTAGGGAAGGTGAAGGAATATTCTACTCTAACAGAACAAAATCCAAGTTCTTCTTGATTTCAGGGTAATTTAAAAAAGATTTGGGGGTTTGTATGTGTAGAGAAAGACTTTGATAGTTTTTTTTTTTAATATGATACGGAGGTAGGAAGAAAGATGAGATTTGGCTATGGTACTTCATGACTTGAATAGAAATTCCATCAACAAGCTTACCTTTTTAATGAAAAGATTTAATTCTTCCACTTAAGAGGTACTATTTATAGTTTGAAATATTGCTGATGATATGAAGTGTAATATGTGTGATAATATGCTTCATAGTGTGTTTTATAGAGAACAAATTCATAGGAAGATTTGCCTTATGATATTGTTGCTTTGTAGATTTTGCCAAGAAGGCAGAATGGTTTCCATCACTTCAGTATAGATGAGGGGTAGTTGTTTAAAGATTAGGGTGAATTAGCCACATGTATTAATTGGTGGTTGTTCTTCTTGATGGAAGAATGTCTCAGAATATAGTTAAAAGTTTGATGAGAACAGTTTCCATCGTTTGTCTTATAGCACATTTAATATAGAAGCTGTTGCCAGTGCTATTCTGGAGGAGAAAATGTGTTTGCCACACAAATCTTTTGTTTTTCTGGGCCTACCTTTTTTCAGGTCCAAATGGTGCTGAGTGCCAGTGTCCACAGGAGCGCCACTGGTATCTGGCCAATAACGATAAGCACTGCATTGTGGACAATGGTATACGGTGTAATGGTTCCAGTTTCACCTGCCTCAATGGGCATTGCATCTTGGAGCAGTGGAAATGTGACAACAGCAATGACTGTGGTGATGGCAGTGATGAGCTGGAAAGTGTCTGTGGTGAGTTAAACTCTTGAAGCCTTTGTCAGAAGTTAATGATGTCTTTCTGCCAGGTATTTGGTACAGAATCCTGCTATGTGTGAATAAGTTAGTTAGAAATGTGCCTAAGGATTCCATTAAAACTGAAAAACATTGAGTCTGAGAATCAGACTGCATTTCTGCTAAATTGCATATAAGCTGATATACATGCTATGAAGTAGCATACCCTCTGTAGTGGTTAGGAGCAAAAATACTGAATTAATATTCTGGCTATGCCATTTACACAATCTGTATATCCTCAGACATCTCATCCGTAAAATGGAGCTATTGCTAGGATTCTTGAGAGGCATAAGAAAAACAATATGTAAAAACACAGCTTGAGATTTGATACCTGTTAAACATGATTTAGCATGTAACTAAGGGCTCCATTAGGTGATTGTTACCATTATATTTTTATTTATTTTATTTTTTCTAGACATCAGTGAATTATTTAATGAGTTGTTATAACAATACCTGCAGTTCTAGTCTCATACATAGACACATAATTTACATTTAAATAGGTAAGGTGACCACCTAGGGACCCTGGCACAAGCACAATGCTACCTGTGGTAGTTCTTATGCACAGAGCCCATGCTCAGATGTGCTGGTGTGCAGTTTGGGTGTTTTTTGCTGAGTTTTCGATGTTCAACTTATTGTCATTTCAAGGGGAGAGATCTGAGGATGTCTTTCAGTCTACCATGTTTTCCAGCTGACTCTGTTACCATTTTATTACTTTTCATAGCAAAAGGATAATTAATCTAATAATTTCATCAAAATCACTCCCAATATTCAGTTTCTATCTAAATGAGGTGAGTAGAATGCAGTAGATGTTCTGAGGTTAGGTACTTTTTTTTCTAGTGGACTGTGTAGGGGATAAGAGTTCTTTCCCCAAAGAAACTATATTTGCATACTTTTCTGTGATTGAGGTAAACTTTTAAATTGAGATGATAGAGAAATGGACTGACTTTGCCATTTGCTTAAAATATGTCATTTGTTAAAAAAAAAAGTATACAAAATATTTTGCTTAATCTAACTAATTTAAAGTGTTGTCTTACTTTGCATGCAGTCCATTTTGCAGCTGCTTTTGCCTTGGAAGGTAAACTCAAAGTGTTTATTTTATTTGATTGCATTCTTTTAGAAATTAGGATAATGCTTTAATCAAGAGGTTTCTTCCATGTGTTTTCTTCTTTTTAGCATTTCACACCTGCCGTTCCACCGCCTTCACCTGTGACAACGGGCGATGTGTCCAGTATCATTATCGCTGTGATCACTATAATGACTGTGGTGACAACAGTGATGAGGAAGGGTGCCTGTTCAGAGACTGTAATGCCACTACGGAATTTACTTGCAGTAATAGAAGGTGCATACCTCTTGAGTTTGTCTGCAATGGTGTAAACAACTGCCATGATAATGATACTTCAGATGAGAAAAATTGCCGTAAGTTCATCTTAAATACTCATTGTGCTTTGAGATCTTATATATTAGGAGATGAAAGAAAGGTTTTCTGAAAAAACAAAACAAAACAATACAACAAAGAACTAAGTATTTACCTAAAATATAAATTTTATTTTAATGTATTCCATTAAATGATTTTTAAAAACAACTTTACTTAATATTTGAATTATTTACCTAACTTTATGGGCCCATACAACCATTGACTATTTTAAACTTAAATAATTTATCCTTGGTTTATATGTCTGCCAGATTAAAATTTCACTCAACAATCAAAATTTTTTATTGTTTTAGTTTTATCAATGGTTAATGACAAAAATTATTGCATGAATGCGCTGTGGTTAATGTTGTGCAAAAAGCTATGTGTAGTACATTGTTGACCGAAATTCTTTGTTTTCTTTCTTTTTTTTTTTTTAGTTCTTCTAGTAAATTACTTTTTTATTAATTGATTTTTTTCAACATTTCTGGGGTTTATATCTACATCGTCATCTGCTTTTGTTGATAGAGTTTTACACAGTATTTATTTGTGTGTGCTTTTTAAGAAAATTTTTTCTTATGGAAAATTTCAAATGTACACCAAAGCAGAAAGAAAAGTATAATATGTCCATCACCCAACTTCAACATTTATCAACAAATGATCAATCTGTTTCATTTGTTTCCCTCCACTTTTTTCTGAATATTTTAAAGCAACTCTCAGACATACATATCAGTGATCAATACAGTTTGAAAAACAACTACCATGCTATTGTAATGCTTACCTAGTAAAATCAACAATACTTGGTATCCTCCAAAACTCAATCCATGTTCAAATTCTATCACTTATTTCCAAAATGTCTTCTTACAGTTGCTTTATTCAAATTTAAGATTCCGACAAGGTCTACTTGTTGATTTTGATTGTTATAACTCTTTAATGTTCCCATTTTTTTAAAAAATGCCTTTGATTTGTCCTTTGAAATGTCCCACCTTTTAGATTTGACAGTTTCTTAACTGAGCCATTTAAATTATAACTTTATCTCTATTACTTCTTATTAACTGGAATTTTAGATCTGTCTGCCTAAATCTTCCCCTGGGATGTTCCCATTGACCATTTAAGCATCCATGGATAGTTGTTCATAAATCCATGATTTCTTTAAAGGTTACAAAATAACCATTTAAAATTCTGTTATTTCTTCCACATTTATTTCCTGAAGATGCATAAAAAAGAAATTTTTCTTATTAACTATTTTGTTACCATGAAATACAATTCTGCAGGATAAATGTTTGAGTCTTTCCTTGTAATTGTCAGTTTGTGGAATAATAAGTTGGTGAGCAATGAGCACTAAGTTTTTGTTTTGTTTTTAGTATCATATTAAACTCATGGATTTTATATAATTGATGAGTTTCAATGAGGTGAAGTCACGTATTCTTTTTGATGCTCAATTGTCCTGACATGGCCCATTCAGTCTTCATAACTCAGGCTTGTACATTTCCTGTCTCAGACCTGGAAGTAATCACTTATCCAAGGAAACCTCATTCCTTTTGCAATATTTAAAAATTGCCACAGTGTTGGAATACCCATTCCTATTTGTCTTTCATTGCTTCTAGGCCTTTTCAGTGGATAGAACTAGGAAATACAGTTTTTAAGGAACAGTATAAATTTATATTGGTATTTCTCATTTTAACCTAAGATTACAAGTTTTTTACTTAACTTCTTAAATTTATAATTATGTCTCTTCCCTTATGGTAAAAATCTTGGTTTCTAATGACATTAATATCATAACTTATTTGCTTTATTCTATAATAATTTTAAAATGCCTGTAATAATTTAAAAATAAACACACAAATACTGTTATTGTTACCAATAAATCTACTTGTTCTTAGATTATTTCCCTTTAGGGATATGCAGTTAAAATTCTGATTTCAAAGTCATTTGAATTTTTTTTCTCTATATGTTTATGCTATTATTTGATTTCTCATTGGTTTTGTTACCATTTCCAAATTTTACAAATTGCTTTCCCTTTTCCCTTTTCTTCATTGTTTTTATTTATTCAAAATAATGCATGTGGTTCCCAAGTCAAAATTATATGACAAGGTACATTCAGAGAAGTCTTTTATCCTTGTCTTCTCCACCCTGTTCCCTTCATACTATTCTCAATCTATCCATAGGGATGACAATGTTCATTAGTTTATTTTCTTTTGTTGTTGTTTTTAATATAAGCATCTCTCTCTCCCCCTCCCTCCTCCCTCTGTTTTTGTTATGTACAAGATAGTCTACTATTTTGAACTGTGCTTTCTTACTATTAACAATATATAACGATATATCCTGGATATCATGCCATCATTCCTTACCAATATATAGAGATCTTCTTTATTCCTTTTTATAGCTACATGTTATTCCATTGTGTTGATATGCCGTTGTTTATTTAATTAAGAGTTCAGACTCTCCTTGATGCTATTAAATAATGAAAATGACTTAAGCTACAAAGCAAGCCTCATTTCCCCTCTCTGCACTATCAGCTGGAAATAGCTCTCTTTCCTATAGAATCTATAGTATAACACAAGTGTCATGGATCATGCCTCTGTGATAGCTTTGAGAATGCCTCCCTTCTAATGATTTGAATTCTGCAATAGATCTGTCAGCATGGGCATTCTTTATGGTATATATGTGGTGGATATATTTCAAATGTTTATCTGGTTGTCTTTTTCAAGCTGATCGCACTTGCCAGTCCGGATTCACAAAATGCCACACTACAAATATTTGTATTCCTCGTACTTACTTGTGTGATGGAGACAATGACTGTGGAGATATGAGTGATGAAAGCTCCACTTTTTGCGGTAATATAAGCCGACTTCTCTTTCTGTGGTTCCAGGGATGCATGTCTTCAGCTAATACAAAGATATCTGGCTTGGGTGTTTGGGCTAATTTCAATTTGTCATCTCAAATTGACCTTGTAAGTGGATTCAGTAGGTGGTTACCTTAGGATTGGATTGGAAGGGCAAAAGAAGTTCCTTCTTTCTGTTCCCTGGCTGGAGTCCCATCTCTAAATATTTCCTCCAGAGACCTGCTCTGATACCTAAACTATACTTGCAGAATTTGCATTAAGCCCTTAAATTTACTCTTAATATGGTTATACTGGCCATTAGTAATTGAAAGAATTTTTCTGCTTTTAAATATGCTTGAATTTCAGAATTTCTTTGTTTCATATTTAGCAATTTGTTCAAACAATTTCCTGTATTTGTATATTAAGTTAAAAGATCTTTCTTAAGCTCAATAACTTTGAGACTATTCATTTAAATAGATAAAGATTTAAGAATTCAGTAATTGTCACCAGGCCAGGCTACTAAGAGCAGGAGTCAGTTGTAGTAACAGAAACAAAAGGAAGTAGAATTCAGGATGCAGCCATCACATAGGGAAATACAGATTGAAACTAGTGCTGATCTTACAGGGACTTCTGCTTCCTTATCATTTTTTCCCCCAGCAAATCATCAGATATCATGGGCCAAGGCAAAGGAGACCTGTAGACCAGAAGAATGATAAGACTTGATTTTTATTTGTACACATATAAGAATTTAGAAAATACTTTTGACAAGAGCTACCTAAGGTTACTGGAGAAAAGAACCAGTATTCAAACATAGGCAGAGTCATTTACTCAAATAAAGGCCCATTATAACAAAGATGAATAATAGCAGAACTTTGTTAACTCCTAGAATCATGGTGTAACATGCTAAAGGTTGTGTGTGGGATGAGCTCAGATATGGTCATATTATTGTTGTTTTTGCCTTTAATTATTATTTCAATAGAATTTAATTTTATGTTACAGCAGAAAACAGAAGCAAGTCTCTTACATTAATTTGTAATTTCATGCATCAAAACAATAGTTTTTTGGTATTTCTAATAAAACTTATTCTGGGGATTTCTGGAATCTAGAAAAAAATATTCTGGAAAAATGGGGCAGTATTGTCTGCCTTCTCTCTCTCCCATACTCCTCCCTCCCCATGGAAAGCATATACAAAAGCCCATCTCCCAGGCCTCAATCTTCCTTGGCAACTACTTATTTAGTTCAGAGATATAGGCAAATTGTTAAGACTAATGGGAACAAACTTGTGTTTGCTCATAGGTTTTATCTTCTTCCTCTTGCAGCCTTTCATACATGTAACAGCAATGAGTTCCACTGCACATCTGGACGCTGTATTCCTAGCCATTGGTACTGTGATCAAGAAAGAGATTGTCTTGATGGCTCTGATGAACCTGCCACTTGTGGTAAGAGAGTAAGAAAACATGAAAAGCATTATAATACAGCTAGAGAGGTGGTCCCAACCTTTTTGGCACCAGGAACTGGTGCTCCTATGAGAATCTAATACCTGATGATCTGAGGTGGAGCTGAGGCTGTGATGCTAGAGCTAGGGAGTGACTCTAAATGCAGATTAAGCTTTGCTTGCTTGCCAGCCACTCACCTCCTGCTGTGTAGCTCGGTTCCTAACAGGCCACAGACTGGTACTGGTCCATAGCCCGGAGGTTGGGGACCCTTGAGCTAGAGAACCTCTTCTAACTACTTCAAATACAGACAAAGGTCATGTCTGCTGAATGTTTACACTCCCTGCTTCTGCTTTCAGCTGAGATACCAAAACCACTCAGCAGATATTCATTAAAAATGTGTTAGTGCAGGGCAGGTGTGTGCTGTTCATCAAGATATAGAGGTTGCAGGTTGCAGGTTGCAGGTTGCTGATTGATGATGATGACATGAGATTATGTTAGTGTTGCACCTAATATGATGCCTGGCTTGTAGAACTAAATTATTTTAATTGATTCTGAACTGGAATTTCTAAATTTCGCTGAGCCCTGACCCATAAGACTGGGAGGATCCAAAAGTGATTGTGATCATCACATACATGGGGAAGGGTCATAGTTGGGCACACATCCTTTTCTTGTTCTGTCTGTGTGCCAGCTTATGAGGAAGGGTCCCATGGCCATCTGAGTTTCCCAAGAAGTTCTAGGGACCCTTTGATATTCTTGGAGGCAGTTGTGCTTGTTTGTATTTAGAGGCTGCTACCTTTGCAAATTCTAATCTATATCCATGCACTTTTTTTTTACATAATTATAAAAATATAAAGCTACAATCTTTTACATTAATTTTTTATCTGTCAATAAATTCTATCGCTATATAAGGGTTAAGATCTTATGGCCATCAGCCAACTTCCTGTCTTTAAAGTTAGAATGAGGTATATATGACATTTTGAGCTAAGGATGAGATGAGGTTCCTTGGGGCTTCAGAGGGAAGGGAGGTCATTCACAGAATAATAAGAAGAACAAATGTTGAGTATTTAGAATTTGCCCTGCCCTATAGATAGGTCATGAAAAGTTATTTATGGTGAGATTATTATTATAAGAAAGGCCCTCCAATTTAAATTCTTTAGGGAGAGGTAAAAGTTTCTCTTGAACCTGCAAGGTCTCATTTTCTTTCATCTCAAAATAACTCACATGCTAAAGTAGCACATCTTGGCTAGGAGGCCTATTCTGAACCCTTTCAACATCCTGTTAGAAACTTCTTTGTGCATATGTGGGAAGATTCTTATAGGCTAGATTTCTAGAAGTGATGCTATGTCAAAGGGGATATGTCTCTTTAAAAGACTGTATCGATCTATACACTTATCTTTTTAATGAAATGTCCTGTTTTTCATTACTGTTACTTTCGGAGCTATGTTTTTAATAGTTAAAATTAAATTTTCTTTTGCTTTAGGCTATTTTTGTGGGGTCTTTGGGTTTATGAGAGTATGACAACTTGGTTAATAAGAACATGTTGGGGATATGATTAAATAATTTAGTGTTATAGATAGGCTATGCTATTGCAGACTTCTCTCAGGATTTCTGGACTGCAAACTATTCTTTTCATCAAGAGTGCTTTTTATTTATTTATTATTATTAGTGTACCATGAGTCAACATGCTTAAGTGATGAGTTCAAGTGTGACAGTGGAAGGTGCATCCAGAGAGAATGGATCTGTGATGGTGATAATGACTGTGGGGACATGAGTGATGAGGATGAAAGACACCACTGTGGTAAGTGAAACCAATTAATCTCTCTGCAAAGTTACATTCCAGGAAAATTCAGATTTATTTTTATGTCTCTGGAGAGTTTGATTGTCAGACAGATTCTTCTTTAAATGAATGCACATCAATAGACAATCGCTTTTATTTTTCTACTCTGTCAATTTTTGATATCATGTACTTAAATGCTTTTAGATAATGAAAAATGATTTTAATGTTTATTATCTTTCTCTTGCATTTAGCTAAAGGAAATAATGTCCTATATTTCTAGAGCAGATAAAGAGAATGAAGTTGGCCACTCTTAACAGCAGCTTTGACAGTGTAGCAGTTAATTGTGTGCCTCCAGTTTCATCTATTACTTTAGAGATGTTATTTGAGGGAGGGTTATGGAACAGACTGTGGAACAGCATTTTTTATTACCAACAGATCATGGAAGTCTTCGCTAAGGTGTCAGAAAAGCATCTTTCCATGGTAGAATAATAAAAACAATGACTCCCTAATTTTAGCGTTTGATTGTCACCTCATGTGTCAGTAACTTTGGTCCACATATACTCTGTTCACTGAGACGGATGGTTAGCAGCTGCACAGACATGAATTGCAACATGTACTTTTCTCCCACCTCCTTCACCACCTCCTTCTTTTGGTCTTCTATTCACCCACAATAGGATTAAATAAAATACCTGTTGTTTTATTCTGGGCCATTAATAATTGTATATTACTATATCATCTCTTTCCTAACAATGTCATGGTTTCTGACAAGTCTTGTTGATATATGTTCCTCTTAAACACCCAAATTCTACTTAGGGTGGTAGCTATAATGCAGTTATAAAATTACTAACTTTGAAGCAATAGTTCTTTAGAAAGTTATGTGACTGAGCCATCTAGTTAACCATTTTGAGTTTGATTTTTCTCATTCGTAGCACTGGTATAAAAATACCTGTCTTACATTGTGTTTGTGTGATTACACTTGGTAAACTAAAAAAAATGTTACCAAATGTAATTTTTGGTATTCCATTAACAAAATGGGAGTAGTTTTATGAAGCCCTAAGGGGAAAATATGATCTTACATTAATTTGAGGAAAAACTAAGTGAAGTGTTTTATTATATTTATTTCTTACTTCTGATAAAAAAAATCCAAGGTCCAAAGCAATTAAAATAGAATTACTGGAGGTATTTTTATTATGATCTATTGTTACCATAGCAATGTAATTTGTCTACCTATTTTCCCCTCATTTCCTTTCATCTCTAAGACTGTTCAGTAACACAAAGCAAGAAAAATAATGGTTCAGAATGAATTTGACTGCTCTCATGTAGTTTCTGATTTTTGTGTGCTTTGGTTTTAGAGAGTCACAACTGCTCAAGTTTTGAGTTTCTCTGTGTAAATAATGTGCCTCCATCCAGGAGGTGCATTCCCCAATCTTGGGTCTGCGATGGTGATGCAGATTGTACCGATGGCTATGATGAGCGACAGAATTGCTCGAGGGGATCTTGCTCTGAAAATGATTTCACCTGTAGTAATGGACAGTGTATCCCAGATTCGTACAGGTAAATTTGGGGTTAAAAAATTTCCCAGTATGTCTCAAATATTTGTGGGGGTAATACTGACTTATCTATTAGGTGTAGTGTTCACAGTATGTACAGCCTGTGGTACTTACAGTGGCCTATGAAAATGTTTAGATTTCTTTTAATATCAGAAGGAAAAAAGAGAAATTTTAGGTCAAAATAAGTATTTTAATATGTCATATTAATATACATATCTGTCTTTAAATCAATGTTGTCAGTTAAAACAATTTAAAATAATTTTTGGAGGAAGGGACCCAAGAAGGTGAAAGTACTTGGGGCTCATGAAAGTCATAATATGACCTTGCAGAGAGGGCCAGGGAGATGAATAAGGCTTGATATAAGAATAGTTTTTTCTTTAAGTAGGTGACCCTGTTGGTTTTCCATTTGGCGTAGTGGCATGGGGATAATAAATGCTTAACTTTCTTCTCTCTGCTATAGAAAAACAACAGTTCAAGTACAATGATAAATGGAGCTTGGCACTTAGGCTCAGAGTCAGTGAGACAACAGGGAGAGGCCAGCGAGGAGATTAGAGAATGCTGTGCAGGAGTGGCAGGAGAGCCAGACCTTTTATGCTCTTTTTTTGAGAGACGTTGGAAATCTGGATTTTTATGTGAAATACTCTGATTTTTAAATACTGAAAACAAATTTTAAACTTTTAACACTGTGTCAAACAGATTCAGTTCACAGCCTGCCAGTTTTGGAGACCCCTCCCGTCATTTTCTGGTTTTTGATTTCTTATCATTTTCTCCAAAATGTGCCATTCCAAAAGTTTATGTTTTTTTAGTGCCCAACCTCTCACTATTCCCACTTAAAAACTTTTTGGGTAAAAGGGGAAATAGACAAGGAAAATGATATGTAGGTTCCAATCCTGACAGACTAGAAGAATAGTAAGAACATTAACAAGAGTAGAGGAGTCCAGAAGGGAGTTTGCCCAAGGTGAGTTTGTTATACTAGGACTTCCTCGTGTGAAAATACGTATTAGGCATTTGAACACATGGAAATGGAGCTAAGAAGACATATTACATATGCCAAGGACATACACGCATATTGAGAGAACAAGAACTGTCAGTTTACAGCCTGCTAGGGAAAGAGATGGAAAAGATATATAAAGCAGGTACGAGATTAGAACAGCAGAGCTTCTGGGGCCATTTGCTTAGGCACAGGTAACCCCTTGGAAGGCACTGAGGTATTACTGAAATACAGCATGGTGCAGAACTGTGTGTTCATGACGGTGGTCATGAGGAAGCCAGAGAAGGTTAAGTCATCTTCTGTGAAGCATGCAGAAAGAGCAGGCATTTGGCATTCTGACCAAAAAAGTTGTAGTAAAGAGATAGATGAATGTCATCTGGAAAATGTACTCTTGTGAGGTGACTCATGCCCTGCTGAGGCCCACACAGACATTACTGAGAGGTGGTAGTTTGAGTAATGACAACCTGAAGATGTTCAGGAGACAGAGCTTTCTCTTTTTGTAGTGAATATGCTTATGTACTTAACTGATATAGATGTGACCTGTAGATTTTTAGTCTTTGTAAGTGGAAATGAATAAATCTTTATACTTTTCCCCTAGTTGCTCAAGAGTTCCACCTCTCTCTCTCTCTCTCTCTCTCTCTCTCTCTCTCTCTCTCTCTCTCTCTCTCTCTCTCTCTTCTGAGCTTTCTATATTGCTATTGCCAAAGGCTGTGGCAGAAAATAAAAATACTGTTTGGCTGGAAACCTGAACTATAGGGACTAAAGTAACTACGAATCTTGTTTGTCTGGAGTGCCTCCACTAAGTGCACTGTTATTGTGCACCCTTTTGCTTGCTTGTAGAATATGTGCTCCTGCATTTGGTGCATTGATACAAGGGATTATATTTCCTATCAACTTTTTCCCCTTGGCTCATTACTGATGCTGCTGAAGAACCTGAATAAGAGAATTGTGAACAACTCACTGAAATACTGACATGCAATTGCTTCTAAAAACTTTATGATTTGTTTGCCTGACTTTTTCCCCACTCTGGGGTTGCATCTAAACTAAAGGAAAGAAAGCATTGGTATCTTAAGTCATTTAGAAATAAGGTAAATAGCTCTCAGGAGACCAAATGGGGCTGAGCCAGCTTGCTTTGATCGACGCTTTTTTTAGTTACATGAACACATTTTGGTATAAATTATGTTGGCTATGGCCAAGGTTTGTGGATGGGAGTGCTGATTAGAAGACCTAACCATAGATGAGTTATAAAATTGAACACATTTAGCTTTGGTACTTTAACATCTTTTATAGTTCTGCCTCAAACTCCTATGCCCTCTGTAGTAAATTTTTTTAAATTAAAAAAATTTCAATTACAGTAGATATTTAATATTATATTAGTTTAGGATGTATGGCACAGTGGTTAGACATTTATAGAATTTATGAAGTGATCACCCTGATAGATCTTGTACCCACCTGACACTGTATGTAATTATTACAATATCATTGACTATATTTACTATGCTGTACTTAATATCCCCATGACTATTTTGTAACTGCCAATTTGTACTTCTTAATTCCTTCACTTTTTTTACTTAGCCCCTCAAACCCCCTCCCATCTGGCAACCATCACTTTGTTCTCTGTATCTATGAGTTTGTTTCTGTTTTGTTTATTTTCTTTTTTACTTTCCATGTATAAGTGAAGCCATATAGTATTTGTCTTTGTCTGATTTATTTCACTTAGCAGAATACCCTCTAGGTCCATCCATGTTGTTAAAAATGATAGGATTTCATTTATTTTATTTTTTTTTTTATGGCTGAGTAATATTCAATTGTATATATGTATCACATCTTTTATTTTCCCCCCTGGGTTAACTGTTTTTCAAATAGATAATTTTTTTTCATATTTTTTTATTATTATTTTTATGGTGACATTGGTTAACGAAATCTAATAAGTTTCAGCTGTACACTTTAACAGTAAGGCATATATATATTTACACTGTGTGTTCACCTCTCATAGTTAGATTTCTTTCTGTCACTACATATTTGACCACCTTTACCCCATCTACCTCCCCTCTTCCCCCATCCCTTTCCTTCTGGTAGCATATCTTCTTTATCCATTCATTTTTTGATTGGAACATTTAATCTATTTACATTTAAAGTAATTATTGATAGGTATGTAATTATTGCCATTTTCTTAATTGTTTTCTGATGTTTTTGTAATTCTTCTTTGTTCCTTATTCTCTCGCTCTCTTATATGTTGATGACTTTCTGTAGTGTGTTTGGATTTCTTTCCCTTTATTCCTTGTATATCTCTTATGAATTTTTGGTTTGTGGTTACCATGTGCTTCATATAGCAATCTATTTTAAGTTTATGGTTGTTTAAATTTGAACATATTCTCAAATAACTACCATTTTTACTTTTTTTATGTTTGTTTTTGTTATTTTCTTTTGCTTCTTGTGTGTGTGTGTGTGTGTGTGTGTGTATGTGTGTGTGTGCTTGTGTGTATCCCTTATTTTACTGTCGTAATTACACATGATCTTCCTGCTTTTGCATTTTAACCTTTGTACTAGCTTTTGTGTTGGCTGATCCACTGCTTTTACTGTATGTTTGCCTTTGTCAGTGAAAATTTTTTTTCTTTGCAATATTTTATTATTCATATTTTTTATTTTTTTCCTTCTTAAAGAAAGCCTTTTAATATTTCTTGTAATACTTGTCTGGGAAAGTAAATTCCTTTATGAATTGTCAAACATTAGTTTTGCTCATCATTACTTAAGATTCCTTTATACTTATGATGAGTTATTGTTAGCAGGACCCCCTTCAGTAATCACGACTTTTATAGGATCTTGGAATAATGTAGAGAAGAAAGACTAGTCTGGCCCACAAAATTTCAGAAAACTACATTATCCTCAGGATGCTTGGGAATGTTAGGTCCCAAAATAGCTTCTAGAACTATGAAATGCCTTCTTCTTTTGACAGTAGTCTGTGCTAACCTACTGGTTTCCCCTCCTTCTCATCACCATAACTATTTACATCTCATGGCAGGTGGCAGGAGTATTACAACGGAAGATGGAAGGAACAGGACTGCTAATGCAAACATTAATTGAATTGGAAGATATGTGTTCTTAGAGGACATATCTAATAACCTTATCATTTATAATATATAGCACTCATCCTATGAGTATCTGCTTGGGTGTGGGCACCTCTCACGTATGGCTACCTAGGGTTTTGCCTGTGCCCGTAAACTGTCTCATTATCTAATGAATAGATCTGATGAACGCCAAAGTTGTATTTAATTAATTTGTCATCTGGGGGAAAATGAATGAAATTATGTTTAATAGCTTTAGACCTACATTTCCAGTGATAGAAACCAGCACCCGGAGAAGTTGTGTGGAATGCTAAATATTATATTCCTTTGGCACTGAGGATAGGTGGGGTGGATGAAGATTCTAGTGGAGAGGGTACTAAGGACACTGGTGATCTTGGCATTAAAATGATCGATCTGGCTTTCAGGAGGAGAACATAGTTGAGACTTGTTGTCAGTCTCTCTAAGGGTTATGTCCTGGGTCTCATAACACAGGTGTGACCGGCACAACGACTGCGGTGACTACAGTGATGAGAGGGACTGCTCATACCCCACCTGCAATGAAAATCAGTTTACATGTCAGAATGGGTTCTGCATTTATAAAGGCTATGCCTGTGATGGGGAAAATGACTGTGGAGATGATTCTGATGAGCTGGAGCACCTGTGCCATATCCCAGAAACCACGTGCCCCCCTCATCAGTTCAAGTGTGATAATGGGAACTGCATTGAAATTGTGAAAGTCTGTAACCACTTAGATGACTGTTCAGATAACAGTGATGAAAAAGGATGCGGTAAGTATAACATAAGATTTGGGAAAAGGAAAACAGGGAGACTGAATATGAATTCTTAATCCTTTATGACTTATCAAGACTTTTCAGTCTGCCCTCAAAGTAAAAATTACCAGAGAATTACTATTTCTTATCTATCAAAATCAGGGATTTCTTGGTATAAGGGTAGTACACAAAAGTTTTTTGGACTTATTCGTAAGTTAGACAGTTCATTACAGAGAACAGAAGATGAACAAAGTCAGGCCATTAGTACTTAATAGTATCATTAAACATGTCAAACAACGTTAATTCTCTTTGAATCCTTGGAATGAATGACTGGTTGTCTTAACTGCCTCTCTGCTAGGATTTCTTAGCCTGTTTTTTTTATCTCCATCCTCAGATGACTGAAGGGGAGAGTTTTAACCTGTCCCTTATTCCAACCTCCACAAGTAAACCACTCTAGAGTTTCCAAAATGTAGAATTAATAAGAACATGTTCTCCCCGTGGAGTTAGTTTTTGCATGAGTTTGGCCATGTGTCCCAGGACCAGCCAGATGTACACCCAGTGGAGTGCTGGACAGCTTCTCTAATTCAGTGAGAGCCAAATGTGCATCTCTTCCCAGCTTTGTGTTCAGTGATGTCACACTGGCAGCCTGAAATTGGCCGTGGTGTGAGTAGTCACACCACTGAAATGGAAGATACTACATATCAGGGCATTTCCCTCGCCTGGAGGCTTGTTTGCCAAATACCACTGGCCGAGCTCTTTTCTTCTATTCCTCTTTCTCTTCTCTCCTGTCATTTTACTTTGTAAATCATTGGTTAAAAGAAAACTGCAGGTATGGGATTCAAAGTCAAACTGAAACTTGTTAGTTGTATTAGTTGTTAAAATCACTGGTGGAGGATTAAGTTGGGGAGGAAATAAAAAAAAAAACAGCGATTTTTGAATAATATATGGCCTTGAGAAATCTCAATTGTTTATCTACTTTAAATATGATTCATTAAGAATTGGTGCTGTACAGTGTAAATGTTGCATTTAGACCATTATGGTGGAGTCATTGCTGACATTTTAGTTCTCTGATAACTTTCTTTTACTTACAGGCATTAACGAGTGCCATGACTCTTCACTCAGTGGCTGCGACCAAAACTGCACAGACACCTTAACCAGTTTCTATTGTTCTTGTCGTCCTGGTTACAAGCTTATGTCTGACAAGCGGACTTGCAGTGACATTGATGAATGCAAGGAGACGCCCTTTGTCTGTAGCCAGAAGTGTGAGAATGTAATGGGCTCCTACATCTGTAAGTGTGCCCCAGGCTACATCCGAGAACCCGATGGAAAGAGCTGCCGGCAGAACAGTAACATCGAGCCCTATCTCATTTTTAGCAACCGTTACTATTTGAGAAATCTAACTATAGATGGCTCTTTTTACTCCCTCATTTTGCAAGGACTGGGCAATGCTGTGGCATTGGATTTTGACCGAGTAGAAAAGAGATTATATTGGATTGATTTAGAAAACAAAATCATTGAGAGAATGTTTCTGAATAAGACAAACAGGGAGATAATCATGAAGTACAAACTACCAGCTAAAGAAAGTCTGGCTGTAGACTGGGTTGGCAGGTAAGAAAACACTGAGGAGCTTTTTAAAAGTTAAAAAAAATTAAAAAAAAATTCTAACCATGCTTTACTCTTAACAGAGAATTAATCCTTCCAATTTGGGTTAATATGTGAATACATTTAATGGTTCTGCACATTTTTTCTTCTGCTGTGTACCTAATACTCAAATGAGATACCACAGAACCCAAAATCTAGTGATTTTAAGAATTTATGGTATCAGTTTTGGGGGGGAGGGACATCAAAGGGGAGCAAAGAGCTCTGTTATTACTGGCTGTTCAGTTGACTGGAGATGATGTTAAGGGATGATTCATGCATTCATTGGTTTGTTCAGTCATTTAACTGCTTCATGTCAGCTGCTATGCCAGGCTCCAGGAACCTAGAGCAGCCCCTGCTTTCCTGGAGTTCATAGGCTTGCTTACAACATTAGTCATTCTCAGCCTGGGCTGGTCATGAAATAGAGAATAGCTAACTTGAAACTTCTGAGATAATCTTTTTAGAAAATGAGGATTTTTAAGGTAGGTAAGGGATATTTTAATTAAACTTTATCAAATCAACCAGATTTGTTAACATATCTATTGAATCTTGAATCTTGAATATGGGATACTTGACTGTGAGCACCTATACTGCAAATATTATTGCTGCAGTCAGCCCAGACTTACAGAGGACTCTTCTGCATCTTCTCTATTTGACCATCTTAAGGGTAAAGATTCTAAAATGGGAGGTGGGGAGTTTGCTCCCTAGAACTACCTGAATAGTAGCTGGCCTACCATAGGTGCTCAATAAGTGCCTGCTGAATAATAGATAAATTGAGTAATGAATTGACTATGTGAATAGGAATATTTTATATATCATGGCTCTACCAAGTATCAAAAAGCATAGCAATTAATGATTTGCAGGAAATGAACTAAACTTGGTACTGTTTCTGTTTCATCTTTTCCTCCAATGAAGGGAAAAATAGAATGATATTTTCCCCTGGATTTTAGCAACTTTCCTCTCCACTTGGGCATATACTTGACCAGGAGAAAAGATTACATAAATGCATGGTAGTCAGGAAGATGGAGCAAGAATGTCTAGTGTGAGGGTAGGATAAAATATCTTCTGAATGAAGTATTTCTAAATGTTCATGGTGGAGCACAGCCAGTCTAAACATTCCTTAGAAGACAAAGGGAGACTAGAAACCAGTTACATTTAAGTTTGTAGGGGACATTTGTAAGATATTAACTGCACTAAAATTAGAAACAGTTCCTCCAATATCAGTGAAGATGTCCACTGCTAACCCAAGGGCATTTGGTTTCCAAAGCCTTTGTACTTGACATATAATTTTTAAAAGCACCATTATGCACTTTGGAAGATTGTGCTGGCTCTCAGCCTCTTGAGTTTTCCAGCAGTGGGAGTGGAGTGTCTCCTCCATATTCTCTTGAAAAGAGTGCTCACAGGGTCAGTCTTTTGGCTGTGGAATGAAGAGAAATTAATGAATTAGCAGTAAGTTTAACAGAGTGGTGTGCCCTATGGTGTATGCAGTCTTGAATCCCTGCTCTACCACTTTCTAATTATACAATCCCAGGGCCTCAGCAGCCTCATCAGGAAGACAGGGATAATAATAGTATCTACTCCCAGAGTTGTTGCAATCTTAAATAAAATAATGTTTTAAAAAGTTCTTAGCCTAGGTCCTGGCATTTAGTGGGTATTCAATACATAGCTGCTATTATTATTGGTATTCTTAGCCTCTATAATGATGGAATCCAAGATTGTGGATTCCCTCATCCTCAAGCCTAAAAGGATGCTGCTGTCCTAACAGTTACATATTATCACAACCAGCATGATTGGATCAGGGCTTACCTCTTGCAAGGAGACATCTAGGCCTCTTGGAAGGGAAATCACTTTCCTTCCAGTTGGAATTGACTATTGGATCCTAAATGACACTCAAATTCTTAAACCCTTTGGAAGCTTATGGATACTTAAGACTGGTGAAATCCACGGACTCCTTCCTGGAGAATAGCACTTAACACATTAAGCTCTCACATTTTGTGTTACTTTTAGAGGGTACACAGACCCCTCAAAGCCCAGGCTACCCTGATGTCAGGTTAAGGACCCTAGATTAAGAATCTCTGTCTTATAGAAAATAAATGGACTTTATTGAATAGAAATATATTTAGAACTGAAATATCCTTCAGGTAGAAGTTTCTAACAATTTTAATAAGTTTTTAAAGCTTTTAAAGTTTGATTAAGTAAAACTTGGTGGGGGGTAAGAAATTCATTTTGTTGACTTAGTCAGACAGGGCCAGGGATGGGTAAAGTTTCTCTTTATCTTAAGGATGCCATGATTCAGAATTCCTTTGTGCAGTCTCAGTAATACACTTAGAAAAGTCTGTTTCCTCAACTCCATTGTTTATGACACTCATTGTTTTAACTTCTGCTTCCCTGCTCCTCCAAGGCTTTGCATTGCCTGGAAAAGATAGTTTACACTGCATGAAGAAAGTAAAGCCAGAATCCTTGTGTGAGGTGTAGCCCCAGAATTCCCTCTGTGATATCATCTTAAAGTGAAAATTGTAGCACACGTTCTTGCATCTCCTGTTGCTTCATCACAGGAAGGCCAGTTGTTTCTCTTTACTCTTGCTTACCTGGGGAAAGTGCCTTCTAACAGCTGTCTGTGTGATTCCAGTGTAGCTCAGACAGGAAGTTGGGTGGCTAAATATGCAGTTTCACCAGCAAAATGGCTATAGGGGTAACTCTTGTCTCTCTATTTCAGAAAGCTCTATTGGACGGATGCCTACCTGAATTGCCTCTCTGTCTCTGAGCTTGATGGTCGATTCCGCCGCAAGCTGGCTGAGCACTGTTTGGATGCCAACAACACCTTCTGCTTTGATAAACCCAGAGGAATTGCCCTTCACCCTCAATATGGGTATTGTCTTCCTGTAACCTTGGGCTTTTCTTTCATGCCCTTATTTTCGCCTCTGTTACCAGAAAAGCTGTTCATATAGTTATCTCAAGGCCAATATCTTGCTGGAATCTGTCTTCTTTTTTTATCTGGTAAATGGTTTAGTATAACGGGTAGAAGCATGGCTTATTTAAATGATTCATGAGCTATTCTGTTTTCTTTTCCATGACTCATCATTTCCTTTTCAAGTCACAGATTTGGGCTGCATGCAAAGAAAATTACAGGAAAAAAAAAAAGCCAACCCACCTTTACTGGACTTTCTATGTCAACTCCACTGAAGTCCCAGTTAATCATGTTATTTTCTATTAGTTCTCTTTCCTTTCAGAGAGGCTTTGCAGACTATAAACTTTATTTCTCTAATCAGAGAAAAGCTATGTACTTTGGCTACTGATTTCTTTTGGCTTCAGGAGCTGACCCTTTGTGTTTCCTCCAACAGGTATGTCTACTGGGCAGACTGGGCTCACCGAGCATACATTGGGAGAATAGGCATGGATGGAAACAATAAGTCTGTGATTATCTCTACCAAGTTAGAGTGGCCCAATGGCATCACCATTGATTATACCAATGATCTACTCTACTGGGCAGATGCTCACCTGGGTTACATTGAGTACGTATACGGAAAAGCATAAAGCAAACTGGGTAATTTTGTTCCAAATACCAGGGCTAGTGTTGCCAGTGTATCATTTCTAGGCAGCTTCTAACTGGCCTGTGAATTAGAAGTCACTCTGGGGTCTTCTATCTAAAACTCCTGATAGACAATTCACTGAGCTCTGTAGTATGACGCAGTAGAAAGAGAGTAAACTTTGGAGTCATACAGAGCAGGTTTCTTTGCCCTTCTCTTCTGAATATATCATTTATAGATTTTACTATTTGAAAAAAAAAAAAGAGCAAGACTGTTGAAAGGTTTTTCCTAAAGTACTTTGGTGCATTTATTGATACGTACAATGAAGTGTTTTAAGTAAAAGTAGAGTCTGTCAACGTTTATTTAATATGATAATGCATTTGAATCATTTCAGTAATAAAATAGTTTTTAGAAAATGCATTAAATATCACCCTGTTCAATGAAAAATAGTCATTGTAAAAAGGATAACACACTGTATTAACCAACCAGTGCATGTTTATTTTGGGACATTGCTAATTATGTTCTAAATACACTATAGTAATGCCTTCTGGGTAAGCTTTTATGAACAAGTAAACAGCCTGTTGAATTAAAAAACATGGAACTGTCGTTAACTCAACAGAGCTATTTAAAAATTGTCATTCTGTTAAATTTATTTTGCTACCAAATTTGGTTTAGAAATTTTTGAAGTGCTCTAATCCCATACTCTCTTGTGAACATGCCGCTGAATACCTAGCACACATGTTAGTGCCCTCTCTTATGCTGATGACAGACATAGTTAATCAATCCCAGAACTCTCTTTTGTTAAATAGAGCCACTTTCCTTAGGATCTTCCATAGTCTACACATGTGATGAAGATTCTTTGCCACTGCTGACCTGGAAAGCAGAGGACATTGGATTGGTTTTATAGGCTATGCCATCAGCCTCTGCTACTTTCCAACATCTGTTTTGAGCTCAGCCCCTTGGAATTACCTTAATGCTCGTTGTTTTAAAATATGTTTAGAGAAAAGAGACTTGGAAAATTGAAAGTTATGATTTTAACATGTGAAGCTTTAGGAATACTTTCTTTCCTTGGTTCATTTGCTGTACTAAGGCAACCTTTAGTGTTCTCTTTGCAAAATTTACTATAGCAGATACTAACTCACTCTTAGATAGAGATCAACTTTGGTCAGAATAAGTAGAATATCACTTCTAGTTTAACTGTACCATTTCAGTGTAATATACAGATGGTGATTCTCTTTGCCCTTCCCATGATATGTGTACTCTCTTTTTGAAGGAACATCATAGAGCTTAGCTTTCCATAAAAATCCCTTTTTGAATTAGTAGAAGCATCAAGGTGTTCAGAGAAACTTCAACTTTTTTGGGTTTCTATTGTCCTTTAGGTCTTACAGATTATTCTTGATCTTGAAAGCTAGGTGGGTTTAGCTGAAATGGAGAGTGTACATATACATAATATTTTAAGGAGCATTAGAGGCAAAAAGGAGCTTTCTAGCTACTTAATATTCTGTTCACATTTGGTAAAATTTTTATAGCTGAATTCTAAAGTTCAGGCAATAGGTTACTGTGTAAAGGTGAAATAATATCAGGCCTTATGATCTGAGAATGAATGAACCTTTAATATTCATGTAGCCATAGTAATTTGATCAGCTCTTGAAGGGGTATCAATTCCTGTGTTCAGAAATAGATGTTATAGACTGTGTGAATCAATAAATTTTCATAGAGCATCCAACCCATTTCTTGTACATATTGGGATGTGCCTGTGGTTTTACACTTGACAAAAAAAAAAAAAAAACTCTTAAAGGTGTCTGAGATCTCTACATAAAGATCATGCAAGAACTGAAAAGAAAGGTCTCAAGATGACTTTCTGGTCTATAATTTTTTTTAAAGAAACAGATTGTGACTAAGTTCTGGTCATTTATAGCTGCAGTCTTATCAACAGAGGTCAAGAAGATCTTCAGGTTTTCCTATGGCTTCTATAAGTTATGAATTGTAATATTTTGAAAACTATTTCTAATGTCGCATAGCTAACATTATCAAGTTTCTCAGTTGCTAGCTCATTCTAACTCCTATTTGAATTTTAGGGTCTGCTCTAAAATTTTAAAATACCAATATTTTACCAGATTTATATAAATGAGTGAGATAGCGGAACTAGAAGGACCTAGATATTTGGCTGTAGATGCTCGTGACATCTTGAAATCAGAGAACTTCCTCTGGAGGTTTATTTATCTGGAAGAGTATTAATAGTGTCCATGGCATGATTTTTAATAAATGTTCTGCCAGTGTATGCAAAGTTAACCTTGCAAGCCTATAATTTAACTTGGCTAGTATATATGGCTCAGGTTATACTGAGAATCCAGCTGTCTCCTAGAACAACCTCTCCCCTGAAATGTTCACAAGAAGGCATAGTTCCAGCTTTACATTGCTATCCTCTGATTTTTTCTGATGATTTAGGAAACAAGGACAGTGTTCATCTCTGGATATCAAAGAGATAGTTTGTGGAGAACATCAGTGTAAGAGGTTGTAAACTTACAACAACTAAACCAGCTGTGTCTGCGGGGAAGCAGCTGTGATTAGGAATCTGTGATTATTTCAACTTATCTGGCTATTCCTAATTTTAAGAAAATGCTTTTTCAACTTTTACATTTTTTGTTCAGTGAAAATATTCTTTAAGTTTATTTTTGTTTTAATTAAAGACTAGGAAGGAGTTTAGGGACAATCTAAACATCAGTTACCTCTAGAAGGTAGAATTTTATTAATTAATTAATCAAGTTCTTCTATCCTTAAGGCATTAGAAAAGAGGAGTAATCTTCAGTGAATGACTCTTTCATCCTCCTACCCCAGGTACTCTGATTTGGAGGGCCACCATCGCCACACAGTGTATGATGGGACACTGTCTCACCCTTTTGCTATTACCATTTTTGAAGACACTATTTATTGGACAGATTGGAATACAAGGACAGTTGAAAAGGGAAACAAATATGATGGATCAGATAGGATGATGCTGGTGAACACAACACATAAACCATATGACATCCATGTATATCATCCATATAGGCAGCCAATTGGTGAGTAGGTGATCCAGAAGTTTGGCACAGTTGCTTTAGGTTCTTGGGCATGCCATTCTTTTTTCTCTAAGAGTAAATGTCAGGAATTATAAAGGTGTTACTTGTTAATGTTTTCTATAAAATATATACTGAGAGCTGAGGGTATGGAAATATTTTTAGAGTTTATTCCCCATTCCTGGAAAGGTTGCTTATAACCCTTTTTCTTAACGTTGGCTCCATTCTTAATAATCAGTCTGGGGTTTTGTTTTTGATAAGAACTAACTATTTTGGTGGGATAACTGAATTATGTTAAAGTGAGTTAAAAATATCATGACATTTCAGTCTTAAATGCTTAGGAAAGCACTTTTGAAAAATAAGGACATTTCCTATATAACCACAATAAATTATAACCATGATGTGTTATGATTATATGTATGTCATTATAACAATCAACCCATAGTACCAAGATTCATCAATTGAAATGATTGATTTTAAAGAAAATTAGAATAATTATAAAACAGCATTTATTAAATGTTTATTTAAATGTGAAGTATTTTGTATTGAATATTTGTTTTTCTTCCCTTTTAGAAATTAAAAGTGTAGAGCAACACATTTCAGTGTATCACAAGTTAGGGGATTTGTTTTTATTTGTTTGCAAACTTACATTTCTCTTCATACAATCAAAGCCATTTTTAGGATCTAGTGATAATCTAGCAAATGTCTGGAGCATATTTTGGAGGTAGAATGGATTTTGTGGGCTTGCTTTGTTGTGATGTCTTGCCAAAACATACAATAAACTTAGAGGTAAGGAAAAACGAGAATTAGCAAGATAAAGATACTCAGTATTTTTCTCTGGAAGTTGATATTCTTGGTATTATTTTAGTGGAAGTTCAAATGAATCTTCATTTCCAAGTGGTGGCCCAGAAAATTAGATGCTGCTCAGTTTATCCATCCACCTCATTCTTGGCCATAATTTTGTTGCCTATATCCTTAGAATAAGAGAATATACCATGTGCTGGAAATTAAAATTTTAACTTAGGTACTGGACACATGTATGTAAGCAAACTTACCCACCTACTCTCCAAGGACTTTGAGAATCACATCTTTTGTAGCCTACAATACTAGTGGGTATGCCTCAGTTCTGGTAGTATGTAAATCAGTTTTCGTAAAGCACTGGGTTGCTTATATAGTTCTATCATCTGTCTTATTTATGAACCTTTAGAAAAAGTGTGAAATGAGAATATTTTTTTTCTTACTAAGAGGTGATAAGTTTTATAAAGTGAGTAATCAGCTTATCTCTGCTTGATATTGTATTGAATAAACATATATTTTCTTCTTTCACTAGTGAATAATCCCTGTGGTACCAACAATGGTGGCTGTTCTCATCTCTGCCTCATCGAAGCAGGAGGCCAAGGATTCACCTGCGAATGCCCAGATGATTTTAAGACTATTCACTTGGTTGACGGTACCCACTGCTTGCCCATGTGCTCTAGCACCCAATTCCTGTGTGCTAACAAGGAAAAGTAAGGCTCTCTCTTCCCTCTTTCCACTGACTCTCTCCATTCCTTGGATACACATTAAACTTCAGGGCTCCCGGGGATGAGAGTCTTCAAATGAACCAAGATTTTGGCTAATTAATATGTTCTTATGGAATGCACCAAGACTCTTAGTCCCTGACTTCAGATAATTTCTTCCATGAATAGAAAGAATTTTGTTAACCAAATTGTTATACCTATATATCCAAGCTTTTATATCTGTGGAGAGGAAGCAAACTATGTATTTTTTATTTCTAACAAATTGTCTTAAGTGTCAGGGCCAGAGTATATATAAGTATATACTGAAAAATAGCCCTCAAAAATTATAGAAATTCTCTTGTCTTTCCTACATGGACACTGGCCTAGCTTCTTAGTTAACTATGCCAGAGGATCAAGGGTTACACATTCAAATCCATTTTTGATCATTTGTGTTTTCTATGAAACATGGCCATAGATTATTTTCCTAACAATGGCCATAGGCCATTAATGATGACCAGAGAGACTGAGTCAGAGAGTGAGGTGTTAATGCAAATCATGGTGTCTAGATTGGCAGATGCTAGATTAGCAGATTGTTTTGATGATTAAATAAGAAATCTTAGATTAAGAATCTAGCATACACCTATCATGACATGGGCTCTTAACAAATGGTAGTGTCCTCAGCTTCCCAACCAATATGTAAATGTATTTTATATCACCCTGGCAGACAATCTCAGCCCTGCTACCAGCTCCAAACACACACTCCCCTGTTGGTTGTGGCAGGAGTTTAATTATCATACTCAAAGCATTTTATCAGCATGTATCTGAGTCTTAACAAATCTGTTTTATCTCATCTAATTGTTTTCTCCTAAAATATACCCCAGTAACCAAGATTTGATTAATCATATTCTTGTGTCATGAGAGAACTCCTACAGGTCACTTAGAATTCAGTTTTGCCTTCTTCTCCCAGATAGTCAATGCCCACTCCTCTAATCACCATGTCCCACCCGCCCCCCCACACGCACACACTCCCAGGGGCTTCGCTAAGAGAAGTGGTATATTTTCTCTGTGCAGATGTATTCCTATCTGGTGGAAATGTGATGGACAGAGAGATTGCTCAGACGGTTCAGATGAACCCCCCATTTGCCCACAGCGCTACTGCCGGTTAGGGCAGTTCCAGTGCAAAGACGGCAACTGCACCAGCCCCTACTTCCTGTGTGATACCCATCAAGACTGCCCTGATGGATCTGATGAAGACGTTGTTCTTTGTGGTGTGTTGAGTTGCTTTATGCCTTCTTTGCCCATTTCTGTAGTTGATTGTGTATAGTCATGATTCTGAGAGGAGTTTCTGAGTATCATAATCCAAAAACCAGTCCAGAGTCCTAGGAGAAAACTCCATCCTCTATCTATTTTAATAAAGTTTTTTTTAGAATTACTAAGGTCTCTGTAAGGCAGAAGATAGAGGTAGAAAATAAGTTGACTATACTGGCAGTCTCTTACCATGTGCTATGCATAGAATCCTCCTTAAGAGCTAACATTGAGGAAAAAATGAGGGGTTCCCCTATTTTAATCAAGGACTCTCAGTTGTAATGTTTGTTTCCGTTTTTAAAAAGCTAAAAAAACCTAAAACAACAAAACCTCTTCAACCTTAAACAACACACCAGCAACAGCAACAAACACGACATTTATGTTTTAAAAACATTGTTAGGGTAAAAGGGAGTGGAGAAGGTGAATTTCGTAGACCATCAGTGATTCAGTCCTTATCCCCTAATGCTGCATGCAAGAAAGATATTTAAGAATTTAGAAGACAGTAGTAGTCAAAGGAATAACTGCTTATGTAGTGGCAGTCATTGGTAATAAGTGCATTGGGATATAATTCCTCTGAAAAGAAATTATGATTGAGTTCTCCAGGATCCATCATTGTAATTTAATAACTTCTGTTTCTGATGCTTATATCTCTGCTTATAGAGCACCACAAATGTGAGTCCAATGAATGGCAGTGTGCCAACAAACGTTGCATCCCAGAAGCCTGGCAGTGTGACTCGATAAATGACTGTGAGGATGACTCAGATGAAGACAGTTCCCACTGTGCCAGCAGACTCTGCCAGCCAGGCTATTTTAAGTGTGCCAATGGCCACTGCATCCCTCAGTCCTGGAAGTGTGACGTAGACAATGATTGTGGAGACTACTCGGATGAGCCCATCCAGGAATGCAGTAAGTTCTTGCAGGCGGGGCATGTCCTGACCAGGAGCCCGAAACAAGAAGAACCTCTGTGTGAATTGAGAAAGCACATGGGGCACCCCTCTTGGCTCTCTCTGCTAACTCTGACACTGCAAGACAAAGTATGGTCGTATAGCCTGCATATTGAACCAGACCACTGTATATGAAAGGGCTGGTTTCTCTTCTTGATACACTAAATGTCTGTCTAGGATATGATAACAAGAACTTACACATTTTGTATATCTAGCACTTTCTCATTTGGTCTCAGAGATACATTGTGAGGTAAAATTCCCATTTTACAAATGAAGAAACTGGGATTCATATTCAGTGGATGGTCATCTTTCTATTCAGTGGCAGAGCTTCAACTCTTTTTTTTTTAAATTTCAAACCCAGTTCTTTTTTCTCTCACAAAATTATACTGCAACACAAACCAGTGGCACTGAACTAGTGAGAAAACTTAGGATCCTTTCTGCTCTTGGGGAACAGGCATCACACATAAAACAGACATATGTTGCCAGAGTCAACTTAATGGTAAAATGCTAATTGTTACTTGTCAGCACCACTTCTTAAATATGACAGTGGAAAGTGTTTTTTGGTGCCATTTCCCGGAACTGAAACTTCAGTTCTGACTTTGTTACTTTTTCTCTTTTCAGTGGGCCCTGCCTATCGCTGTGACAATCATACAGAATTCAACTGTAAAACAAACTACCGCTGTATCCCAAAGTGGGCTGTATGCAATGGCGTTGATGACTGCAGGGACAACAGTGATGAGCAAGGCTGTGGTAGGGGCACTGCAGGGGAGTGGGAGAGGGACAAGGAAATTTTAAATGTCTAGGCCATTATTCGGAGATGAGAGTGGATTTTCTATGTCATCTTTCCTTTGTTTACCTCTGAAAAAGGAACTGCCTATGGATTCTTCTAATAACATGTTACATTTTTGTAGCATTTTACAGAGTTATTAGGAAAGTTTAATTTATAGCATCTTAAATGAAATATCATCCCAAAGGATGCTATAATTGGAGAAGATATTATTAAGACATTAGGAACCTATAAAATTTCTTCCAAATGTAGAATTCTTATTTATACTTGACAAGTTTAAATTCTTTATCTATTCTTATAGATTGATTGAAATTGATGGGGTAAAGAAAGATTTGGTATCTACCACTAAAAAGAATATCTCAAACTCAATATTTTTTACTTGGAGATTTTTATACTCTGAATGTCTCTCTGATTTGCCATTTTATCTACTGGTCAGCTGTAGTTACTCTGGAAACATAGGAAGAGCTTATAGACAAAAAATAAACAAATTAATGGAATTTATCAAGATTAGGCATATACTCTAACTTGAAACCAAAATGTCTATAAATGTGTGTGTGTTAGGGTTAGTTGGAAAAGTGGTAAGGAAGGTAATGGGTTATTTTAATAATAACACTGAATCTAATCAACTAAAGAAAATGTAATGGAAATGTTCTATTTGTTGGTGGCATCTGTTAATATTCTTTTTCCAGGCTTTTGTTGCAAATTACAAGCCAGTTACCAATTTACTGTTTGAACATTTTCTACAGAAATAATAGATCTAGTTTCAAGTAGTAGTATAGGTTAAGTTTAGCCAAAAGAGTAATATTGACGGTGAGTGTTGTTGACATTCCTCCCCCTGGGAGCTTTGAGAATATGGTAGCATAAGTCTCGGACTCGCTCACAAGGAAACCATTGCTTTTTTGGCATTTTTGACCATTGGCCTTTGAAGTCTTTGCAATGACTGTGCTTTACAGAGGAGATGACGTGCAAACCTGTGGGGGTTTTCCGCTGTAATAATCACCAATGTATCCCTCTTCGATGGAAATGTGATGGGCATGATGACTGTGGAGATCACTCAGATGAGGAAAACTGTGGTAAGTGTTCAGGGTTCCGTCATCCTCATGTACCAGCAGAGCTGCGACATCTGCTCTTTGTCTATAATTCAACTATGCCATTTGCCCTAAAGGGTAGAATGACAGCTACCTGATCTTTTACTTTCTGCTGACTGGACCTTTTCTACTTTTTCTTTAATTGAGGACATAAGCATCTAATTCTGAGTTGTTTATAATCAAATTTTGAGATGAAGCTGTTTACCCAAATATGTCTTTTGTCTGTTGAATTTATTTATGCCAACTTTTTTTCTAAGAAGAACCTGAAGTGACTTACCATAAAGGGCAAATATAATAAGATAAATAGAATAGAAATAGAAAACCAGGACCGAGAGAAATATAGGAAGGAATGGTGCTAATCTAAAGATCTTGCACCAAATGGCCTTAATGGCAAAGGAAGGAGATCTTATATTTTGGATTGTCAGCCTTCCTGGAATAGCTGATTATGTTAGGAGGTCTAATGGTTAAATAATAGGTCAGGTTTTAGTTTCTCTCTTCCAGTGAAGGTGCTGACTATAAGAAATTGGACAAGGAGGATGAGGAAAGGAAGCTAAAGATGTGGATCACACCAAACTAGTCAGTCCTGAATAATTAGATGTGTTTCAAGAACAGCTTTAATGAGGCTTTTCCCTGAACATATACCATTGACTCAAGATATATGTCAATTTCAGATCAACTAATATGAAATAGATTCTAACTTTAGTCATGTTTTGGAAGTAAGAAGTGATCATTTGCCATAGACATTTGAGAAAATCAGGATGCTGATTATACTTGCAAATATCAATTGGCTGAAAACTCCTTACACAGAAGGGCAATCATTTTATTATTTATAAGAAAGTTCATATTGAATCCTATAGGTTATCTAATTTCCCAAAATTGAATTTATCTTAAGATTAAATAACTTCTTACAGATTTAAAACTAAGGTGGAAGGTCTATTTTTGGAGGATGGACACTTTGCCCAGGCAGATAGCTGTGACTTTGGACACCGGAGGGCCTTGATCACTGAGGGCATTACACCTCCTTGTTAACCTGTCCGGTGTGTGATTCCTGGTGCCCACTCATGGTCATGTGGTTTTCCTTTTTAGTCCCTCGGGAGTGCACAGAGAGTGAATTTCGGTGTGACAACCAGAGCTGCATTCCCTCTCGGTGGATATGTGACTTCAACAACGACTGTGGGGACAACTCGGATGAACGAGACTGTGGTACTGTCAGAGCTCTTAGAGAAGCTTACCGTGGTGTCTTGTACTAAAATCAGCATATATGATAGAAGTAGGGACTTCAAATGAGTGGAAGGTTTTTAGAGTAAGATGATTTTTGTGTAATTTATATAGTATTCAAACCTTAAGATTACACATTACCTTCTGCTCTGTATCTATTATGCTTTATTTTTAACTGTTGTAAGTTAAAAATTATAACAAGGAAAATAGCAAGAATTTTTTTTTAATCTCATTAAACATTTCCTAGGAGCAGACTTTAATCTACAAATTAAAGTAGACAAATAAAAATATTGGTCTTCCTATGCTTCCCCAGAGAGTAGCCCTAGGGGTTATGGTATTGTAGCTGCTTAGTACAGAAGTAAAAGCATTAGAATAGGAATCATAAAGTGCAAGTAATTTTTATAGATCTTTACTGAGTAAGGGCTGGGTCTGAGAAAAATCAGCAAACATGAAAAGTTGGGAATTCAGATTTCTGAGGAAAAGTTTAAGAGATAGATATTTTTTAACAGAGGAGAGATAGGTAACTCATTTCCCTGTCTTGAAAGGGGAAGGTATAAGTTTTGAGTGTATTCATTTGCTAACCACAAGTTGTGGGTTTGCTGTGAGCCATTGACAGAAGGTGAATAGGAATGTGATGGAGTACCTACGACACTCCATAGAGCTGTCTGAGAATGTCAGGCATCCTGGGAATGACAGTTTTTTCTTTTCAGAAATGAGGACTTGCCATCCTGGATATTTTCAGTGTAAGAGTGGACACTGCGTGCCCAATGAATTGAAATGTGATGGAATCATCGACTGTTTGGATGCCTCTGATGAAGCTGTTTGTCGTAAGTTCCTAGACATTCGTGGCACTATTTATCTGAATTGTACGGATATGGCAGTTTAGACCCTAACCTCTTCTGTCAGCCACCACTTCTTAGATTAAAAGGCCATAGGTATTTCCTATTCAGCATTCATTGATAATTATTAGTTTGCCTGGGATCTGAGTCACCATACCCATATATTTCACAGTAGTCATTCAAATAGTCGTTAATAATATTTTCAATAGAGACTTTTAAGTATCTCTACCAAAATATTTATATATTGTCAACTACTATAAAATTGTTAATTGAATAACATTGCACGTAAAAGAATATCTGAGTAATGAATAAATGGGTATGAAGAACTTGGATTGGGTATTAGAACATACTGTATTAACATTTTTCTAAATTGCATGATGACATAAAAGGTATTTAAGGTGTAATGTCACTATAATCATTCACGTTTTAGTCTTTATGAATCATTGGCTTAAAAACTGTTGTGACATTCCATGATAGATATTGTTGATAACGATTTTGCCACATCTAAAACCTACTTTCAAAGACTATTTAAATGGATCACAGGTAAAGACAGTGTTGACACATAGCTGAAAAGTTGTACTTGCCTATAAAGAATGACTCATGAAAACTAGTAGCTTCTTCTAATAGTTTGAATATGTGTCTTTCCCACCAACAGCTACTCGCTTTCCGAATGGTGCATACTGCCCAGCTATTAAGTTTGAATGTAAAAATCATGTTTGTGTCCAGTCATCTTGGGTCTGTGATGGGGATAACGACTGTGGCGACGGTTCCGATGAAGAACTTCACCTATGCTGTAAGAGGGAGAGAGATGGAGTGAATGGGAGAGGTGTTGGCTGGCAAAATCTCCATGTTTCTTTCTTATGTGGAGCATATAATCCTGGAAACAGTCGTACAAGTTTTAAGTACCAGATACGTGATCTGCTTTCCTGTGATTTCACTCAGTCTTCCTGCTTAGTTCTCTGTTTGAAACATGAGACTGGGCAAACACCCATGGCTTTAAACAAGTTTATGACCTTAGAACACAATTTCTTTAAAAGAAATCTGAATTGGAAACCCAACGTGCATTAAAAGAGGCAGGTCTGTTGTGGTTGATGTCTGAACCTGATATAGATTTGGGGTAGGGGTATGTGTCCTTTCTGCTCCATTCTACTTTCTGTGCCCCTCAAAGCATCTCTTCCAAACCCTAGAGCTTTGTAGATCACAATTAGGAAATTTAAAGGCTAGTTCATGTTTCAAGTCACTTTCCTTCACATCATAATTCAAGGCCATCTAATTCCCTTTTGCTGTATGATGCATATTTGCTTTTTCAACCAGTGAATCTCATTTCGTGCACACATCTTGTTTCCAAATCACATGCACTGGCCCCACCCCAGGCTTAGACCTAATGAACCAGGGCCTGGGCAAACATATTTTTAAAAAGCTCCTTAGCTCTTGGGGGCTGGCTTCATAGTGTAGTGGTTAGCACGTCTGCTTTACATGCAGAAGGTCCTGGGTTCACCAGGCCCCAGGTACGCACTGCGAGAGCTTGGGAGGACACACCCCGCCTTCAGAGATCCAGCTCTTTAGGAGAGATGGCAACATCCGTAGGTCAGGGGTGGAAGTAGGGGTGTGGGAGAATAAAAAACGGGGGGCCCTTAGCTCTTAATTTAGTCCCTTGATTGAGAACTATTGATTTTAACACAATGAATAAAGATAGAGTTTGTTTTGATAATTTTGCTACCTGCTTGCTGTCATTGGAGAAACACTAGGGCTGTTCTCAAAGTGCCATTCCTGTACTAGGAGAGTCAACATGGCTTGGGAACATGTTACAAATGCAAATTCTTGGGCCTACCCCAGACCTATTCCCTCCAGATCTCTGGCAGTGGTGCCCACCAATGTATGCATTTAACAAGCCCAACAGATGATTCTGATGCAAGCCAAAGGTTAAGAATTTTATGTAACTGAAAACCCTCAACACAAGAGGAGGCAACCTTGAACATTCCTGCTGGGATTCTTGATTAGCTCCTAGTGTCACCCTGTTGCCGTTTGCTTCTTAAGTTCACGTCACCTCTTCTATTTGGTTTCCTAGATTCATCACTATCCATTTTTTAGCCCAAGGATTTGACTGTAGAAAATGATATATCAGAATATTTTTTTTCCTTCATAGAACTAAGGTAATTAGCATACCTTATATTTTCACAGTAGCATCCCAACATTTTTCTTGCCACCTCTTGTTAGGCACTAACCATGTTTTGTTTTGTTTTTAACTTGGTGAATCTTGAAAAATATTTTAAGTGTATGTAGCTTACATAGAAGAAGTCTTTAGAAAGTTACCTCTTTCCATAAGATAAAGTGCTCGTAGCAGAATTAAACTTTAGAAAGGCAGAGACACAGCCACATTAAAAAATGACCAACACTCTTTTATAACGTTGCACTTGCCTTCCTTTTTTTAAAATTTATTTTTATTATTTATCATTGTCTATGCCTACAGCACTTGGTCTTTCTCGGTAGTCTCCCATCTAAGTATTAATGAGGTCCAACCTTGCTTAGCTTCTGAGATCAGACATTGGGCTTGTTCAGGGAGGCAGGGCTCCACTGGGGTGTGAGCCCAGGACCTTCTGCATGTAAAGCAGACGTGCTAACCACTACACTGTGGAACCACATACAACGCTTGCCTGTCTTAGAAAATAATTTTTCTATTAACCATGCTTCCAAGAACTAGCTCTTGCATTTGATTCCACCCCCCACCCCACCAACATCATTGTAAGTATCTCCTCTTGCTCCCTGTGAGTGGCACAAAGGCAGAAGGAAATTAAACAGCCCAGGTCCTCCACAAAAGAACACACATGTGTGTTGAGTTCACTGAATTCCTGGTACATTCATGGAGGGCCATGCTCCTGTATCAAACAAGTAAGGGACCTGGGTTCTACACTGGGGCTCCTCATAGGTGCATAGGTATCTGTTAGAGTTCTAACGCTGGGTAATAAAATGAGTCAGGGTTTGATTGTGAGATAGCAACTTTAAATATAATAGGTAAGAGAATTCAGGAAGGACAGTCATGTTATAAAACTTTAATGAAAAAACTTTATGCTCTAGAGGCTCAATGACAACTGTAGTCAAAGGGGCAAACAAAGGCCTCCTGATTTAGAATAAGAGCACATGTATGGTCCTGCTGGTCTTCCAGCCTCGTGGCTACCATTGTCTTCACCTGGTGCTTCAGCTACAAAAGACCTTTTATTCAGGTCTAAAGTCCTGCCATGCTCCTTCCTGACTCAGAATCTTCCCATGTGATGCCTCTTCTGACCCTCCCCTCCCCCAAATCTATATCAGGTACCCCCAGTACCAGTCCGCTGTCCAGGGGTTGGGGCTGGACAGTAGGTGAGTGGCAGGCAAGCAGAGAAGTTTCATCTGTGTTTGCAGCTGCTCCCCAGAGCTAGCATCAGCGCCTCAGCTCCACAGGCATTAGATTTTCATAGGAACACTGGTCCCTGGTGCCGAAAAGGGCGGAGACCGCTGTAGATACTCAAATGTGTATGTCCATTGGTTAATTGAATGAGCAAATTAATGGATAAATCAAGCAAGCCTGGTGCTGGCAAAGGAATGTTTTTAGACATTAACACTTAGGTTCTACTCTTAACCTCTACTTTTGTTTTCTCATCTTTTGTTTTAGTGAGTGTTCCCTGCGAGTCACCACACCGTTTCCGGTGTGACAACAATCACTGTATTTACAGTCATGAGGTGTGCAACCATATGGATGACTGTGGAGACGGAAGTGATGAGAAGGAGGAGAACTGTAAGCAAAAGTCAAAAGGGAGAAGGAAAATCTAAGGGCCCCAAATTGTCTGCAGTTTGCAAAATGTACACTATGAGATTTCACTTTGTCCCATAGAGGCTTTGGCTGCACCTATGACTGTAGATTTCTGCTGACATAAATGTTTGCCAGACCCTAAAAACACATGCATGACTCAGATGCAACCCTTCTCCACGTATTCCTAGTTTGTATGGGTGAGACATTGGCAAGTCCCTTGATTTTTTTAGTCTTTATTTAAACATTCAATTTTTCTTTCCTCATTTTCTCTTAAAAAAATGAGAACTGACACTAAATACTGGTTGAGTCACACTTCACAAAGTAGTGGTTTGAAGATGAGGTTGGGTCACTCTTCAGCTTAGAGTTACTAATTGTTGATCCAGGGATGTGCACTTCTCAAGATCACATTAAGTAAGGCAGCACTGAGGTTAGCTTATCTAATATCCTTCTTTAAAATGAAAATTTATCTCCCAGAAGAGAAAAATTATGGACTATTTTAAGAAGCTGTAAACTGGCTGCATTTAGTGTGTTAGATATTAAAAAAAAAAAAAAACCCTGTGCTTTTCCATTCTGAGACTGTTTTAAAATCTATCCATTGATGGGGAGAGTTGATGAACCTGGGCAATTTTATTTACCTAGTAAAAAGTCTGTGAGGAAAATTATTTTTCCTGACTCCAAATATTTTTTTTTCTAAAAGGATATTATCTAGGAAAATTTAGATAAATACCTAATTTTTCTATTTTCTATCCCTTGTTTCAGTGTGGTCTTAAAATGCTCATTGCCACACTCCATCCCAGAGGGGACTATGTGTTAGGGAGGACATTGACACTATTGCAGTTTGTACTCCCTTGTTTGGGGCAGAGATGAACCTGTGCCTATAACATTGTTACTACGTTTATTTAAGGCATAGCACAAAAGGATGAAAAGTCAGAAATAAAACATTAAAAAAATTTTTTAGTAGGTTTCCCCTTCTCCTCTTCTCTTTCCATTTCCCTTGCTACTAATGCCATTTTAAAGCAGAGCAAGCTTTAAATGTTCAATGGCTTAAACAGCAGAAGTTTATTTTTCACTCATGTAAAATTTGATGGTCAGGCAGCCATACTCTGTCCCATAATTATGTCATCTTGTTGCTGGTCAGAGAAGAGAGAAATGGAGGAGGCATGCAGGTCCTTAATTTCCTAGGAAGTGACAGATGTCACTCAAACTCACTGTCCTTTAGTTAAAACTAGTCTCATGCAAAGGAGACAGGGAGATGCAGGGAAGCACATGAATATTTGATGAACACCAGTTATTTCTACCATAATTTACCTTCATGTAACTAGAAATTCCTTTATGCTTTTCTTCTCATGCACAAAGAACCCTTAACTCCTCCCCAAGGACGTAACTCATAGTTCTATCCAGTAACTGAAATCTCAGAGCTCTGGGTAATGGGCAGTAGTCACACTATCAATTCCAGATGTGATTCCTTTTGGTCTGGAGACCCATAAACTAACAGACTAGTTTTATTTGTGCCACTCATCCCCTGACTTCCAATAGATAGTGCTAGAACAGAGAAGCATAATAGAAATAAACATTCCCATTGAGAAAGAGAGAATGAGAGACTCATTGCAATCACCAGTCTTAACAATTCTGAAATGACATTGGGCTAGGAGGACATGTTGGCCCAGGACAGCGCTATTTGTATCTGTTGCCCTAGTGGAATGATTAACCGCGCCCCTTACATTCTTGAAAGCATACTGGCTTGTAGAGTAAGTTATTTGGTTACCTCATGCAGACCTTGTGAAGGCCCCTGCAATGGGAGTGGAAGAGATTTATCGTTAAGGTCAAGACTCTGCTCTGGAAAAAGCACCTGTGTCCATTGTTCTTCACCGACTCCGCCTCCCCTTTGGGAGTGTTTCCTTGTCTATTTCCCTCTTCAAATGAAGAGGGATCAGAAGAATATGCTCTCTTTAGGGCCCTCACTGCTTACTCAGCTTGCTCTCTGCTTATAGATATTTGGGGGCCCAAGAGGTTTTTTAAAAGTTTCAATCACAGTATTTTGGTTTATTGGTCATTTATTTCTCTCAAAAACTGAGCAGGCTTTGCCTCTATTTGTTTCTAGTCAGTTCTAAAAGTCAATAACCTCACTCTGTTCCTTTTGAGACATAGTTCTGGAATCTGCTTCATTTTTTTGCTTTATTTCCCTCAGGCACCTTGTCTCAACTGTTTGTCACTCACATTCAGGCCATCCAGAAAAAAAGACGAGCAGTCATTTTATCCAACTAAGAGGTTTTATTTGGCCTTTGTGCCTTAAAGCCTGCAGACTCTTACCATTTGGGATCTAAATGCAGTTGTCTTTTCCCACACTGCAAGTTTCTAGACTTGGTCTCCATCTTTTCTGCCTCCAGTATCATTTTCCTCATTGTTTGCTTTCTGACTGTGAAGCCAATACCAGATATTTTAGTTACTTGTTGTGAAAGCGCCCTACGTCTGTAGTATTCTGGGCATTAATACTAGCTTGCCACAACCCCTAAATTCCAAGCTCTCAGTGGCTTGATATAATAATGACTTATTTCTCACTCATGTAAAGTGCAGGTTACACAGCACTTCTCCATCTTGTAGCAAGGCTACCTGAAGCACATGGCTTCCAAGGTTACCAAAGTGGGGTGGGGAGGGGGTGGGCACATGAGCTTCAGCCCAGAAGAGACACATCTACTTCGTAGTCCATTGGCCAGAACTAGTCACATGGTCCCAACATAATTGCTATGGAGCAATAATTGGAAATGTCTGTAAGGATGGGCTTATTTGTGAGCAATAACTGTCTCTGCCAGTGAAGAAACCATTTGTTTCGCAGAAGAAAAGTCTTGACTTTAACTTGTTCTTAAATTACAGGTGTAGGTTCGACCCCTAGACCTTGTAGTGAAGATGAATTTAAATGTAGCAACAAGCATTGCATTTCACAGCACCTTGCTTGTGATGATATCGATGACTGTGGTGACCAGTCTGATGAAACAGGTTGCAGTAAGTACTTATTTTTATACCTCATTGTGGTAACTCAGGTTTACCTAATGAAAACCTGTAATAACATAAAAGTAGATGATAACCTCATATTTCACTTTACTTTGTACTTTGAACTTTAGTCCAGCCTATAGCTGCCTGTTTTTGAGCCCTTACTTTATACCAGAGTATGGTTATCTCATTTCATCCTTGTAATGATCCTCAGTTAGGTTTCTCTCTCTTCTCCTCTACTCTTTTTTCCCCCTCCTTACAAATTAAAGAACCAGCTTAGAGGTTAAAGAAATTGGCCTTGCTTTCTGCCCTTAAGGGGTTAAGTCAAGATGTGAACTCTGATCTACCTAACTGTAGGGCACATCCTCTTCCCAGTTCACTAGTTGCCTCCTAGCTATGTATTTTGTTTATTAGTCTGCATATATATATTTTAAATTTTAAACCAAATGCAGTGTCTTTGGCACTTAGGAAAGAAACTTCTAAGGGTAGCTGGTGACTATGGGAATATCACAGAGGATCTTGGAAGAAACATTTATTTTTATTTTTAAAGTGGAAGGTGGAATTTGTGTGGGAAAAGGGTGATGAACACAACCAATGTTGTGATGGAAATGTTGGAATGACAGGTTAATAGTTTGCACCTTTGTAGTCCTTTATAGCTCTTATAAAATGCTTTTACATACAGTATCTCATTTGTCACTTAAGTTGGCCCCGTTGGGTCGCTGCTATAATGTCTATCTATATAATAAAGCTCAGAGACCTTAAGTAACTTGCTTGAAGTCACATAGTATGGCAGAGGCAGAGTTTGAATAGTCCTGTGTCTCCAGCCTAGGATAGCTGGCCTCTAGTTCCTCTGCCACTAGCTGTGCCCTTTTGGGAGAAGTGTTGACTTCTCCAGGCCTCTGTTTCTTCGTAGGAAAAAGGAGGAAGTTCTTCAAATTCTAGGAGTCTGTAACTTAGTCACCTTAGTTCCATGTGTTTTCAACTTCTTGGGCTTTAATCACTATTTCCTAAGCCATCCCACAGGTTTCCTGGCAACTCTTCTACTGTGTGGGTTACAAAGGGGGATGAAAAACCAGCCATACTGAGTTGATTTGCTCTTTATTTCATACGCTTTTTCAGTGGGATTTGGAGTTTTTGACATAATTAAGTACTTGATTAATTTTTTTTTTTAAAAAGCACCAACATGACAAGATTTGCAAACTAGATGGTAGATTTGGGTTTGATGTCCAAAGATTAATATGTGAATAGTTCCATTAGTTTGGAATATTTCCAGGTTGAGCTTGGGTCAAATATTAGTTTCTCTTTTAGTTGAGTGTGCCAATGAAAAGGCTTAAAATTAACTATAGTACTTTTTACTCAAATGACATTTAATTGAAATCAAGGTTTACTTAAAGGAAATAAGTAGCATATACATTAATTTATGAATAAAAGAAGCATTTCTCTTTAGATATTAAGTAGATTCGTGATATGGAATTCAGTCTTACTGTGATGCACTAGTAATTTCACTAAGACAGAATTCTTATTTAAAATACCAGTCATTGATTGGGTGCTGCTCATCTACTTGCCTTTCTCTTTCTTCTCTTCTGTCTCCTTTTATTCCATCTCCATTTTTTTCTTCTTTGAACAGGATCACTGAGGTGTTCAGGACATGTGTTTGCTACAAAAATAATAATTTTGCATTAGTAAAGGAAAGACATTAACATTTTTTCTAGCACCATTGAGGTATAAAAGAAGGAAGTTAACCCTAGGTTGCAAATGTTATCTATGTGATTATGAAGGTGGAATGACTTGCTATTTCTCTGTTAGTTCTTATTCCTTCTTCATAAAATGGAAAATAGAGTATATTTTAAAAATAAATTGTCATATGTTTGGATTTGGGGAAATCTGTTATTATACAGATTAAAATGATAATTATTGTGAAGTGAAAGAATTTAAAAGAAGGTCCTCGAATCTGAAGAAATCTCTCATAATGTTACGCGGTTTCTGCTATGTTAAGGACTCTGGTTTCACATGAGTATGGATCCCCTAATCACATTGTAGATTTTAGAACTGAAAGGAGATTACAGAGTTTAATTATACACATGAGTCTCAGAGAGGTTATGTGACAGGCTCAAGCCTATCCAAGTTAATAACAGTAGGTCATATGTACTTAGCAGTGTAGAGAAGACATTGCTATCCACCTTACAGAAATTTAAAAAGATAATAAGGCAATACCATGAGAAACTTTATGCCAACCAATTAGACAATTTACATGAAATGGATGAATTCTTAGAAAGACAGAAAACACTGAAACTGATTCCAGAAGAACTAGAAAATCTGAATAGATTTATTTAGCAATGTGTAGTTGTTAAGAGCTCAGACTAGACCTTTATTATAAGGCTTTCATGTGTATAGCTTTGAAGTATGAACTCTAAGGGCAGCATTCCCTGACATGGAGCTTTATTTTGTGGGTTTTCTTTTAAAGCTCAATATTTTTAGTTTATTCAAACCACTTATACTATAGTCACTGTATTCTAAGGGACCCTGAAAAGTTGTTAAGTTCACCTCATTGCCTACTGTAGAAGACAAGTAGGTGTAAATCTATTTGGATTTGAAAGAATCGAGTCAGGAGATACCACAAAATATTTAGGACCTCTGCTCAACAGACATTTCATTTGAGAAGTAGATGAAGATTGACTGCTTTATGGTGATAAGTGCCCTTTCCACCATGCCCGGCCCCCATTTTTGCTTACCAGCTTCACTTATCTTTGTAAGCTTCCCAGTAGGACTTGGAGGTAGGGGAAGACTCAGCAAGATAAAAGAAGCAAACCGATAGGAATGACAAGAATGAAAGCCAGATAGCTTGGGCAGAAATTGGCAGAGACGAGAACTGAAGGCAGTGAAGAGCAATGTAGTGTCTGACTGGAGTCTGAGCTATTAAAAGTCTATCCTGGAGGATCCAGACCAGAGAACAGAATAGATAACAAGGGTCATTCCTATGGGCCCTACAAACATAAACTATTGGTTGAATTTTCTTTTATTATGCAAGTTACACAATCTAGATACTATATTAATAATCAAAAGAAAAAAAATCACTTCAATCCCATCATTAAGACAGAACAAAGTTTGGTGTACTTTCATTGTTTCTTTTGGTACATATATGTGCAAAATTTAATTTTTAATATTAAAAAAATTAAAGAAATGTTTTATATTAATAGCATTACAATCTTTACCTCTCTTTTTATTATAGATAGTTCCCATGTCAAAGCATCATTTGAAACTATGAATTCTAATGATTGCATAGCAATTCATCATGTAGATAATCATAACTCATTGATTCTAAGATGCATATTTATTTTCACACTTAATATCTCTGAAACTAGGATGCATCTTACAATTGATAACATGCCATAGTATAAATCCCAGATCTTTTTTATTTCAGTGTTATATAAAATAATAGTATATCAGTGGTGTCTTAGATTTGATAAAACACAGCATACCATAATTTATTCCCTATTGTTGAATATACATGCAAGTTGTTTTCAAAATTTTCTTATAAATAATATTATAATCCTTAACATAAATCATATTGAACAATTTTATTCCTTCTTGAGGGAAAATTTATTAATGTGGAATAACTGGGTAAAAGCATATGAATATTTTGAAGTCTTTGATATATACATATTGCAAAATTTCTTTCCATGTATATCAATTTATGGTTCTAATAGCAGTTGTATGACTTCTGACTAATATGCATTTTATTCACTCTGGCCAAAACTTACTTAGCAATGTGCAGTTGTGACTGATCTGGTTTATACCTTCTGTTTGTAATATTGGAATTTTGTTTTTCAGATAAAGGAAAAGAAAGATCTTGTGCTGAAAATCTATGTGAACAAAATTGTACCCAATTAAACGAAGGAGGATTTATTTGCTCCTGTAGACCTGGGTTTAAAGCCAATGTTTTAGACAGAAACTCCTGTGATGGTAGAGTATATTTCCTCCAATTCTTATTAGGAGAAACATGTACTCTTTATGTTCTCCAGTCATCCCCTTTTGTTAAACCACTATTTATTTCCTTTAATAAGCTCAACTCATGATTCTAGCTTATTAAAATATTCAGGCACACCAATACTTTTATCATTAGAGAGTAATGATCACTTCTGAATGAGATTGTTGATGACAAATGTCAAGATCTATTTTCCTTATTTAATTCTTGGGCTGTGAAAAACAACAATAACAACAAAAAACAAATGCACACTCAGGGAATGCCAATTGCTTTTGTCCATGCTATCTTACTAGTCCCTAGCAGAGCTCTGGACAGAAAGCCCATCTGCAAGAATATCTGTGAAATTATCAGATAAAGGTGGAACTGGATCTAATTAGGTGAACTGTTCAATTATTGATGTCTCTACCTCCTCATTCTTTCTATGATACTAATAATTCAATTACATCAATATTAACAAACCTCAAAACCTATCATACTTGAAGAGCTATTAGCTACAGTGCAGATAGGTCATCTGCAAAAATATCCAATGTGATTTTTGAAGGCTTCAGTGATGATGGCTGTTTAATGTATCACTGTGTGAGATTTCAATTTTTTTAAAATGAACACAAGTTTTACTTTCTTCTTTTTAAGTCAAATAACATATTTATTATGCACCTACTTATATTAGACATAAATGTGTTCCACAATAGAGTCAGAAGGTAGCATATCAAGATGGTAAGTGATGAATATGATTTTAAGCCTTTTATTATTTGAATGTACTGTTCTAACTCATGATGTGCCATAATCAGATGATTGGCACAGTTCTTTTGGAAGCTGAAGCTTAAGAACTCTACTGAAAAATAAAACCAATGATTCCCATTCCTGAAGCTAGTTAGCAGAAGAGAAAGTAGTACCAAACAACAACAAAACAACATCTGCTTCCCCAAAGGGAAAATTTTGTACTGCTATTGCACAGTCAAACTGCTTCAGTTTAAACATTATCTTCCTTGCTTACCAGCTTTGCGACTTAAGGTTTCATAATAGTTTACACCTCATAAAGTCTTTCTGGAACATTAAATGAGGGGAAACAGTATCTGAAACTTAGTAACTGTTCTACAAATGTTGGTGCCTGCTTGTTTTCATCTGCAGTCTTCTCAGTCTTTGTCGCTAGCCAATATGGATTTAAACAAAAGCAGTGTTTCTAAAGAATGAATGGGAGCATCTGTTGCATATTTGGTTTTCTTTTGCCTACAGATATTGACGAGTGTGAACAATTTGGGACTTGTCCCCAGCACTGCCAAAATTCCAAAGGGAGTTATGAGTGTTATTGTGCCGAAGGCTTCAAGTCCTTGAGTAGCACCTATGGAAAACGGTGTGAAGCTGATGGTACGTATGATGGGTTCAAGTTGGAATTAATTGACTCTCAGATAAATGCTTATGAGTATGAAATACCAGAAAATAAACTTTACTTTCAGAGTCTTATTTTTAATTCCTCAGTTACTTCTCTTCTAAAACCAATCCAGTCTCTTCTCCACTCTCCTCCCTTGCCAGATTAAAACAATAACTACAATCTCCTAACAAATATGTAGGGATTCAAACAGGAGTCAGATATTACTTATTATTCCGAACAGCTTCTCTTCCACCATGATAAAAACTTCAGAAGGTAGACAAGATGTCACCCTCCATAAGATTTAAACAGTAAAAGCTCTTTTATAGGATGGTCATCAACAGAAGGAAATTTATGAAGCTCTACAACTTTCACTTCACTGACATCAAGTTTTGAGCCCTATAATCCAAGATGGACCACAAAAAATAGTCACATTCAATCAGAAGGAAGGAATGTGCCAGGAAGCCTAGCACATTTATAATCATTAGTTCTACATTTTAGGTTAATGCCAGTATCTGAGAATCAGGCCTGATAGAAACAGTAACGAGTACTAGATAGGAATGGGGGGGAAAAAAAAAAAAAGAGAAAGATTGCAATTCAGAAGTATTATAGTCCAAATTTCCAGAGGTCTGATTTGAATCAGCATATCCCAGTTATAGAGTATAGGTCTTTACAATCTTAAAGATTTAAATTTGAAGTTTATAATAGAGTTTATGTAACTTGATAAGAAAATAGCATTTAATTTTGCAGATTAAGGGTAAAATGGCTGTTTAATTTCTTCATACAAATTGGAATTTTAACGCATACATTCGACTCACATACTTAAATATTTTACTCTTCAAACATTTTTGACACTGAATAAAAGTATGATAAGGCATTTGAACAGTTGGTCTGGTAATTAAACATGAATTAAAAAGAGTTTACATGTTTTAACTAAGTAGATGACTGAAATAAATTAGAATATTCATGTAAAACATAATGTCAAAATAGTAAATTTATAAAGTGAACTTTCAAAAATTAAGTTAGATTTGATTAACATTAGGTAAGTAAATTTTTAAAAAATTAGACAATGCATCTCAGGATGAGTCACCATTAAAATAGCTGCTTTAGGTAAACAAATTTTTTTTTTTTAATCAAGAACAAGCTTTTGTCATTAGTTAGAAGCTAAATAGGATCACAGGCTGATTACCTGTTAAAAGAATTATAAAATTCGTCAGTAAAAAGTGAAGAATGAGGACTTCCTTGTAAACTTACAGTGAAACTATATTTCTTCTGTGAGACTACAATAATGTCTGTTTTATTGTTAGCTAATTAAAAAAAATCATTGGAAAATAGGATGCTTTCTAGGGGTCTCAATCTTGCCTTGCTTTAAACTGTTGCCTGCTGAGGATAAAGAATAAAGAATTGATAATGTCCCTAACAGAAATGTTAGCTTTCTAGCTGAAATAGAGATAAGAATGTCTACAGTCCTGGGTTTTGCAACTCAGTTGGATAGTCAGCTCTATCGATTAGCAGAGATAGATTTCTATAAAAACTCATGGTTTTTTTTTATAGGGGGGAGGATACTTGCTACTTAATGTAAAATAGGAAATATTTGTTACATACTTTATATAAAAAAATTGAGTTAGAATTCAAACAGAAAAAGCAGCTCTTCATATTTACAGGTAACCCTCCTTTGTTGCTACTTCCTGAAAATGTGCGAATTCGAAAATATAATCTCTCATCTGAGACGTATGCAGATTATCTTGAAGAACAGGAACATATTCAGGCTGTTGATTATGATTGGGATCCTGAGGACATATCTCTCAGTGAGTATGAAATTTGGCATCTTTCATCAATATTAGTTGAATTAGTTAATTAATTAAATGAATTAAGTGTTGAGCTTTGGAGAATTAATTTTCTGAGTGAATTTTGTTGCATGAGTGGACGAGGAAGCACCTACTATCCAGCATGCTCCAGACACCATACCATGGGTCCCAGCCAACTTTCCCAACTTCTCACCAAATCTTTTCTTACCTCTGGGGATTACCCTTTCAGGACCATTTCATGTCCCTTTGTTTAATATCTCCTTGTCTTTGCTCATGCAGATCTTGTCCTTCCCTGTCATTGTATGCTTAAAAAATTTCCACTCGAATTTCAAAGTCCCAGTTCAGATGTCACCTTCCCTGTGACATCTTCTGCAATTCATCCTGGCACAGTTCCATGATTGCTCTCCCATGAGCCTATATTATTTTATACATGCTTGTACTAAAACATGTGCTACACTGAGTTATAGCTACTTGTCCACATATTTTTCTTCCTGTCACTTCATCATATGCTCTTTGGAACCAGAGATTGAATTTAATTCATGTCTACCTGCCTAGCACCTGACCTGACATTTAGTACAGTGTAACTGATGGGTACTCAAAAAATTTAATCTGATGAATGTAAAAATGAATAACGCTTGTTGTTGCATCTCTTATGGCTCTATATGATGTGTAGGAGATGGTAATGGGGCAGGAGTCTGAAAACTAGTCTTCTATGCCTGTCTTCCTCATCTAATACATTTATGATCTTAAATAAGTGTAACAATTGTCTGAATCTCCATTTCTTATCTGTTAAATAAGAGCAGTAATCTTGTTCTGCCTGCCTACCTCTGAGAGTTGTTTTAAAGATCAAATGAGATCATAGAAGTGAAAACTCTTTGCAAACTATTAATAACTATGCATTGTAAAATTTATTGTTGTGTTTTCACATTTAGTTATGCAGTAAGCTTTTTAAGAATAGTATATACTTAGGAAAGTATATGCCTTAAAAGTCACAGTCTTCCCATGCATTTAAAAATGTTTGCTGTCCACTATCCTTTTGTCTGTACATAAAATAGGACTTATCTACATGATTCCTTTATTGTCACCGTTATTGAGTATGATGTCAAACTCTCAAGAGCCTGCCCCTGGTTTAATCTGTACATTCTATTTTGGAAACTAGAACTTGATCCTATTGAGAATAAATAGGCTTTTGGCTGAAGTATATTTTAATAAATTACCTTCAAATAGAGATGAATAAGTACGTATCAATGTTATCAATTAAAGCATTTGTAGCTAATAGCTCTTCATGAATAAGTTTTGAGGTTCAATCATATTGATATAATTGAATTATTATTTATAAGAACAATGAGATGGTAGAGATGTAAATAATTGATCAGTTCACCTACTTAGATCCAGTTCCTCTTTTACCTGATATTCTTAATGTGTAACTGACATTTGTATCTTGCCTCTGCAGGTGTCCTGTATTACACTGTGCTAGGGCATGGTTCTAATTTTGGTGCTATCAAACGTGCCTACATTCCTAACTTTGAATCTGGCAGCAATAATCATGTTCAGGTAATGAACCTGGGCCTGAAATACATAATGCAGCCAGATGGATTAGCAGTGGACTGGGTTGGAAGGTAAGTTTAGCACACATTCACTTTTTGCCTATTATGTTTTCTTGGCCAGGGCTCATTCCTGTTGGCCTTGGCATATGATTTAAACTGGACCCAGATATGAGTACGCTCATTCGCTAGTACAGTTGGGTGATGCTTGGGCTTCCTCTGGCCCCAGCAACCACCTCTGCTTACTTACCCCAGTGTGTCCTATAAACATTATCATTTCCTATATTTTTTCTGTGTCATGAAAAAGTTTGAGAAATCACAAAGGTTAGGATTCTATATTTAAAATTAGGAGAGCATTCCTGCCAACAGAGTTCTGAGTTCCATAATTAACTTTTCAGCACTGTTCATGTTGTGAAGAAATGGGACAGCCTCACAATTCTCTCAGCAAAGCAATTGAGATGAGATCTTTTTCTCTGTGGTAATTATTTCAGAAGGAACAATCTATACCTTGTGTTTTTAGCAGACTATGTGGTCAAATAGACTGGAAATTCTGTTTTTTTAAAATTTTTTATTAATATAGGTGTTGGCTCTGTTCTGTTCTTTTAGATTTTCTAAAACCCACAGGTTTTGGATGAACCCTAAGTAAGAATCTTAAGTATATTTTTTATCAGGTAGATAGATGCATGTGATGTAAACTAATGTGGATAAGTCAGTTAGCTCCTTCTTCATTGAAGAGTCTTGCTCTGGAGTGACATATGTGGAGAAGTGATAACATTAGAATCAGAGCTTAAGCATGCATAGACTCCCCTATGTCCTTGAAAATGAACTGGTAATAGAAAAATATGTTAGAGGGAAGGCTTAGGGGCTTGCTAACCTCTGGGAAAATGGAGAGTTATTTACGATATTTATTAATTTTTACCTTTAAACAAACTTGTCTGGTGTTCCTAGAACACCTGAACATCTCTGAAGAAGTTAATTAGGTCTCCTCTGTGCCTGCAGGCTAACAGGAAAGACTCATCAGCATTTTCTATCAGGAAACAAGGCCTCAGAGAGTCAGGAACTTGAAACTCTAGACTTTTAACACTTCCTTCTGAGAATCAAGCAGGCAACAGCATATCTTGTTTGAAGTTTTACCTCTTTCTCAGCCAGCATGAAGGAACTAATGAATGAATAAACAGATGGAACTCTTTCAGCGTGTGAGAGACTGAGACCTTTGGTCTTAGGAATAGGAGAAGGGCAGGATGGCCTGGTTCAGTTTGTTATGTAGAAAAGCTATTTCTACTCATCCTTGGGACTGTTGCCACATTCTTATTGATTCCAGTGGGGCTCTTGGCTGAGGAGGAAACTCACTCACAGCCAGTCATAAATAAAGGGCCAACCTGACAATACTTAAGGCTTCTACCTGGAAGTTCCTGTCTCATAGTAATACGGATGTGAGATTCACCGCCATCACTGACCCTGACTGCTTTGGCTGATCAGGCAGGAATCCCCTCCTGACCTCCCTGTTCTACTTGTAACCTTCCAAAGATGTCCCCTTGGCTGAAGATAGTGGGGCATTCCTGAGAGAGGGAGACTGTGCTTGTATCACTATTATCTGAATAGCGTCTCACCAGCCACAGCATTCAAACTAAATGCTCTCACCTTCAAACCTTCTCCCCATAAGTGACCAGTCTATACTATTCAGTTGTTAAACTTTGTCCCTCTAAATTCAGGCATATATACTGGTCAGATGCCAGGAGCCAACGGATTGAGGTGGCTGAACTTGACGGAAGGTACAGGAAGTGGCTGATTTCTACCCAACTGGATCAACCAGCTGCAGTGGTTGTGAATCCCAAACTAGGGTAAGTATTTAAAGGAGTTTAATATTCTAGGTATTTTATGCTGGATTCTCAAAAATTTATATGTATTTAATTATTTTTTCTAATTGTAATGATATTGTTCTTGGACTTTTTTGGAATGGCACCTGTTACTATTTTTTGGAATGGGAACTGTTATAATATGCCCTAGACATGATTTAGTACCAACTAGCCTTCAGAATGATGCTGTGTGAGGGGAGGGCCCCTCCCCACATTTTTTCCCAGAGCCTGGTTTATCTGAAGTTCACACATTCCTCAGAAGAATTTAAGGATTGGTCTATTCCTGATGATTGGTTTAGACTAGAGAATGCAAAGCGGTGCCTGGTGGGCTAAATATGGCCATAGGTATATTTGATTTAAACTAACAGAGCTTTAAGGTATTTTTTTAAAACTTATTTGCTAACATTAAATTTTTTTTTTTTAATCTGAGTTTTGGGGCTTGAAAAAATTAGAAGAACTGATAACACTAGGTAGGCATGTCTTCCTTGATGCCTGGAACTTTTAGACAGGGCCTCGTTCTCCTCTTCATTCGACATATGAAACTGTCTGCTCCACTCGTTTATCTTACCCACCTGGTCCTTTCCAGGTATTTGAAGTGGGGTAATCCCTGGTCTACACAATTCTTTTATAATCAAGTCTTAATTGGATACAAAATAATATATTTTAAAAGTTAGAATATAAGCTCCATGAGGACAGGAATCTTTATTTTGTTCTCTGATACACCCCACAAACAGTGCCTCTCATACAGTGGGCATTCAATAAATATTTTCTTGAAGAAGGAACAGCTTTTGTAATTACATATTGTGTGTATTCGAAAGTGTGTATCCTGGAGCAGGGTTGGGCAGTTTCTCTTGAGGAAGGCCAGTTTCAGGAAGTACAGACCACAGATGCACTGGCTCTCCCTTTTCTCTCCCTGTCTTTAAAGTAAAGTATAAAAATAGTGTCCTTTAGTCCTTGGGCCTCTGTGAAAAACTGTTGATTTCCCTGTTGAGAGTCCATGCTCTGCTTCAGGGGAAAAACCTCATTAGATGAAATGCCACAATGAGGAAACCTTCTGTTACAGGCTTATGTACTGGACTGACTGGGGCAAAGAACCTAAAATCGAGGCTGCCTGGATGGATGGGCAGCAGCGGAACGTCCTGGTTCACGAGGACCTTGGTTGGCCAACAGGCCTTTCTATCGATTATTTGAACAATGACCGGATCTACTGGAGTGACTTCAAGGAGAAAACTATTGAAACCATAAAATATGATGGGACTGATAGGAGAATTGTTGCCAGTGCAGGTCAGAAATGAGTTACAATTTAATATAGTAAAAAAACAGCCAATCAATTTCCAGTCTCGTTGACCATTTTCTCAAAAAAGAACCTTCATTTTAGGAAATGGTTTATATAGTTTCTTAGATATCACTCCCTCCTCCGCCCCCTCTTCCCCAGTTCCCAGCTGTCTATTTAAATGCAAATGAATTATTAGCAATGATTAAATCTCTGTTGTTCTTTTTACATAATTTTTAAAAAATGCTCTCAGCAGCAGATATTGGAACAAATGAATTTCCTTTAGGTTGCTCTGATAGATGTGACACTCATATATGGACCAATGGTAATCCATGAGTAACCACTTCTAGAGGCATTCATAACTGTAACAGTCCAGTGCATATCAGATTTTCCTAACACAATGTCTTATGTTCAAAAAAAAAAATCTCTGCCATACAAATTACTTTCCAAAAATAAAAGCAGCGATTGGACAGTGAGCAAGTGCCCTATAATTTGTGTTAACCGGTAGGCATTAATCTAGTTTAATTTCAGTTATGATCTCCCAGCGCAGCATGTTTTTGTGGTCCCATGTATAGGAGGTTGCCTGAATATTCCTGGAATTTCAAGGCACTGTATTAGGGATGAATTCAAGCAAAACGACATCTGACATAGAAGTGGAATTAAGGTATTTTCTTTCCAGTAACCTTGTTTTGTTTTGTTTTTCCGCTGCGGGTAAGCAGCAATGAACCCTTATAGTTTGGACATCTTTGAAGGCCAGTTATACTGGGTATCTAAGGATAAAGGAGAAGTATGGACACAGGACAAATTTGGGAAAGACGAAAAAAAGAAAATGCTGACAGTGAGTCCTTGGCTCACTCAAGTTCGAGTCTTTCATCAACATAGATATAATCAGTCAGGTAATCACCAACTTTGGAATACTAAGGATGTTTCTTAGTATTTCAAATTAATGGCTATATTGTTGGAAAATGGTAGTGGATTATAATAGGCTGACCTCTTGGTGTGTGAAAGGAATGTGTGTGTGTGTGTGTATTATTTTGACCAAAGAAAGAGAAAATTGGAGGTCAAATGAAATTATGTGCACCACCAGCAGATATGAAGTATACATATTTCAGAGCTCATTGTTTGAGTTATGGTTATGTACTTCCAGGCCACTTAATACAGCAGGCATCAGGCTCCTGCTAAATGTGAATTAGATTAACCAGGCACAAAATGGGCTTCCTGAATATCATTGGTCTTACCTACTCTTACAATTGTTAAGGCCAGGGCAGACAAGTTACCTGAGCTGTACGAGCCTTATTCTAAAATTGTTAGATGCATTTCCTTGTCCTACAGATAAGGAAATTGAAGCCCTGAAGAAAGTTCTCCTTGGAGGGCGAGGGCGGAAGTCACATCCACTATATAATTTGGATGGGCCACACATTAAGACCTGTCCAAATTTGGGTGGTGACAAATCTTGATATAATAATGGGGTCTCACTGGTCTTTTGAACTATCCCAAATTGCTTAGCACTGATTAGTTTTTGAGGCTGTGCAGTGACCAGACACCTACGTTCCAAAACAGCCAGGGCAATAGAAGAGATAAGTGATGTCAGCAGGCAATGTGAGTGGTGCAGAGGTGGAATGGAGGGCACAGGGAGGGGTTGTGCCAATTTGGTGAGGTGACAGGTAGCATGTTGCCTAGGAGTGTTGGAGTGCTGCCTGGGCTCTAATGTCACCTGGCAGGGCCACAACTCAGTTGATGGGCATGTCCTTGGTTGGGATATTCATTTCCTCCACAGAACCTAACCGCTGTTCTCTTCTGCTTTTTAGTGCCCAACCGCTGCAAAAAGATCTGCAGCCATCTCTGTCTCTTGAGACCTGGAGGATACAGCTGTGCCTGTCCCCAAGGCTCCACCTTTGTAGAGGGGAGCATCACCGAGTGTAATGCAGGTAGGGACACTGCCTGGGCAACCACGGGAGCCTGCTGCTCTGCTTTCTTCAGTAGGTGCCCTACCCACACTTTGTCTTCTACAGGAGCCTAAAGAATGCTGTGTACTGGTTCCTTTGCAGAATAGAGTGTGGATGGCTAGAAGGAGGGATGAGAAATTGAGGAAATATGAACAGAGCCGAGTGGGACTTAAAGGACTTGTGTTCCAATGATTTCTGAGAATTATTTGCTAAGATCTGCAGATATAGATCCAGTGACCCTAAATCTACTGTTGTGTTGTTTTGGAAAGACGTTTTGAAAAGTGAATTTTCTATAAGGCCTCTTCCTCCCTTCTCCTTCCTGTACTGGGTGGCTCTAACCTATGCAGCATTAACTGGATTCCTTAAGGTTCCTGAGGTGGGGGGCCTTATACAGCACGAAGGGGAGGGCTAGAAGAGGTTCATGTTTTTCTCACATACTCATTTCCAAGTTTTGACAAGTGCAAAAGGGCCTCATTTTAAAATGTGCATCATGTTGTTGGAAGATGGAGGCTAGAATGAGGAAACAGTGGCTTAATTTTTATCCCAAATGCTATGGATGATCTATGCTTGGCAAGACCTTTACTTCAGTGACTCTTAAATCAAGGAGCTAATACTCCATGGGGGAATAACTTGTGTCCCTAACTAGTATTCAATGCTTGTTAAGTACTTAAAAAAAAAACTTGCAGTTCACCAGCAGCCCATTTTATGGCTCACATCCTCCAGTTTTAGCCAATTGGGAAATGAAAAGCTATAACCACCTTCAACCACCAGATAAACAAGGCACCACCTTTTGACTTCCCAGTCAAGCTGAAAAGTTGGCAGGTTTAGAGAATGAACTCGGAATAAAAACTGTTTCCCTCCGCTTGCCTTCCGATATCCCCACTTTAGTCCCAGGGCTTCTGGGGGAAATATTGGCAATATTCTGAACAAAATAACAATTAAAATTTCTTTTGAGATTTGTTCTGTGATATAGATAAATTGTTCTGACATTTATTGCAGTTTCACATTGAAGATGTGTTGTCCAGGTTCTCATCTACTACTTTCCTCATTTACATTTTTTGCTTAGCAGATGATATTAAGATTCTTGTTTAAAAGAACTTTAACTAAAATAAGCGTGTTAGTGATGATTGTCATTCCATACAGTGTCTTGATTGGTATATTAATCAATCAATTAACTTGATAAGTATCTATTAAGTGCCTGCTATGTACTAGACACCGTACTAAGTGCTGGGGATAACAGAAGTGAACAAAACAGAAATCCCCTGCTCTCATTGAGCTTATAGTCTGATAAATAGAGAACTCAATAATATATAATATCAGGTGGTAAAAATAAAAGAGAGAAAACTTAGGCAGAGTAAAAAGGGTTTGGGTGGGGGGGTAGGAGTGGGGTTGTCTTTTTAGACAGAGAGCACCAGGAAGGCTTCTCTAACAAAGGGAACTTTAAGTAGAGACTCAAATTGAGGGGCTACACCAGAAGGGTGTCTGAACCTCTTAAACAAACACTCAGGTGATAAATACTTATTGAGAATCTTCTAGGTATAAGACATGGAAACCCTAATGACCCATGAGGCATGTCCAGAATGTGGAGGCTGAGCTGGAGCAGGGACTTAGAGCAAGGGTGGTTTTGGAGGACTTAAAAAAACGAGACAATCTCTCACCAGCTGTCTATCAAGCATCTACATATCTGTATCTATGTTTCTATCTATTGACCGATGGCTCTCTGATGCTTTGGAGCCTTTAGTTGAAGTTTGGAGGTCTGCTTAAATTGAACTTGATTTTAACTGGAGTCACAGAGGAGAATTCTGAATATGACAAAGAAGAAGGTGAATGTCCTAAGAGGTTCCTTTACCACAAGTTTCTTTTGATGATTAATGTATGTTCTGGAGCCTAGCATCTCTCCACTGTTTCGGGGGTGGGGAGAAATGCTAGAAACTGCCCGTCTTTCCAACAAATATATGTTACTCTCTAAGGCTTTATTACTGATAAGGAAATTCATCTGACTAAAAGGGAGGGTAATGTTCTGATAGAAAGACTAATTAACTGCCCTCCCCCATCCAATGTCTCCCACCCTTGGCTGGGGGCAGGTTTGCATGGTATTGGTGCTCTGCCAGTATGGCTGACTAACACATGCATGGCTTTCCCTTTCTGCAGCCATCGAAAATCCTGTCATCATGCCTCCCCCATGCAGATGTATGCATGGAGGAAATTGCTATTTTGATGAGAATGACCACCCCAAATGCAAGTAAGTCTGAATGTTGAGATCCGAGCTGTATGAAAGGGAATTGCTCCTTCTGGGGGAATTTGAGACCTTAATGCAGCCAGAATAACAAGTACAGGAACCTTGCTATTTCACTAATGGTCACGTCTTAACCAGCTTGCCCTTTCTTGGGAGAGTCCACAGAGAACCATGGCAGTGCTTCTCAAACTGTAATGTGCCTAAGAACCACCTGAGTCTGCCTTCACAAAGATTCTGCATTTCTAACAAACTTCCCTGAGAGGTCACAGAATTGTGGGCCACACTTTGGGGAGCAAGGAATTAAAGAGATGACAGCTACTGTATTTTCCTGCTCACCTGGTATTGCCAATTACAATTGGATTGTGGGAGAACTGCTTCAG